>JAQQTO010000045.1:18995000-19467500 GCA_029884595.1 Ormosia semicastrata | reverse complement strand
GAAAAAAATATATTTTTATGCCATAACTTAGGAACAACCTTGACCCAAGTTTAGGGTCTCATGGCCCAGTAGCCCATAAGCCTAATGCAAAGAAAAAGGAAAAAGAAAAGAAAAAAAAGAAAAGAAAAAAAAAGGAAAAATGGGCTAAAAATTAATTCGAGAAAAAAGAAAAAGCAAAAAAGAAGAAAAGGAAAAAAGAAAGCAAATTAAAAAACTAATAAAATAAAGGAGAAAGGAAGAAACAAAGAAAAACAAGAGAAGAGTTAGAATTTGAGCTCTCTTTCTCTCTTATCTATCTCGTCGCTCACTGTAACATCCTGAGACTGCCTGCAAGATCGACGAGTGTCCCCACAAACTAACATAGATCTTTTCAGCGTGCTTTGTCCTCACTCACACGCATCCTAGGAAACTTTCCAGGAGGTCACCCATCCCACAAGTGCTCCAAGTCAAGCACGCTTAACTATGGAGTACTTATGTTCTTGGCTCCCGAAAAGAAGATGTATCCTGTTTATATGGGTGGTGCTAATCAATTCCTTTAAGTCATCCTCAATTATGCAGTCTCATACCTGCACAGTCTCTGGATCCCTCTCATTCCGGTGTGTATTCAATTCATTCATGTGTCCTTCTGCCTAGAAGCCTTCCAGGAGCCGTTCCTTGTTCGTGCTTCATTTTTTTACATCGGCGACCACTCCCCACCCTTGTCGGCCCTGGGTGTCACACTCACCCTCGGGATGGTAGCATTGGTCAGTTGATATATTAGAGCAAGACTATCCATCGTATTTTGGGTTGTTTGCAACATCCCATATAATGATGTAAACCCTAGGAGATATTGATGACTTCTCAAACATGATCCTGAATCCCCAGGAGTGCTTGCAAACGCGGGGGCTGTGACCACTGACACATTGTCCTTAGACTCCTTTTGGGTTGTGAGCTATTTTTGGTTCCTAGAAGTATCGATTGCCATATTTTGCCTGGATACAATTATACCACTACACAATCTCATGCACAGAAAACCAATAAAATGTAGATACCCTCAGTACTACCCAATTCAACAACCTTTGTATTGTTGTTTAAAGGTGTTCTGAAGAGGTGTGTTGTGCAGTTTTGGATTTTTGGTTTTGTTTTCTTTTTGTGGTCCCACTGGGTGTGTCAATTTTGTTTCTAGAGTAAAATAGATAATGAACATGTGGCCTACACGTTGGATGCGTGGCTAATCAAATTCCAAATTTAGCCCCTTAATTGGGATGGAGAGGAGAACCAACTCTCTCTTTTGGGTTCACAAAATTCATATTAACCTTTGCACACACCCTTCTTTTAATACTGTTGACACCGAGATACTTGATGAATCTCATAATGTGCTCAGGTGTTTTAGTGATTTAAGCTAAATATCATGCAAATACAACAAAAAACTAAAAGAGAAATTGAATTGAACTTGAAAATACACTTATAGCATATGTCCAAGTACAAGGGCTGAGAGTCTACAAGCTACGAACTACTCTTAAGGTTGAAAGGAAACAATAGGCCTAGACAAGCTAAATCGACTAAGGAAATCTAGGAAAATGGAAAAGGGTAGTCATTGGTAACTTGCTTTCTTGCACCGAGTGAGAAGCATGGGGTGTTCAGAACCCTTAAACGAGTGACTAGGACCTCTTATTTATAGAAAAAACTTATATATGCACCTTTGATCCAATGGCCCTGTGCTAATTTGATCTTCTCTATGATTGAACCACCTACGCCTGATGGTTACCAATCATTTTTTCCTTCCACTTATGCATAACTGCTATGAAACCAACTTCTCTTAATGCTACATATGTCAATCTCATAAGGAAAGTAACTGCCTACTTCGCGGTAGTTGGTTATCTGCACCATACATCTCAATAATTGCTCCTTCTAGAATACCACATGCATGTCGCCTTTGCATTCCCTTGAAACCTCTAAACGACAACTTCAGTATTTTTGTTATGCACCTCTTCAAACTTAGTATCAAGGGCTCTTAATATTAAGAGTCTCCATTAACGACACCAATATTGTTGCTATGTACCATTTCATTACTCCATTAAACAATTTGTCGACAATTTTATATCACATGTAGACCTCATGGTAACCTCATTATTACCATAAATCTCCATTCTTGGTAATTTCAGTTCCACTAATAATTCCTTAGATAGCCTCAGTACTATCCTTTGCGCATAGGTAGCATCAATACCATCTTTCTTCTATCATGATTTCACACCTTATGTCGGATAAGCAACTTCAATATTGCCCTTTGTGGTCGACAATATTAGTATTGTTGCAATCTCTTAACACCAATTGGCAGCCTCAGTACTATCACATATCAAGCATTCATATGCCACGTATTTTCTACATGTGCCAAATAATGCAATATTTTATTTGGTTTCAATAGCTCTCTCCTTATTCGGGATAAGTAGGTGTCCAAGAAATCCAAACCTGTAAATATTTTTAATTTAATCTTTGAGTTTTTTTTAATGTTGCAAGTATTTTAATTTAGTATTTGATTATCTTTTAACCTTGTAAATATTTTATGTTTAGTCTCTGTTCATTTTTCAAACTTGTGAATTTTTAAATTTATTAACTATTTATTTAATTTTTATTTTTATGATTTAAGAATTAAATTAGATATTTTTTAATTATTTATAATTTATACAATTTACTTAAGATAATTGTCTTATGACAAATGTTATAAGTTCCTATTTTTCACTATATCTAATTAGATTCCCAAACTTATCTTGTTTTGCATACCATTTTTATTTCTTTTTTTATAACAGAGGTTTGTCAAACAATTTCTTACACAAGAATTGATGACCCCATTTAAAAAGAAAAGAAAAAAAAAATCCCCCTGCCACTTTGTTGCAGCGCCCTAGCTACGAGGATCTTTACACCTGACGCTAAAGAGGTGTCCCCATGATCATGACTTCCGATCCTAAACACTTGTTCCTGGTATGCTATCGCCTACTAATGAAGACATGCGTATTGAATTTCTCTCATTTAAAAGTTAATTACTTAACGAAAATATCCTATTAATGTATATATAAAATTACAGATATTTTAAGTACATTTCATTTTTACACATAAGACAAATAATTAATTAATATATTAACAATCTTGTTTCATTTTTTTTATTGAAGCACTTCTACATTCAATAAATAATATAAGTACATCACTAATATTATAAGAATAAAACATGACTTGTATTAAAAACTTGTGCGTGAAATTCATAAGATAGTCTACTTGATACATAAACTATACAGATAGCCTTGCTTATTCGCGATTAGGCTGTTCCTTTTTCTGTCTTTTGTTCTTTATATTAAGCAAAAAAACTATATAGATAGCCTTCATTCTGGCATATCTTAGATTTAGGCTCCATTTAATGTTTAATTTGGTGGTGGAAAGAGATTTCACTTGACAATAGCATAGGGATTTTTAAATACTTCTGTGAGCATATAGAGATAGATTTTGTTACATGTGAACTTTTTAACATTGATTATGATAGATTGTTCTGGTATTAGGGTCAAAATATGTTAGGTTAAAGGTAGGTTGTCTTAAACCTGTTTTGTAATATGTTAGCCGTAACTTGTTATCTATCATAAATATTTTTTTGGAAATTCAATTTAGTCTATTTATGAAAATACAAAAATTGACTCGAAAACTAATTAAAGATCAATATTATATGAAAGCTTTTATATAAGTAAACAAATTTAAACTTTTTAATTACATATAACTTTTAACAAAATTATTATATTATGTATAAAATAAATATATTGTACTAATATATAAATGATAAATTAAGAAAATATTATAAATTTTTAATTATATATAAATGATAAATAAATAAATCAATCTATTATTATGACTAGGATCACAACGAGATTGGTGACAAAAGAAAAAAAGAAATTATGAAAAATTCTTGAGAGTTTGAAAGTTGCCACCCATTTTTCTTTGAATTAAAAAATATATTTAAAAAACCTTTTTTAAATAAAAAGGTATGCAAAAACCATGTTAAATTTGAGAATTTATTTATACACAACAAAAGACAAGAACTTAATCTTACTAACATTACACTCTTGACACATCCATCCTAGAACAACTACCTTAAATTAATTATGTGATTTTTAATAACCTTAAAATTATTTGTTTTACCCTTCTTTGGAATAAAATTCTTTCTTTGATTTAATTGAATAAATAAACAAACCAATAAAAAGAAAAGAACAAAAAATATTGTACATTTGAACTTATATAAAAAATGCCCAGGATCTAGGATCTAAAATAACATTGAACTGTACAATAAATTCTTATGACTCAAAATACTGATAAAGATAGCATAAAACAATTAATACTATTAACCATTGCAAAAATAAAAAAATGTTTATCATTTTTATCTCTTTTGTTATTTCTTTTTATTATGTCTATTTCATTTTATTTATTTAATTTTTCTCTTTTCTATTGCAAATAATAAAAAAAACTTTTATGACTTCAACAATATCAAATACTACATAAAATTGTACAATTATTATCACTGTCATTGCGTGGATTAAAAATTTGATGGGTTTTTAAAAAATACTCATGTGATTTAAAATAAAAAATTATTTATTTATTTATTTTACTTTTTATTATTTTATTTTTTTGGTAAAATTCAACATAACATTAAGTTATACAATAAATTCTTAAGGAAAACTGAGTAACAATTAATATAACATGTAACTATACAATAAAAATCACTCCTTTTGCAAACTAAAAAAAAATTGTAAATACTATTTATTTTGGGCGCAAATGGCATTGGACCACAACGATAAGATCCTAAAATCAACAAACTTCGTCGATTGGGGGTTGAAAATTAATAAAATAAATGTGCATACACACCCTTTTATATTTGCAATAAAATAAAAATAAAAACAAGAACAGAGAAATAGAAAGCTAGACGTTAAGTATCTTATTCACGTTTTATCAAGGCAAGGATATTTTTTAATCACCCAAAGGGATATGAATCACCAGACCTCAACTGCATTGCTCACTTTGACTAATCTTATTGACCATCAAGAAACAAATAGCAGGACAATGTTACAATAATCTACATGTTATTGAAAATTCTAACATGCAAACCAAAAAACAACAATCATGAAAAACTGAGACAACAACTTCATTAATCATTATACCAATCCCATGCATTTCATTTCTACTATGAACCCCATTAATTACACACACTCATTGAAACTTAGAAAAGGAATGCAAAACAAATTCAAAGAAATTATGCAAACAAGACACTTGTAATCAAACTAAGCATACCCTAAATTAGCAGTGGCTTAAATCTAAAATTCCTATAATTGAACACCGAAAGTCCTACGTACCTAACAAGGCATATGACACTTGGAAATAACAAGCCTAACTCTAACTATAAATCAGCAAAGCGGAAGCAGGGAATCTCAAATCTAACTTGACCTCAAGTCGCTTTCATGATTCAAAATTTAAAACCCAAAACAGTTTCCATCACCGCACATCACATGCACATCACAGCACAGTTACCATTCTCTTTTTCTTCTATTTTTCTTTTTTCTGAATTAATTTTTCAGCCCCTTTTTTCTTTTCATTTTTTCTTTGTTATTTTTCTCTTTTTCTTTGCATTTGGCTTATGGGCTACTGGGTCATGAGACCCTAAAATTGGATCAAGGTTGTTCCTAAGTTACGACACAAAAATATATTTTTTTCATTTTTTCAATATGTTTTTTATTTTTTCTACTATTTTCTTTTTTCTTTTTGAAATTTATTATTGTTATACAGGCTAAAAAGAATTGAAGATAACAACGAAATATAACCGGACAAAACTAGTCGTTCACACCTAGTAGGCTAAATTGATTTTTCCAAAATTTTAAACTTTAACTTACATAATTAAATTATAGGTCTTTCTAAGTCTAATTTATTTGCTAAATAAGTTAGGTTTAAATAGGTCAAAAATATGTTAATTCATAGGTCTTTAATAGGCCACCAAACTTATTTCAACCTCTATTCTCATGTCTTGACTCTGTGATTAGTAAGATTTTTAGATCTTTTAAAATAAGAGATGTATATACTTTACAAATGGAAACACTTTATATGTTATTCTTTATAATAAAAGACACATTATCATCGATAGTTTGTAAGAGCAAAATTATAAATCATGGGTTAGTGTTAGGTGAAGTTTGTATTTATTTTTTTTCCTCTTAATAATTCTTTTGTTGTTTACAGAAATGGTAAGTAGTGTTACACTATTATTTAAATGAAATTATCTTTATGGTAAAAAAAATGGAGAGAGATAGATTTTGATTAAATAAAAAAGAAAGATTTTGAAATTTGAAAATTTTCATAAGTTCCGATATATTATGATAAAAAAAATCATAATATGTTTAAGTGTGTGTTTGGATTAACTGTAAAAGATAAATTATATTAAAAATTGAATATATGTACAATCGATTATCAATAAAATCAATTATGAGAGATTAATTTATGTTTGGATATATTAATTTATAAATGATTTTAAGTTAAAAAGTTTTATTTGGATCATATAAAAAAATTATTTTTATGTATTAAATTACTAAAAAAGATATAAAATGATTTAAAAAGTTATTTAATTAATTGAGAATAAAAAGTATTTACATATTAAATCTTTTGGAATAATCTAAAATTAAGAATCAAAATGCTCAAATTTAAGCTTATGAAAAAACTTTTATATTGCTTTAAAATTTGTACAACAATTTTTTTCTCAATTACGCAAACATATTATGAAAAGTGTAAAAAAAAAAAAGCAATAAAAAGCTGTATTGACAAATAATTAAACTTACCCAAACATCCTCTAAAACATTTTACAAAATAGTTTAGCAACTTATATGTAGTTCAAAAGTTTTGGAAAGAAAACCATCCCTTTGGATTTAGTGGTCACTTAGGTGGTAATAAATGGGTGTTCCCCAGTTATGATATGTGACCCAGTTTTTAATTTGAGTTTTACATAAGTAAACTTTAATTATAGTGAAAATTCGAAACCTATTAAAAGATTAGCTTCACATTCAAAGTATATTGGAATATCCCATAGTCTTACTTTAAGAAAGAAAGATAAGAAGTTGAAAGAAAATATATAACAAAAAAAAGTTGGGAAAAGAACGCAAAACTATTCCATTAGCAACCAAAAGAAATACAAAAACACAAACCTTATTTAGCCAGTACATGGCTTCTCTAACTACGTCTCTAGTACATTAATAACAGAACAAAAATTAAAGCTAACGACAGGTCTTCTTTTACAAATGCAAATGGCATCATACATCTATAATCAACAAACAAATTTTTTTTGGGGTCTTCGGTAAATAAAGAAGGCAAAAGTTCAACAAAAGAAGCAAACCAAATCAAGTGAGCACGCATGAAATCACACAGCATCAAACCAAGAATCTTCGAAGAAGGGATGTTCCAATGCAGAAGACTAGCGTTGGCAACGTCTATCGTGAAACCAACAGAAGAAACTTGAAAGACTAATAACATCTAATTATACCTCAAATGCTTTCCTAATTATTATAGACCTAGCTAATTTATGCACACTATTTGGTTGCACTTACTTACCAAATTTTATGTCACGTAGTTCCCAAAAAGATTGCCTACTGAGATAAGCGTCATCCCATGGCAATTCTTGCCCGTCATTGGCATTATTGCTAATGAGTTTGGGATCCAATTGTGGAGACATATTATTCTTTGAATTTTCCTTCACAATCTTGTCATCCTTAAGCAAGCGTGGATCACTTGATAATAATTTTTTAATGATGTCTTGATGACGCAAGTATGAGAAAATTGGTTCCCGCACACCATAGTTTGTGACTGATCTTACAAAGTCTGTTCCTCTTTGCCCATCATTAGCATTATTGCTAGTGGGTATGGGATCCAATTGCGGAGACATACTATTCTCTGAATTTTCTCTCACAATCCTGTCATCCTTAAGCAAGCGTGGATCACTTGATAATAAATTTTCAATGATGTCTTGATGAGACAAGTTTGAGAAAGCTGGTTCCCGCACAACATAGTTTGTGACTGATTTTACATAGTCTGTACCTCTTTGCTCATCAGCAGCAATTTTGTTACTGAATTTAGGGTCCAATTGTGGAGACAAACTTTACTCTAAAATTTCCCTCTGATTCCAGTTATCCTTATTCGAATGTAAATCACTTGATATTAAATTCTCAATCATATGTTGAGAAGGCAACTTTGAGAATACTGGTTCCTGGTCCACATAGTTTGTGACTGATTGGTTTACACAATTAGTTCCTCTTTGTCTTTTGGCTGAGTGGTTTGCATGGTCTATTCCACTGTCATCAAAATGTGAACAGCTTGCATCAATGAAAGTGCCCGTGGTTTCAACTTTTACATGCTTATCACCAGTACATTCAGCTACTACATGCTTATCCTCATCCTCCTGCTCACTTGAAGTTTCGCGAGACTTAATTTTGCTATACTTACCAAGTTTCTTATATATCCTACACAAAACCCAGTCATCCAACTGCAAACAAGATGAATTATTGTTTGATTAGAGAATTTGGATATGAATGCCAAAATTAAAGGATTTGAAAATAAGTAAATAAAATGCAAACCCTCGTATCATTAAAATTTCTCTTCCTTTGAGAAGAATCATGTACTGTTCGTGCATAATCCAGCTGGTCTTATTTCCACGTTTAGGCTTTCCTTTATAGAAAACCAGTGCGTTCCTGTAGCCGACAAGAACACCTTTCTCTTCAACTACTTTATCAGCTCCAGTAGCCTTCCAATACCCATCAGCTGTTGACCGATTTGACCTAGATCCTTTCCGATACTTTCGTTCCCTCGGAGTGAAAAAATACCATTATTTTTCTCCATAATCCATGTATGTTGCTGCCAAAGAACAATGTTGTTTATTACGGAAAGATCTTATAGAATTATACTATGAAGGCAACGATTATGTTCACAATTTGAAAGTAAACATCTTTTTCAACAAAAAATTTAGTTAAAAAAAATGTACAATCACATATATCAAATATCAGACTTTTCCTTTCTTTTATTCAAATTCAAATGATAATCAAAACAGAATATATATATAAGCAATTAAACCATAGCTGCCCATTGACGAAAAGAAATAAAAGAAATAAAATTTATAAACTAATTATGATCATGGAATTAACTTGCAAGAAATTTAGCCATATGAATTTACTTTAAAAACAATATCAGACTTTTCTATCTCTTATTGAAATGATTAATCAAAATCGGTATATAAAATGTACATATATATCAGATATATAATACATATAACATGAACCAAAAATAAACATATATCAGTTTCTAGCTAGCCCGGTTGAGAAAAAAAAAAAAAAAGAAGAAGAAAAAAGACTGCATCAACTATCAAGTAATTATGTGTATAGAATTAACCTGCAAGATATTCAGGATTGTACTGGTAAAGATCGAGTTCCACAATCAGGTTAGGTGGTAATGCTTCATTTTTCAGTTTCTTGCTTAAATAATAGACAAGATCTTCATCTGTAGGGTGAAACTTGAATCCACGTGGGAAAGTCTTGAAGTAAGAAGAAACAAGATTTGGGTCTGAATTTCTGACCTCTTCTTCCTTAACATTAGTTAGAGAAGAAGCAATGGAGACTATGGTTGATGGAACCGGAAGGCTCAACTCCTTGGACTCCATGTTTGGAGATTTTAAATGAGAGAAAATTAACTTAAAGGAATGATTAAAAAAAAACGATGAGAAGGTTGCGATGGTATACAACTTTGACCGTGACAATAACTATATATCTATATATCTTATTTAGAGAAGTATTACTTGAATAAAACACGTGACATATCTTATCGTGAGAAATTAAATAAATAATAAATAAAGATAATGATAACAATTCTTCTTTAATATGGAATGATAACAGAATTTTAAAATTGAATTTAATAAATTGAATAAAATATAATACTTTACAACATTAAAAAAAAAAAAAGAACGAAAGGATTGAGAAAGAACTTACTCAAACCCCTTCGCAATTTTGATATTCACAATTGAGATTTGTTGTGAGTCCCCGTCAATGGCTCTGCTTGCGCCATACTCACCAACTAAGATTAGTTTTACCTTACAAATGGTTGCATTATTATGCTTTTAATATTGCCAACTTAACCAAAATGACCCTCGCACTTGCATGCAAAATTCAGCTATTCTATGAACTTATTTTATGATATGTTCTACAAATATTTCTTTTTTTTGTGAGTGTTCTACGAACTTATTTGCTTTAACAATGAAGCAAAACAAAAGGACAAAAAGATAAAAGTAGGATAATCCTAATAAAATTATAAACTTGACTTTAACAAGTAAAAATAAAAAATAAAATAGAATAATAATATCTTAATGATGCAAATAAATTTAAAATTCAGTTGAAATTGAAATACTCGTATGCCTAATATATAAATTAAATATAATAAGAGAACTCACAATATTTTTTATTAGAATTGTGTTAGATAAATCGCTAAATCGAGCTTTGCAGAAATCTTTCATACTACTCAAGGTTAAGTAATATATTCATTAGTAGAGATTGTATCTTTAATGTGCCTTATTAATCTTCACTTTTACAATTAGCAGTCACGAAATAAACTATGTTTTCATGTTATTTAATTTTTGATAATTTCATATTATTTAATTTTGCTAAACATGTGCCATATTATTGTATTTATTACATTATTTTGCTTATGTATATTGAATTAGATTTATAATTTTGTATTATAGGTTATATTCACAATTTTTTTGTAGTGCTCTGTTCTTATAGATATTTTTTCTATTTAAAATTTGATTTAAGAACTTGAATTGAATGTAATAAGAAGAAATAAATAAAAAATAAAGTAGAAATAATGCTATAGTAAGGATTTGATAGGGGTTGAAAACACTTAAGAAATATAATTAAAAAACATAAAGAGTATAAAAATCAAGTAAAAAATTTATAATTAATCAAGAACGATGCTGACAAAATTAAGATTATGTTACAAGTTCTACATTAAAAACTTAGGAAAACCACTTATTTAGGTAAAATTTAGCTTAATTCTGTCTATTTCTATCCCTAGTTGCGACTAAGAGAACCTTCCAATAATTGTGAAATTAAATTTAATAAACATAAAAAAATGAATCATGTAAGTTTAGGATTTAATTAGAATTCGAATACTCCAGGAATAAAAATAAAATTAGAAAAAAAATATAAGTCTAAAAACCAAGTAAAAAAATATAATTAATCAACGATAATGTTAATAAAATTAATATTTACCTCCATTAAAAGGGATAATATTCGCCTTCAAAACTTAAATTTAATATAAAGAAATAAAAATTAAAGCAAGATAATGCTATTGAAAGGATTCCTATTAATTTAGGATTCGATTGGGAGTTATCAAAATAAAAGTTTATTTTTAATTATCATGATTGATTAAATCAGTATCACGTAATATGAACTATTAATGATATATTCTCTTTTATTTACTATTAAGAGTCTCACATCGTCTGTTTCAATATTTCGGGTGTGGTTTATATGTCTATTGGACTGCTCTACTTATTGCCAATTGGTTTTTGGTTGGAATCTTACATGGTATTAGAGCCAATAACTCATCTTTGTCGTTGACTTCATTAGGCTTGTTTCTGCCTACTTTGATAGGCTCGTTTGTTCTGTATAGGCATCTGTGAAGGGGGGTGTTAAGAGTCTCACATCGCTTGTCTCAATATTTCGGGTACGGTTTACATATCTATTGGGCTAGTTCACTTAATGTCAATTAGTTTTAGGTTGAAATCTCACATTTACCAAACCCACATCTCTTATGTAAATTTGTTTTTGGATTAATTATTTTACTCACTTTTATTATATTTGTTTTTCATTCGCTGTGCAATGTATGTATTACAAATCTAGTAATAACATATACAGTAAATACACAAATTAGTTCTTAAAAAATACACGTGTATATTTGGTCTCTAAATTTGTTCGAGTACACAATTTAGTTCTTGAATGTATGAAATCCCTAACATTAAGTAATGTCAAATAATGCACATGTGTCACATTAATGAATCATTAGTGTAGCCTAGGTAGAATGTTAATAGTTTTCAAATCCCCAAAATGTCATTGTATTCCCACCCTAAGCCTAACTATTAAAAATCTCCCCCCAATTTCGCCCCAAAAGCGTTGCTATCCCTCATTTTCCTTCAAGTCCATCCATTTTCACGCATGTTGTCCCGCATTAATCAACCATCAAAGCATCAGTGAGCGGTCCCCTCGTGTTGGTGCTCTCTGTTAAAGATTTTTAAAGCATTGGCATCTCTTGGAGTTATGAAGATTCCTGCAAGTTGAGGTGAGTGGTCCCCTCAATCTTTGTCCTCTATTGATTTTCTCCATGATTTGTCTTTGTATGTGCATGCAAGTGGGGTTGTGCCTTTTTTGCTCGATTAGTGGTGATTAGTGATGTGATTATATGTGCATTACTTCATTATGAGTGCTGCTAATTGTGATTTTAATTATTTGCATTACTGTGGTGTCGTCCCTGATAATCTGTGGGTTCACTAGTACTGCGAGTTTAAGGAGTTGGTTGGGTGTGGTATGTGCTTTGTATTGATGCAAAAATCATGTTTGAGTGGTCTCTTATTTGTTAGCATAATTTAATTGATACCTGATTGGGTGGTAAGTGCTTTGTATTGATGAAAAAACCTTCTCTAGTGTGGTCCCAAATTGGGTGTAGGAAGCACTTTGTATTGATGCAAAACCATGTATAAGTGGTCCTTTATTTGTTAGCTTAATTTAATTAAAACAATATATAATGAGCTGCATGGCACGTGGTAAAGGAAAAGAGGTGAAGGTTCATGTTAACATTGACATAGAGAATGAAGAGGAACAACAACATGAAGAGCATAGCAATGATGGTGATTATGACAGAGGCGAAGGTGAAGGGTCTACCAGTGATGATTGCGATAGTGGTGAAGATAAAGTTTACAAAGCATGGACTGTTGAAGAAGATGATGATGAAGAGTTACTGAGGCAATGTACTGATGCTAGTATAGAAGAGGAGAAGTGTTGCATGGGAATGGTGAGCAGATTGTGGTTGAAGAAAGAAAAGGGAGAAGTAGGAGAGTAAAAAGTACTCAACATATACAAAATGATGAGGCTGGCATCCAAAGTGAACTAGCTAAAGTGGAGGAGGTTGATTCATCTTCTGATGATAGGGATAATTATGTATCTAAGGAATTAAAGAGTGTGGCTGATTCTGATGATGATGGAGACACATCTAATGTCACAAAGTATCCAATATTCAACAATAATGCAAAGTTTGGAGAGGATAGCTTGTAGTTGGGTATGTTGTTTCCTACCTTGGAGGCCTTCGAGTTGGCTATGAGGTACTACAATATACACATGGGAAGAGAGATCAAATTCATAAAGAATGATGGGAGAAAGTGCAAAGCAAAGTGCAAGGCTGCTAATTGCAAATGGATGATTTATTATGCATGGGGCAGTGATGCTAACAATTTTCAGATGAAGATATTTGAGGCCAATTATACATGTGCAAGGGGTTTCAAGAACAAAATTGAAAATAAGAAGTGGTTAGCAGAACAACTAGTTGATGTGCTAAGGGGTCATCCCAATCTTAATTGTGATGAGACTTTTGATTACTTTATGAATAAGAGGTGTAACATCCTCTTAAACACATTAGACATGTATATGGTTACAGAGGTAGTATAATTCTTACTTAACATGTCTATTAAATTTTGTGACTTTTTGAGTCAATTTAATCACTTTGATGTAACACTATATGTGAAAAATAGCTGTTATTAGTTTAGAAAATGAGATAAACTACTTAGATTATGGAAATAAGCATGGAGAATTTATTTCTAAGTCACAAATGAAATATATATGGCATGGTTAATTTTAGAGAATTAACTGAGTTAGTATGGTATTTTTTGTAACACTGAGTGAGTGTTTAAGTACTGAACTGACTAGTCAGATATATGGAAATTGTGGAAAAAAAATTAAGATTGAGATGAATCCTAAGATTTATTATAACACATATGGAAGTTAGGAAACTTGTTTCTGTAAGATTAAAGTGTTCTTAACAGATATAAAGTTTCAACAAAATATCTTAAGATATTATTAGGTTTTCCTTTGTTCCACGACCTTCACTTCCTGTTTCATTGACTTTTCACTCATTTATCACCCACTCTCACATTCTGCAAATAGAGGTAGCAGGGGAAGAAGAGAAAAATAGAGGAAATGAAGAAGGAAGAAGAAGAAAAGACAAAGAAGGCTAAAGGCAAAGCTAAAGTTTAAGTTCATCATCCATACTACTTGAGGTAGGGTGTTTGTTCATTTAACTTCATCTTTTTCTTTCAAACTCTTGATACATGGGGTATGTTCAGTTTGTTAGAAATGGGTTTTTGAAAGTCTCTATGGTTTGAGTTGGATGAGCATGAACCAAGGGTTTTGGTACTTAATTTGTTGTATTCATGGAACTCCTTTAAACTTGTTTTGAAAGCACTTGGGTTGATGGCTGTTGTTCTTGAGTTAAGAGGTGTTTTGGGTTGAGTTTCCACATTGAAAAACTCTATTTTCTGGTAAAAATGCAGAAGATAACTGATTATGGCAGTAGCCTAACCGATTATCTGGGTTGTGTATGTTGCTGTTGAAGCAGATAATCGATAATGGGTAATGTCATAACCGATTATCCAGCCTTGGCAGACGTTCAGGCTAAGCAATAACCGGTTAGGCAATAAGCCTAACAAGTTATTGGCTCGTGACAGGGGGTTATATAACATGATAACCAATTAGCCAGACATGCTAGCTAATTATCCCTGCAACCAGAAAACATAAAAGGAGTGTCCTAACTGATTATCAAGGGGTGATAACCGGTTATGGAATAGTTGAAAATAGAAATTTAGGGGTCCTAACGGATTAATTAAGGGGATAACCAGTTAACAACATTTGAAAAACAGAGTTTTGCATTCTTGGGGCTAAGATTAACATTAGTTAGGCTATGTATTGATTATCAATAATCCAATTAAATTAGTCTATGGAAGTTAGGAGCCCTAGAAGTTCTAGTTTCTTCTTTATGTGTTAAAGTTGAACTAGTTGCTCTCTTTTTAGGTAAAGTAGAGATTGATTGATATGTAAACCATGTTTTGCTCTCTTGTTGATTAAGGTTGAGCTATGAGAAGTGTTAGGATCATGATTTAGCTCATTTTGGTAATGAAGTTAAGCAAGGATTTTATGTTTTTCTAGTTTTCTCTTTTCACTTGGTCAAGTGGACCTTGTGATATACCATGTGTTTTTTTATTAGGGAATTAGAGTTTCCTATTTGTTGGAATCTCTTATATATGCTCTTTAATGTGCATTGAGACATTACTTGGGATATTTCATGGAGGAAATAACTACGTTGCATATGCGAGATTTGGTGAAACCTTGGGCATCCAAAGTGTTGTGAAATGCCATAAGGTAGTGTCTAGAACCTTGAGTAACATGAGACTGCATTTGAAATCACTTGAGAAGTGATAATGTGAGGTACTAGATACAATAATGCTAGTAACATAGATCTTGCTAACTTTGTGTTAAAATAAGATACAATCTTAAGTTACTAGCACTGCTCTTTCACTTAGTTAGAATGGACCTGGTGATGTGGTATATATGGTGGGAATATTATATAGAGCAAATATGTGAATATTCCTAAAGTAATGAGTGGTAACCTTGTGAAGGAAGATAGACTTGTGAATGAATGTTGGATATAAATTCATGTAGGAGAGTATCCTTCATGTTTTGGGAATTGGATATAAACTCAAGTAAGAGAGTATCCTTTATGGTGTTTAAATGTGATTTGAAAATAATTTTGTATATTTTAAACTTGTTATTCTTATGTATTGTGACCTTATATGGTGTGCATAACCATTTGGCCAAAGAATGAGAAATGGAATTCTAAATTCTCGTAGCGGGCAATGCTATCATGGTTAGGGTTACTGATATATGGGGTGGTAATAGTACTCTTACTATTGTGAGGGGAAGGAATTCACTGATTACCGGGTAGTGTTAAGTGGTCGTAGCCGTACTACCCAGAAAGATACAACGGAATGCGGTTCCTAGGAATGAGCAAGTATCATGGTTATCTAAAACAAAAATATACACAAGCATTGCACAAGCATACTTTTAAGACATACCTTAGGTATAATCATACAACATAACATAAGCATTTACCTTTTGATGTCAATTGTATGGGCAGTTGTCTTTCCTTTATGGAATGAGATATGGGTTTGGGATTATGGTTTGCTTGAAAATATTACATAGCGTGAGTATGTGAATGTTCTTTTAGTAATGAGTAGTGGCTCATATATCTGTTGCGAAACATAACCTATTGTTGTTAGTTCTATTCATAGAATTTGGTTAATTGTGTGATGATTAAACCATATTTCAGAAATGAATGAACTTAATGCCTCGAGAAGAGAAAGGACTGGTTTTGACTTATGCCACCTCTCTAGTTATTTATGTATAATTGTTTTTTCCCCGAAGCTATTGGAGGTATCATGATGCCAGGTTTTACAAATTGATTGCTGAGAATTGAGAATTCTCACCCCATTTGCTAATTCCATGATAAATCCAGGTCGAGACCCTTCAAAGGAAACGAAGACAAAGCAGAAGACTAATGTAGTTTTTTTTTGTTAGAGTCAAAGCTTATGTATTTATTTATATTTGCTTTGGTTTGTATAAAGTTCATGTATTACAATATGCCCTGTTGAGGCCAAGGTTGTCTATATAATCTTTTCTTTCCCTCTAGGCACTTTATAATAACGTGTAAGGATATTATGAATCTAGTTTAATATTTTTAGATTAGAAAGTGACATGCTTAACTCTCTTTACTCTGGTATATTGTGAATATACTACTACATTAGGGTTAAGGTTTTACAAGAGGCATGTTCTTGTGGATGATTTCAAGATATACAGAGCACTGAGGCTAGCTAAGACAATTGTGGAAGAAACTAAGAAGGATTAGTACAAACAACTATAGGACTGCTGTGAGAAATTTAGGACTTGAAACTTAGGGTCCACAATATTGATGAATGTGAATAGGCCAAAGTCTGATATTGATCCTGAATGTTTAATAAGCTATACATTTGCCTAGATGCATGTAAGAGAGGATTCCTTGCTGGTTGCAGGCCTTCTATTGGATTGGATGATTGTTTCCTCAAAGGTTACTATAGGGGCCAACTTTTAGTAACAGTGGCTTAAGATGGGAACTAATCTTTTTTTGTGATTGCCTATATAGTAGTGAGTATAGAGACCAAGGAGACATGGAAGTGGTTTTTAGAGTTACTATTGGAAGATATTGAAGACCATGCACATTATGGATAAAATTTCATTACAAACCAATAGAAGTTAACTAGGTTTCTGCAATATCTAATGCAATGTAATGTGTGTGTATTTGATTATGCGATATCTAATGTTTGATTGATTTGGGGGAGAGATCATGCTCTTGCAAGTTGTGGGACCTCAATGGGATTCCCTATGAACATGTAGTGACATGTATGGCCCACAATAACCTGAGAGTTGAGGATTTTGTCCACCTTTTCTATTCCATTGAGACATAGAGGAAGGCATATGAGCCTCACATTAAGGGTTTAACTAGGCGAGAGAGCTAGACCAGAACTGGCATACCAAAAATTACATCACCACCAATTATAAGACAAGCTGGTAGATCCAAAAAAAAGGAGGACTAAGAACAAGGATGAGAGCACACAAGTCGAAGCTCCACATAAGTTGAATAGATCATATAACACTCTCTCCTCAAGGTGTGGTGGGGGTGGTCATAATGAAAAAGGATGTAATAAGTATAAAAGCACAAGTGAAACTAGAAATGAAGAGGCATGTGATGAGGCTATTGCTATTGATGTGAATGTAATGCTAATTTGATGATCGGTGTGCAACACAAAATCAAGAGTGTGCTTCCCAATCATCTTCCTAGCAAGCTTCCTAACCAACTACCCAGCAAGCTTCCCAACCATCTTCCCAGCAAACTACTAGAGCTAATAAAGTAGTTAAAGAGAAAGGCATTCTTGTCGGCTACAAGAAATCATTGGTTTTCTATAAAGGAAACCCTAAAGATGAAAATAAGACCAGCTGGATTATGCATGAATTTACAGTACGTGATTCTTCTCAAAGGAAGAGAAAATTAAATGATATGAGGGTTTGCATTTTATTTACTTATTTTCAAATTCTTTAGTTATGGCATTCATATCCAAATTCCCTAATCAAATAATAATTCATCTTGTTTGCAGTTGGATGACTGGGTTTTGTGTAGGATATATAAGAAACTTGGCAAGTCTGTCTAGCAAAACTAAGTCTCGAGAAACTTCAAGTGAGCAGGAGGATGAGGATAAGCATACAGTATCTGAATGTACTGGCGTTAAGCATGTAGAAGTTGAAACCAGTAGCACTTTTATTGATGCAAGCAATTTACATTTTGATGACGGTGGAAAAGATCATGCAAACCACTTACCAAAAAGATACAGAGAAACTGACTGTGTAAACCAAGCAGTCACAAACTATGTGGAGCAAGAACCAGTTTTCTCAAAGTTGCCTTCTCAAGATATGATTGAGAATTTAGTATCAAGTGATTTACATTTGAAGAAGGATGATTGGAATAAGAGGGAAATTTTAGAGAAAACTATGTCTCCACAATTGGACCCTAAACCCAGTAACAAAATTGCTGCTGATGGGCAAAGAGGAACAGACTACGTAAAATCAGTTACAAACTATGTTGTGTAGGAACCAGTTTTCTAAGACTTGCCTCATCAAGACATCATTGAAAATTTATTATCAAGTGATCAACACTTGCTTAACAATAACAGGATTCCATGGGAAAATTTAGAGACTAATATGTCTCCACAATTGGATCCCATACCCACTAGCAATAATGCTAATGATGGGCAAATAGGAACAGACTATGTAAAATCAGTCACAAACTATGATGTGCGGGAGCCAGTTTGCTCAGACTTACCTCATCAAGACATCATTGGAAAATTATTATCAAGTGATCCACACTTGCTTAAAGATGACAGGATTGTGAAGGAAAATTCAGAGAATAATATGTCTTTATAATTGGATCCCATACCCACTAGCAATAATGCTAATGATGGGCAAGAATTCCCATGGGACGACGCTTATCTCAGTACGTAATCTTTTTGGGAACTGCATGACATAAATTTTGGTAAGTAAGTGCAACCAAATGGTTTGCATAAATTAGCTTGGTCTATAATAATTAGCGAAGCATTTGAAGTATAATTAGATGTTATTAGTTTTTCAAGTTTCTTCTATTGGTTTCACGATAGACGTTGCCAACGCTAGTCTTCTGCATTGGAACATCCCTTCTTTGGAGATTCCTGGTTTGATGTTGTGTGATTTCATGTGCGCTCGTTTGATTTGGTTTGCTTCTTTTGTTGAGCTTTTGCCTTCTTTATTTACTAAAGACCAAAAAAAAAAAGGTGTTTGTTGATTATTGATGTATGATGCCCTTTGCATTTGTAGAAGAAGACCTGTAGTTCGCTTTAATTTTTGTTCTATTATTAATGTACTAGAGATGTAGTTAGGGAAGCCATGTATTGGCTAAATAAGGTTTGTGTTTTTTATATTTCTTTTGGTTGCTAATCGAATAGTTTTGCATTATTTTCCCAACTTTTTTTGTTATATATTTTCTTTTAATTTCTTCTTATCTTTCCTTCCTAAAGTAAGACCATGAGATATTCCAATATACTTTGAGTGTGGGGCTAATCTTTTAATAGGTTTCGAATCTCCACTATAATTAAAGTTTACTCATGTAAAACTCAAATTGAAAATTGGGCCACATCTCATAATTGGAGAACACCCACTTATTACCACCTGAGTGACCACCAAATCAAAAGGGATGGTTTTATTTCCAAAACTCTTGAACAACATAAAGGTTGCTGAACTATTTTGTAAAATGTTTTAGAGGATGATTGGGTAAATTTAATAATTTGTCAAAAACAACTTTTTTATTACTTTTATTTTTCACTTTTCACAATATGTTTGGGTAATTGACTTAAAACTGTTGTACAAATTTTAAAGCATTTTAGGAGTTTTTTTCATAAGCTTAAATTTGAGCATTTTGATTCTTAATTTTAGATAATTCCAAAAGCTTTGATATGTAAATACTATTTTATTCTTAATTAAACACTTTTCTTAAACATTTTATACTTTTTTAGTAATTTAATATATAAAAATAATCCTTTTTATACTATCCAAACATATATTAATTCTCTCATAATTGATTTTCTTGATAATCAATTATACATATATTCGATTTTCAGTATAATTTTTTTTTCACAGCTAATCTAAATACACACTTAAACTATAAAATTTACCATTATTTGCTCCTGTATAAAAGTATTTATGAACCTTTTTTACACTATTATCAAGTAGAACCCCTTAGATAGAAAGTGAATTTTGTATCTTGTCCCCTTTTGCCATGATTTTTTTTATCATGATATATTGGAACTTATGAAATTTTTCAAACTTCAAAATCTTTTTTTTTAATCAAAGTCTATCTCTCTCCACCTTTTTTACCATAAAGATAATTTCATTTAAATAATAGTGTAACAACACTTACCATTTTAGTAAACAACAAAAGAACTATTAAGAGGGAAAATAAATAAATACAAACTTCACGTAACACTAACCCATGATTTGTTATTTTGCTCTTACAAGCTACCGATGACAATATATTTTTTACTATAACATATAAAGTGATTCCATTTGTGGAGTATATACATTCCTTATTTCAGAAGATCTGAAAATCTTACTAAACCGCAAGGTCAAGACATGAGAATAAGGGTTGAAATAGGCTAGGTGGTCTATCAAGGACCTATGACCAAATCTATTTTCGGCTTATTTAAACCTAAGTTATTTAGCAAATAAGCTAAACTTAAGTTTTTAGAAAGACCTATAATTTAACTATGTAGGCTAAGTTTTAGGCTTTTAGAATAGTTTATTTGTTGAAACCAACAAATATAATCCTACTCTTTAAACAAAAATAATTTGCATATAGTGATGAGCAGGGGTTTGGAGTAGGAATCGAATAAGGTAACGAGTACAAAAGTAAAATGATAAAATTCAATCACGAGTAGAACCTAGCCTAAGGAATAATTTCAGTATTAGTTCATGGAATTGATCATTGATTCAAAGGTAAATTCTTGAATCTTTCAATAAATTGGTTATAGTTATTAACAAGCTCTAATAACCAATCTCTCTTTACCTTCTCGATAACCAAAACAAGCTCTCTGATTACTTATCTTACCAATAAACAACCCAAAACAAACTTTTAGGATTTAATTTATCGATAGCATTAAGATGTAGAAAGACCCAATTCTAGCAAACAAATGCACAAGCTCGGTTCATTTAGACTAAATTATATATCCAAATAACATAAGTCGAATGCCTTATATTGAGCCCTGTTATTTTACCACTAGTTAGTAGAATGATTAGACAATTACGGATTTAATGTTTACTAGGTGTGAACGCCTAGTTTTGTCTGTTTATATTTCGTTGTTATTTTCAGTTCTTTTTCACTTGTATAATAATAATAAATTTCAAAAAAAAGGAAGAAGCAGAAAAAATTAAAAATATTGAAAAAATGAAAAAAAATATGTTTTTGTGCCATAACTTAGGAACAACCTTGACCCAAGTTTAGGGTCTCATGGCCCAGTAGCCCATAAGCCTAATGCAAAGAAAAAGGAAAAAGAAAAGAAAAAGAAAAGAAAAACAAGGAAAAATAGGCTAAAAAATTAATTCAACAAAAAGAAAAAGGAAAAAAGAAAGCAAATTAAAAAACTAATAAAATAAAGGAGAAAGGAAGAAACAAAGAAAAACAAGAGAGAAGAGTCAGAATCTGAGCTCTCTCTCTCTCTTGTCTATCTCGTCGCTCACTGTAACGTCCCGAGACTGCCTGCAGGATCGATGAGTGTCCCCACAAGCCAACATAGGTCTTTTTAGCGTGCTTTGTCCTCACTCACATATATCTTAGAAAACTTTCCAGGAGATCACCCATCCCACAAGTGCTCCAAGTCAAGCATGCTTAATTATGGAGTACTTATGTTCTTAGCTCCCGAAAAGAAGATGTATCCTGTTTATATGGTGGTGCTAATCAATTCCTTTAAGTCATCCTCAATTATGCAATCCCATACCTGCATAGTCTCTGGATCCCTCTCATTCCGGTGTGTATTCAATTCATTCATGTGTCCCTCCGCCTGGAAGCCTTCCAGGAGCCGCTCCTTGTTCGTGCTTCATCTTTTTACATCGGTGACCACTCCCCACCCTTCCGGCCCTAGGTGTCACACTCACCCTCGGGATGGTAGCATTGGTCAGTTGATATACTGGAGCAAGACTATCCATCGTATTTTGGGTTGTTTGCAACATCCCATATAATGATGTAAACCCTTGGAGATATTGATGACTTCTCAAATATGATCCTGAATCCCCAGGAGTGCTTGCAGACGCGGGGGTTGTGACCACTGACACATTGGCCCCAGCCTCCTTTTGGGTTGTGGGCTATTTTTGGTTCCAAGAAGTATCGGTTGCCATATTTTGCCTAGATACAATTATACCACTACACAATCTCATGTACAGAAAACCAATAAAATGTAGATACCCTCAGTACTACCCTATTCAACAACCTTTGTATTGTTGTTTAAAGGTGTTCTGAAGAGGTGTGTTGTGCAGTTTTGGATTTTTGGTTTTGTTTTCTTTTTGTGGTCCCACTGGGTGTGTCAATTTTGTTTCTAGAGTAAAATAGATAATGAACATGTGGCCTACACGTTGGATGCGTGGCTAATCAAATTCCAAATTTAGCCCCTTAATTGGGATGGAGAAGAGAACCGACTCTCTCTTTTGGGTTCACAAAATTCATATTAACCTTTGCACACACCCTTCTTTTAATACTGTTTTCACCGAGATACTTGATGAATCTCATAATGTGCTCAGGTGTTTGAGTGATTTAAGCCAAATATCATGCAAATGCAACAAAAAACTAAAAGAGAAATTGAATTGAACTTGAAAATACACTTACAGCATATGTCCAAGTACAAGGGCTGAGAGTCTACAAGCTACGAACTACTCTTAAGGTTGAAAGGAAAAAATAGGCCTAGACAAGCTAAATCGACTAAGGAAATCTTGGAAAATGGAAAAGGGTAGTCATTGGTAACTTGCTTTCTTGCATCGAGTGAGAAGCATGGGGTGTTCAGAACCCTTAAACGAGTGACTACGACCTCTTATTTATAGAAAAAACTTATATATGCACCTTTGATCCAATGGCCCTGTGCTAATTTGATCTTCTCTATGATTGAACCACCTACGCCTGATGGTTACCAACCATTTTTTCCTTCCACTTATGCATAACTGCTATGAAAACAGCTTCTCTTAATGCTACATATGTCAATCCCATAAAGAAAGTAACTACCTACTTCGCGGTAGTTCGTTATCTGCACCATACATCTCAATAATTGCTCCTTCTAGAATACCACATGCATGTCGCCTTTGCATTCCCTTGAAACCTCTAAACGACAACTTCAGTATTATTGTTATGGACCTCTTTAAACTTAGTATCAAGGGCTCTTAATATTAAGAGTCTCCATTAACGACACCAATATTGTTGCTAGGTACCATTTCATTACTCCATTAAACAATTTGTCGACAATTTTATATCACATGTAAACCTCATGGTAACCTCAGTATTACCAAAAATCTCCATTCTTGGTAATTTCAGTTCCACTAATAATTCCTTAGATAGCCTCAGTACTATCATTTGCGCATAGGTAGCATCAATACCATCTTTCTTCTATCATGATTTCACACCTTATGTCGGATAAGCAACTTCAATGTTGCCCTTTATGGTCGACAATATTAGTATTGTCGCAATCTCTTAACACCAATTGGCAGCCTCAATACTGTCACGTATCAAGCATTCATATGCCACGTATTTTCTACATGTGCCAAATAATGCAATATTTTATTTGGTTTCCACAGCTCTCTCCTTATCAGGGATAAGTAGGTGCACCAAGAAATCCAAACCTGTAAATATTTTTAATTTAATCTTTGAGTTTTTTTTAATTGTCGCAACCGTCCCGAAGGGCGCCGCGAAAATAAAAAGAATAAAGAGGGATGGACCTCGGGGTGTTGGGAGTCGCCACCAATCGCTTTATCCATTAAATAGAATGGCGCAATTGGACACCTAAAAGATGGTCTACGTTTCAGAGTTTGAGGTTCGGGGGTTGATTACGGGTAGGGAAGGTGTTAGCACCCTACACCGTCCGTTCTATGAACGGTTACCTATTTAATCTAATGTTATTTGTAATATTAATTTAATTGGTCCTTTATTAATTAAAAGAAAAGAATTTTTTATTTTTTTATTTTGACATGTCCCATTTTGTCAAGCATAATATCAAGAATGATAAATGACTAAGACAAGTAATGGGTGGCTAAATAGCCATTATTTTAGAACAAATTCTAAGTCTATAACATATTGTATAAAAGTGGTGAATTAAAATTTTATCTTTTGAAGAGAATTAATTTTTAAAATAAAATGGCCAAATAAAAAAAATTTCAATGAATAATTTTAACTCAAAGAAATTTGTTTAAGGTAAGAAAATGATTTTTAAAGTAAATGGCCAAATAAATCTCATTCGTAATCAAGAAAAAAAAAATTTTAGGCACAATGAGATTTTTGTATTAATTTCTAAAAAAAATGTCTTTATGAAAAATAAAGTTTTAATTCACCACAATCATAATGCTAAAACTATATGAATTTGTTCACTTTTATTTGAATACTTTATTTTACAAAAAGAAAAGTTTATTTTGGTTTATTTAAAAAAATATTTTAATTTACATAATTATTTTAATTTTTATATGGGGATTAGACTTCGCCGGCGCTCCTGGCAAAATCCAATATAAAACCTCAAGATTATTGGGAAGAGTGTAATCTGATCGGCGCTCCGATCCTCTCCCAATTTTTCCGTCATCGGTGAGTTTTAAATTATTTAATTTATAATAATTAAATTAAAGTTACATACCAACCTCATAATAACAAAAAAATAATAATATATATGAAAAAAAAGTATTAAATACAAACAATGTAAACCCCAAATTAGTAAATATAAATCAATCCAAAATAATAAATAAATAAATAAAAACAAGCCCAAGCTAAAAAAAAGGGGGGCCCAAATGAAAGGAAAAAAAAAAAACAAAGGGAAGGCCCAAACTTAACCAAATTGAGCCCACAAGAAAAAAAAAAAAAAAGATTAAGCGGCAAATAAGAAGGACTTCAGTATCGATTAAAAGCATCATGAAAAGAAAGAAGGAAAAGGGGAGGGGGAAGAGAAACTCACGGCAATGCAGCAAGGAGGTGGCCTCGGTATGAGATCCGGTTGGGCGGGTGAGTGGCGAGTCCGACGGCGCGGCTGGGTGAGGCGCGTACGATGCGGGGCGGCGACGTTGCGGGATTCGCGGCTGGGCGGAGCCGGTGCAGCGGCGGGTCTGGGTGAACGGTGCGGTGCGGTGCGGGATTCGCGGGCTGGGCGGAGCTGCTGTGGGCTGTCCAGGTCTGGGTGAACGGTGCGGTGCGGTCACGGGATTCGCGGGGCGAGGTTCACGGTGCCGGGCGGGCTCGAGATCCGAGCGGCGATGGGGAGTTCGGTGGTTGGGGAGGCCGTGCAGGGACGATGGGTTGTGGCTGGGTTACTGTTTCTGTTTTCTTCTTTTTTTTGTGGTGGAATTTGAGAATAAAAGTGGCTGAAAGGTGAAAAAGAAAGATGGTTTTAGGAAGGTGATGAATAATGGTGGTTATGGGTTTGTGAAGGTGAAGGAAGAAGTGTGGGGTGGATGCTGGAAAATGATGAAAGCTTTTGTGATTTTCTGAATCCTGTGTAGCTCTGGTTACTCCTGTTTTTGTATATTTTCTGAACGATTCAACCCCCTGTAGTTCTCTTCTCCTGTCTAAACGATTGAAAAATCCCTCTGTAGTCCTCTCCTTTTTTCTGAATGATTCCCTCCTCCGCTGTGATTTGTGTGTGATTCTTATAAGGAATGCCAAAACAAAACTCTTCCATTTCTGATGATTGGAATGCAAAACGGTCTGAACTTTTAAATTCTGAATGAATGCAGAACTTGATGATTGAAAAAGAAAACTGCCTGAAGCTTTTAATCTAATTCAATGCAGCTTTGATGGCTCGGTGGCAGCAGCAGGAAGGGGAAAGGGAAGGGTTGAGAAAATGAGTTATGGGTTGAGAAGAAAAATGGGTTATGGGTTGACCCATACAACAGTTTTTTTTTTTAAGAAAGAAATTAAATTAAATTAAATAAAAAAAATAAAAAATAAAAAAAATGGATAAAATTGGGTATCAATAATTTTCCTTTTGTTTTACATTTAGAATAAATGAAAAACAAAGGAATTGATTCAATTTTATCCATGAGACGGTAAAAACCTGTGGATTCAGGTGTCCGCTGAAACTTAACAGAAAACTTCAAAGCAATGGGTACAGGGACCCGAAAACATCAGGTATGGGGACCGAAAAAGGTAAAAAGCTTGCGGAGTCAGGTATCCGCTGAAACTTAACAAAAACAATGTAAGAAGCTTACGGAGTCGGGTATCCGTTGAAGCTTAACAAAAACAAGGTAAGAAGCTTACGGAGTCGGGTATCCATTGAAGCTTACCAGAAAACTTAAAGGCAATGGGTATGGGGACCCGAAAAAGGTAAAAAGCTTGCGGAGTCAGGTATCCGCTGAAGCTTAACAGAAACAAGGCAAGAAGCTTACGGAATCGGGTATCCGTTGAAGCTTAACAGAAAACTTAAAAGCAATGGGTACAGGGACCCAGGTACGAGGACCCAAAAGGTAAAAAGCTTGCGGAGTCAGGTATCCGCTGAAGCTTAACAGAAACAAGGCAAGAAGCTTACGGAGTCGGGTATCCGTTGAAGCTTAACAGAAACAAAAAAGCAAGAAGCTTACGGAGTCGGGTATCCGTTAAAGCTTAACAGAAAACTTAAAGGCAATGGGTACGGGGACCCAAGAACAACCAATGGGTACGAGGACCCAAAAGGTAAAAAGCTTACGGAGTCGGGTATCCGTTGAAGCTTAACAGAAAACTTAAAAGCAAGAAGCTTACGGAGTCGGGTATCCGTTAAAGCTTAACAGAAAACTTAAAGGCAATGGGTACGGGGACCCAAAAAAGGTAAAAAGCTTGCGGAGTCAGGTATCCGCTGAAGCTTAACAGAAACAAGGCAAGAAGCTTACGGAGTCGGGTATCCGTTAAAGCTTAACAGAAAACTTAAAGGCAATGGGCACAGGGACCCAAGAACATAAAAACAATGGGTGTAGGAACCCAAAAACTAAAAGACAATGGGGCGCGGTGGCCTAGAAACTTAAAAAAAACAAAGGGTGCGAGGATTCAGAAACGAGAACACAATGAGCGCGGGGGCCCAGAAAGGAAAACACAATGGGCGCGGGGGCCCGAAAACGAGAAAACAATGGGTGTAGGAACCCAAAAACTAAAAGACAATGGGCGCGGGGGCCCGGAAAGGAAAACACAATGGGCGCAGGGGCCCAAAAACGAGAATACAATGGGCGTGGGGCCCGAAAATGAGAACACAATGGGTGCAGGGACCCAAAAAGGTAACAACAATTTGGACCTTTGTAGGTCAAGGCTAGCAAAATGAGAACAAATGCACTATGCAATGCATGCTTCAAATGTATGAGAGTATGAATTTTTTTTTTGTCTCCACGACCCTTGAGGACATGATTGCAATCATTTTCAAAGATGAACTGGAATAGGATTTAATGGCATCCTTTCATCTGTCTATTCACCGGATGGTTGAAATGTCCAACCAAAATGACCCTTGAAGTGTGCATTAGATGTGACACACAAGAGCAATAGGAAAACTCTTTAGATGACCCTTGAGGTGACCTGGTTATCCTTTCTCTTTTATCAACACTCTTATCAGGAATCATTGTGTTTCCCATACCTTTCAAGTCATTAGCAATTCTTAATGCTCGGACAGCAATGTCACACATTTCATTTTCCAATATATGATTATTAGAAAAATGCATATTGAGTCAAAGAAGAGGCAAAGGTAAAAACATGACGATATTGTATTGAAATGGAAATGATGAAAAGAAAGTATTATTGTGGTCATCAACATGAAATTTACAGAGGGATGATAAGGGCAAAGGTCTTCAGTTCTTCCAATGAAACCTTTTATCGTAATCAGCGTCAATCCTCTGCATACCCGATTTTGAACATCCATTAACCAGCCTATGGAGACTTTGATTGCCCCAGTTGAGATCATTTGGCCTACCCCAATATGGAAACTTAGTTTGCTCTAAAGCAGAGATTTGCTCCTCCCTGGCATGGAGACTCAACCGTTCAGGTCTCACTTCCTTTGTCATATCAAGCACTATTGTCATTTTATTTTGGACCTTAACTTTTGCCTAGGTCGCTCTTTCGAGTTTTCAACCTACCAGGTCGCTCTAACTTTTGCCTAGGTAGCCTTTCCAGGTTTTCCACCTAGCGAGCCATGTTTTTCTTTTTTTTTTCTTTTTTTTTTTAACAAGTAGTGCTTTTACGCATAATATTTCTTGACTGCGTCCGAATTTACAGGAAGTGGTAGATCTTCACCATCCATTTTTGTGAGAATCAAGGACCCTCCAGAGAAAGCCTTCTTCACGACATAAGGTCCTTCATAATGATCTTTTTGAATTGGCAGGATCTTTTTGAGCACTAAGTCTCCTTCTTGAAATTGTCGAGGGCGCACTTTTTTTGCATAGGCTTTCATAAGCCTCCTTTGATATAACTGGCCATGACATAGTGCAATTAACCTTTTACCTTCAATAAGATTCAACTGATCTAGTCGAGCTTGGACCCATTCGGCCTCTTCCAGTTTTGTCTCCATCAGTACTCTTAATGAGGGGATCTCTACCTCAATAGGGAGTACAACTTCCATTCCGTAAACTAAAGAGAAAGGAGTTGCCCCAGTTGAGGTACGAACAGACGTGCGATAACCATGCAGAGCAAAGGGAAGCATCTCATGCCAATCTTTATATGTCACAACCATTTTTTGGATGATCTTCTTGATGTTTTTGTTAGCTGCCTCAACAGCCCCATTCATCTTTGGGCGGTATGGTGAGGAGTTATGATGTTGAATCTTGAAATTCTCGCACATTTCCTTCATCATTTTGTTATTCAAGTTGGTTGCATTGTCAGTGATGATCTTATTTGGTAGACCATAACGACATATCAACTCTCTTTTGATGAACTTGATCACCACATTCCTAGTCACATTGGCGTAAGAAGCAGCTTCAACCCATTTGGTGAAGTAGTCTATCGCGACAAGGATAAAGCGATGCCCATTTGAGGCCTTAGGTTCAATAGGTCCTATGACATCCATACCCCACATGGAAAATGGCCAGGGTGCTGCTAGGACATTCAAGGGGACTGGAGGAGCATTGATCTTATCAGCATATGTTTGGCACTTGTGGCACTTCCTCACATGATTGAAGCAATCATTTTCCATGGTTAACCAATAATAACCAGATCTTAGGATTTTCCTTGCCATTGCATGTCCATTGGAGTGAGTTCCAAAGGAACCCTCATGTACTTCTTCAATAATCTTTTCTGCTTCCATTGCATCAACACATCTTAGAAGCACCATATCATGGTTTCTTTTGTAAAGTACTTCCCCACTCAGAAAATAACCCATTGCGAGCCTCCTTAGGGTCCTCTTGTCATTTTCTGAAGCGCCTGCAGGGTACTCCCTATTCTTGATGAAGCATTTGATGTCATGGTACCACGGCTTCCCATCAGGCTCATCTTCAACCACTTGACAATATACAGGACAGTCACGACTTTCCATTTTTATAAGTGGTAGGTCTCTTTCATGACTTACTTGGAACATTGATGATAGTGTGGCCAAAGCATCGCCCAACTGATTTTCTTCTCGAGGAACATGATGAAAAGTGACTTCATCAAATTGTTCGATCAATTCTTTGATGTAAACATGGTATGGGATCGCTTAGCATCACGGGTCTCCCATTCTCCTTTTAGTTGATGAATGACTAAGGCAGAGTCCCCATATACTTCCAAGATCCTCGCTTTTGATTCTATCACTGCCTGAATACCCAAAGCACACGCTTCGTATTCTGCTATATTGTTAGTACAGTCAAAACACAACCTTGCTGTAATTGGGATGAATTTATCTTCAGGGGAGATCAAGATGGCTCCAATGCCGTGCCCCAAGGTGCATTAGAGGCTCCATCAAACCACATAGTCCATTTTTCTTTTTCGAGAGATTCTTCATTTTTAAACGAGCCATTATATCTTCATCGGGAACTCACATTGCATCGACCCATAATCCTCTATAGGTTGGTTAGCCGGATAATGCAAGGGCACTTCCCTTAATCGCCTTTTGGGTGACATAAACAATTTCATACTCCGATAACGAACTTGCCATCGCGCGATTCTCCCAAAGTGAGAGCGGGTTTCTCAAAGATATACTTGATAGGATCCATTTTGGACACCAACCAAGTAGTGTAACACAACATGTATTGCCTTAATCGATGGGCGATCCATGCCAAGCGCAACAAGTTCGCTCTAACAATGAGTACTTTGCCTCATAGTCGATGAACTTTTTACTTAAATAATAAATGGCGCGTTCTTTCCTATCGGACTCATCATGCCTGCCCAAGACACAACCCATAGACTCATCAAGAACCGTCAAATACATAATGAGAGGTCTCCCACACCTTTGGAGGCACCAAACCGGGGGTTCTTGTAAATACTTGCTTGATTTTTCAAAGGCTCTTTGGCAATCATCATTCCACTTGACCGGCCGATTCTTGCGTAATAACTTGAAGAAGCGGCTCGCATGTTGTTTGTGAGTGGAATATGAATCGAGCGATGTAATTCAACCTTCCCAAAAATCCCCGAACTTCCTTTTCGGTCGAGTGGACCGGCATGTCCATGTTGCTCGAACCTTGTCGGATCAACTTCTATTCCTTTCTCGGCTCACCACAAACCCCAATAGTTTGCCCGATCTGACACCAAAAGTGCATTTTGCAGGATTCAATCTGAGTTTGAACTTTCTTAATCGCTCAAAAAGCTTTTGCAGATTGATTATATGATCTTCTTCTGTTTTTGACTTTACAATCATATCATCCACATAAACTTCTATTTCTTTGTGCATCATGTCATGGAACAATGTCACCATAGCTCTTTGATACGTTGCCCCAGCATTTTTTAAACCAAAAGGCATCACTTTGTAGCAGAAAGTTCCCCATAAAGTGATGAATGTGGTCTTCTCCATGTCTTCCGGTGCCATCTTGATCTGATTATATCCCGAGAAACCATCCATAAAGGAAAAAAATGAATGTTGAGCAGTGTTGTCCACCAAAACATCAATGTGAGGTAACGGGAAGTCATCTTTAGGGCTAGCCCTATTTAAGTCTCGATAGTCTACACACATTTGGACTTTCCCGTCTTTCTTTGGGACAGGAACAATATTGGCAACCCATTGTGGGTATTTTGCAAGCTAAAGAAATCCAGCATCAAACCTGTCTTTTTACTTCATCTCTGATTTTTAGGGACATCTCAGGTTTCATTCGTCTCAACTTTTGCTTAATCGGAGGATACCCAGGTTTTAGTGGCAATTTGTGCTCAACTATGTCAATGTCTAACCCAGGGCATATCTTGGTATGACCATGCAAAGACATCACTATAATCAAACAAGAGCTTAATCAACTTGTTACGCTCATCCTCTTTCATCGAGGTACCAATTTTGATCTCTTTCTTATCATTTTCAGTCCCCAAATTAATTACTTCAATTGGTTCCTCATGGGGTTGGATTTCTTTAGCTTCTTGTTCAAGTAATCTCATTAACTCAGGTGAAGTTTCCCAATCATCCTCATTATCCTCATCAGCATGATTAACAGGGTGTTCAAAATTATATGATGAGATATTGACACTGTTACTTTCAAGAGAGTCATTTTCAGATCTGCAATAAGTGATGTTGACACAAGAAAAATGAAATGAATAGAAGGCTATGGAGGGATGAAAGCTAACGGAATGAAGAATGAGAGATCTCAAAAATGCATTTTATTAATAACAATTATTGGAAATGAAACATGTGAGCCCATTTACAAATGAAAATCCTAAAGCCTTGGGCAGAGCTAAAGGAAAAGCATTACAAAATTACTTTGAAAGAGACTTTAAGGTTATGGGAAGCTCGGAGATCTCCCAATTGTCGAGTCTTGTATCCGAAGAACATGCATACACCAGGTCTGTATGACTGACAAAATCGTCATCTTCAACTGCGGTCACTTGGTCTACGAACACAACTCCCGCGCTCCGGAAGCTTTGTCGTATATCACAGATGGGGACTCCTCTACTTTAGGTTCTCGGTTTTCCAAGCGAGCCACCTTTTTTTCTTTTTCTCTTCCATTACCCTCCTCTTATCGGCCTTAGTGGGTTTGTACCCCGGTCCGAATCTATCTTTGTTTTCAAAGGGTTGAAAAAGTCTGTGGCACCTTGTCGTTTCTTGCCCACCTTCTCCATGCCGATAACCCTTCTAGCATAACTTTCGCCATCATTATAGATGCAACAAAGGCAACGCGGCTTAGGAATTGGAGCTCCTTCTTTTATATAGATGGTATTGACAACCTCGAGTGCTTGAAAGGCGCTCTCCAAAGCCTCTTCCGTAGCTTCAATATAAGGGGTGTCTAGCGGCTTACTCACCAAGAGGTCTTCTTCACCAAAGACAAGTAATCATCTTGTTATCAACTATGAATTTGACTTTTTGGTGCAATGTGGAAGGCACAGACTCAAATAGAATGAATCCATGGTCGTCCTAAGAGACAACTATATGATGGTGCAATGTCCATCACTTGGAAGAGTATGTTGAAAGTGCAAGGACCAATTTGAATTGGCATTTCAATTTCCCCCTATGACTTCTCTCCTTGTGCCATCAAATGCCCTTACTATCATCGCACTTGATTTCATGTGTGACCCATCAAAAGGTAATTTGGAGAGTGTCGACTTTGGCATCACATTCAAGGAAGAGCCATTATCCATCGGTTTCTCAGCCATGATATGGTCTTGACATTTTACTTGAGATATGAAGTGCTTTATTATGTCCCTTCCTCATTGGGTATTTCATCATCGGTGAAAGTGATGTAATTATCTCACTTTGTAATGTTCGTCGATAACGCCATTCAACTTGTCAACCGTGATGTCATGAGAAACATCGGCTTGATTAAGCACTTTCATTAGCACCTTCCCGTGTGGCTCGAGTTCATTAATAAGGATAAGAGTGATATTCTTGCAGGGGTGCGGTTCAGTTGATCCACCACCTTGTATTCACTTTGCTTTATGAATTTTAAGAACTCACAAGCTTCTTCTTCGGTCACTTCTTTCTTATAGAGCTCTTGTTGTGTTGCCTTTGGTTCTTCTTTTTCTTTCAAGGCTTTTTCAGTAGAAGTTTCCCCCATCTTGCCTTTCCCTTTCCGAATTCTTTCCACTTCCTCCACTTGGTCTTTACGCAGATCCTCAGGTGTATAAATACGACCACTCCGAGTCATTCCACCAATCCCAGATATGCTAGAGATAGCCGATGAGATTTTCATTTGATTGTCTTGGAGATCATTCACAACGACTTGCACATCATATTTCCAAGGCACAGCTCTGGTATCCTTATAGGGAAAAGGAGTCGGCACTTGAATAGTGATAGGATTCCGACCAAAAGAGACTTGCGGAGACACCTCTTTACTATAATGAATTGTCAATGGCCTTGGTATGCCTGGAGCTTGCCCTATGATTGGTGGCGTTGCATAGGTACTGGCAGCCTCTTGAACTGGTGGAGGTGTGACTTCCTTGACCATATAGACGTCACCATTATCGTACTGATTGCTTATTTGCACTAGGTGACTATCCATCAAATTTTGGAGGATCTGCTTGAATTCATCACATTCCTCAATAGAATGCCCGACTTCCCCATGAATCTTGCACACAGTTTCATCTTCATTGACCTTTTTTATCTCAGCTTGGTTTTGTATCAACCCATATTTGCAAAGCTCTTGAAAAATTACTCTCATGGGAGTTTTCACCTCAGCTACCTGACTTATGAGGCATCGTCCAGAAGACTTCTCTATGGCATTAACTACTGGACCTCCATGATCAGGCAAGGGATTGCGGCCTACATTAGGAGTTTTTTCCTTAAAGTTTAACCATTTGGCATTAATCAAGTCTTGCACTTTGAACTTCAAGGCTCTGCAATTTTCGTTGAGTGACCTACAAAACATGATGGTACTCGCATTTAGCATTCGTCAAACCCTCTTGGGTAGGGGGTTCCAATGGCTTCATTGGGCAAGGAGCCAATAATGAATTTCGGAAGAGTTGTGGTAGCGATTCGGTATAGGTCATGGGAATTGGGTCAAATTGGACGTGTTTCTTTTCTTGGTTAGTCAGCGGCCTTCTTTGATTGGTATTTGGGTTTTGGGCCCATGGTTGGGTTGGTTGATATGGTATGGTAGGGAGTGTTTGGTTTGGGATAGGAGATGGTGCACGATAAGGGATCATTGGGTGATAAGGCTGAGGATATGGAGCTTGAGAGGCATTAGCAATGTATGGATAGTAAGGCATGTAGGGAGAAATTTGGAAGGATGGTTGAGGGTTAACGGTGTCCGGCTATGTCTCCCCGGGCAAAACTCCTTTGATCGAAAGTCACACATGGGCTTCTCCTTCTTTTTCTTCCCCTGTTTGGGGGCTTTTTGGCACTAAATGTCCCCATTGAGCTTTCAATCTTTCCACTTCTCATTCCTCCTTCGATTCTTTCCCGATGATAACCATGTCCGAGAAATTCGACGACACACTCCCTATCATTTTGTCATAGAAGGGTGATTGGAGAGTGTCAATGAATGTGGCCACCATTTCCCTTTCTCAATGGGGGTTCAACCTGAGCAGCTATCTCTCTCCACCGCTGAGCATATTCTTTAAAGGTTTCAGCTCCTTTCTTAACCATGTTTTGTAACTGTAGCCTATCTAGTGCCATATCGATGTTGTACTTATATTGCTTTAAGAAAGCATCCGCCAAGTCCTTGAAGCATCGTATATGGGCACGTTCCAGGTGTGTATACCAATTAGAAGCTGCCCCAACTAAGCTATCCTGGAAGAAATGAATCAACAGGTTATCATCATGAGCATGGGATGCCATCTTGCGGATGTACATGGTCAGATGATTCTTTGGGCAAGTGGTTCCCTTATATTTTTCAAAATCCGGGACCTTAAACTTTGGAGGGATTACCACATTCGGGACAAGACAGAGCTCTGCGGCATCCAGAAGACCATAGCTACTTGCTCCTTCTATGGCTCGCAATCTTTCTTCCGAACTTCTAATTTTCCCTTGGATTGAATGCCTTCGGTTGAAGGGTTCAAATGGAGAAGTTCCGCGACTTTATGGGAAAAAAAAAATGTGGCATGTAGAAAGGAGGTTGGGCCGAGTCGAACCTTGTGGCTCAAGTAGGTATTACCAATGAAGAGCCGCTCTCAAGAGGGTTGGTAATTTGGGATGACATAAAACCAGGAGAAATGCCATAAGGTGGAATAGAAACCGGCACTGAGGAATCTCACTGATATTTGGTTGAGATCCTTGGAGAGGGTTTGAACTCGTTGGGACCGTCGGTGCACCGCCCTCGGGAATATTGGTGGATAATTGTGGCACATAACCAGGTGGAAGGCCATATGGTGGGAATGAAGATGCACGTGCTTCCGGGATTATTTGAGTAAATTGTGAGTGGCATCATGGCCCCGAGAGGTGACACTAGGATACTTGGAACCGCGTAAAGCCGGGCGGGTGTGCGGCGTGGCGAAGGATCATCATTTGCCTTTAAAGGAGTCCCTCTGTGTTCTTCGTTTTTCCGAGAATTTCCAAGATCTTGGCCATTTGTTCTTTGGTGGCTTACTTCACTTCTCAACTCCTCTTGTGGTCGACCCGGTTCATCCATGACTCTTGATTGAGAGCGAGTCCTATATGGGTGTCGTAGAGACAGTTTTCCTTTCTGTATTCATTTTTTATTATTAGAAAATATGAAAAAGGAAAAGAAAATGCAAAAAATAAAACTATGCATGTAGAGACGTGATCCAAAGCAGCAAGCGATATCGATAAACCTCATTTATTCAAAGGGAAAAAGCTCTATGGTCATAGAGAGTTTTACACATGTTGATTCTTGCTACTCCTCAAGTCAGATGGAGGAATTAGCTTTACAAAATAAGATGGAAAGAGTCATTACATCAGCATTCCTAGAACAAGAAACTAATTTCAGTGAAATTTTCCTAGGAAGTCAAGGTCCTTTCTAACCCGAGTCAAAATATCTTGGTTTTCTCCTGGTGCTAGCTTGGCTTCTACTTTGATGATTTCTCTTGCCCTCTTTCTTGAATGGTTGGAGTTTTCCCTCATATTATCAAGAACCATTTCGGCTTTCCGCTCCATTTCTTGGCTTGCATTACGATAGAAATTCTTTTCATTAGTCAAGAAAAGAACATCATCCTCTAACTGATTCTTCTTACTTTCCAAGAAAGTAGACCATTCAACATGCTTTTCCAAATGTTGATTCAAGATTTTAACTTCATTCTTGAATTCTTGAAGTTGACCATCCTTCCCCTGAATGATTGTTTCGAGGGCTTGACATGTTTTCCTTAACCTCTCTATTTCAATATCTTTAGAGGCATCTCTTGTTCTTGACTTTGGATTTTTCTTCTTGTAGTGCCAAGTTGATCTTCCAAGGACCTTCTCTCGGTAGTCCACTTTGCCAATAAATGATTTCGTACCGCCCTCTGTCAAAGATAGTAGTCATTGGGTTCATTAAATTGGTGCATTGGTAACTCGGACCTTGTACCTTGGGAGCAAGAAACCCCTTCTTCCTACTAGCCTCAAAATTGAGTATTCTCGGTGTCGTTTCAGATGATGGGAGACCGAGCTTCACACTTCTTGTGTCCTTCCAATCTTCAATGACTTCTTTTATTTTATGACTGGTTCCTTCATCGTCATACGAGAATTCAAATTTAGACAGTCCATGAGTCATCGAAATGAATTGCAGGGATGCCATTTGTCTTCGGACCATAGCCGGAGCATAGCCCACTACTCCCCATGGGCCAATGAGTGGAACCCAAGGTTTGCTTCCACATCTATATATGGTATAAGTGTGAGGAAACCACTTGGCCCTCCGACCACTTCTTTTATTTCCATGAAAAAAGCCGATCCATTGCCTCATCGTCGGAGTTCGGGAGGCCAATTGTCACGACCATATAGAGAGAGCGGGTGCTTAGGTATGACATACTTGTTTCGAGATCAATTTACGGATGGTTAAAGCACTTCAACGTTGGCATATGACTAAGCATCCATACTTTGCAAGTAATGGTGCACATCCCCAAAACCTTCCTTTTTGATGGACTCGGCAGTAGTTCGAGATCGAATTGTCTCGGCTAAAATTGGTGGGGCTGGGTGTACCCCATGCTCAATCTGCTCGAACAAATTGATCACGTGTCCATCTATTTGATTTTTCCATCTTGGGAAAATTACTAACCCATAAATAGCAAGGGCTAGTGCTACCAAACCAAACCTTTGATCAATTTGAGCTTCAACCACTAAGCAAGAACTCCGAATCTAGACTTCGTCCTTCATCCACCATGTACTTGTCCAGTTCATTGGCATGAATCCCTATCAATTTGGACAGCATCCTTCTCGGCGTCTTCTTAGGGTCATGTGAGTACACTTTGTCCTTTGGCACGTCGTCTCTATTAAGAAGCCTAGCATACTCCTCAATCGTGGGCACCAAGTCAAATTGTCGGAAAGTAAAACACCGATATGATGGGTCCCGAAAATGGAGCATAGCTTTCAACATTTGGAGGTCGGGGTGATGAACATGAGAGCTGCAATATCTCCATACTTGTCATTGAACTCTTCTTGTCTTCTCATGCTACACCACGCATTACGGAGCCTCCTTAAGTCATTTTGCTCAAAGTCATGGCTCCCTTTAAGAGAGGTAAAGGAACATTCTCGCGACGCAAACTATTTCCTTCCTTGGCTTGAATTCTTGCGGACTCTTCACCGACAAATTTGATACTCTCTGCCACCTCAGACATTAGAGTCATCTTTCCCTTATTCATGCTTGAGGTTTATCGATATCTTCACAGGATTGGACCAAATATGCAAATGCAAGATAAAAGAAAAGTTAACAACTACAAAATAAAAGACAAACAGAAATTCCTCATATGTTAGAGGAAAAGGGGGTACCTAATCTTGGTACCCGATCAGCAGGATAAGTTCTATGAACGATGATAGCTCTAAGATTATATCTACAAGTGAGAGCTTTGGTTCTAGACCCCTATCGGACAAAAGGTCCCCAAATTGTCCCTTGCTGTCACCAACACTTTGGCTAGCAAGGGTCCTCCATCCTCACCCATGATAGGTTACAAGCGGAAAGAGTTCAATTTGAGCGAGGGGTTTTCATGTGCCTAAACGGAGACCAACGGTCCCACAAAGCAACACTACTTCACCCTCTGTCTAAGCCTACAAGGTACTTGAGCTCGGGTAGAGAGCTTGTGTGTGGAAGTGTACATGAGAGAACTTATTTACAAAGCAGAAATATAATAAATATAATGTAAACAAAATGTACAATAATATGAAACAAATAACAAATAAACAAACAAAAATGGACCAATATAATTAAAGAGCAAATAACATGAGATTAAAATAAGGCTTAACCCTCTATGTCCCTAGTGGAGTCGCCAGCTGTCGCAACCGTCCCGAAGGGCGCCGCGAAAATAAAAAGAATAAAGAGGGATGGACCTCGGGGTGTTGGGAGTCGCCACCAATCGCTTTATCCATTAAATGGAATGGCGCAATTGGACACCTAAAAGATGGTTTACGTTTCAGAATTTGAGGTTCGGGGGTTGATTACGGGTAGGGAAGGTGTTAGCACCCTACACCGTCCGTTCTATGAACGGTTACCTATTTAATCTAATGTTATTTGCAATATTAATTTAATTGGTCCTTTATTAATTAAAAGAAAAGAATTTTTTTATTTTTTTATTTTGACATGTCCCATTTTGTCAAGCATAATATCAAGAATGATAAATGACTAAGACAAGTAATGGGTGGCTAAATAGCCATTATTTTAGAACAAATTCTAAGTTTATAACATATTGTATAAAAGTGGTGAATTAAAATTTTATCTTTTGAAGAGAATTAATTTTCAAAATAAAATGGCCAAATAAAAAAAAATTTCAATGAATAATTTTAACTCAAAGAAATTTGTTTAAGGTAAGAAAATGATTTTTAAAGTAAATGGCCAAATAAATCTCATTCGTAATCAAGAAAAAAAAAAAAATTAGGCACAATGAGATTTTTGTATTAATTTCTAAAAAAATGTCTTTATGAAAAATAAAGTTTTAATTCACCACAATCATAATGCTAAAACTATATGAATTTGTTCACTTTTATTTGAATACTTTATTTTACAAAAAGAAAAGTTTATTTTGGTTTATTTAAAAAAATATTTTAATTTACATAATTATTTTAATTTTTATATGGGGATTAGACTTCACGTAAGCCTCTGGCAAAATCCAATATAAAACCTCAAGATTATTGGGAAGAGTGTAATCGATCGGCTCGATCCTCTCCCCCAATTTTTCCATCATCGGTGAGTTTTAAATTATTTAATTTATAATAATTAAATTAAAGTTACATACCAACCTCATAATAACAAAAAAAAATAATAATATATATGAAAAAAAAGTATTAAATACAAACAATGTAAACCCCAAATTAGTAAATATAAATCAATCCAAAATAATAAATAAATAAATAAAAACAAGCCCAAGCTAAAAAAAGGGGGGGCCCAAATGAAAGGAAAAAAAAAAAAAAGGGGAAGGCCCAAACTTAACCAAATTGAGCCCACAAGAAAAAAAAAAAAAAGATTAAGCAAAGAAATAAGAAGGACTTCAAGATGTCGATTAAAAGCATCATGAAAAGAAAGAAGGAAAAGGGGAGGGGAAGAGAAACTCACGGCAATGAATGCAAAGAAGGAGGTGGCCTCGGTATGAGATCCGGTTGGGCGGGTGAGTGGCGAGTCCGACGGCCTTGGCCGGGTGAGGCGCGTACGATGCGGGCGGCGACGTTGCGGGATTCGCGGGCCGGGCGGAGCCGGTGCGTGGCGGGTCCGGGTGAACGGTGCGGTGCGGTCAGGGATTCGCGGCCCAGGCGGAGCCGCGCCGTGGTCCGGGTGAACGGTGCGGTGCGGTCATGGGATTCGCGGCCGGCCGGCGAGGTTCGCGGCCGGCGGTGGCTCGAGATCCGAGCGGCGATGGGGAGTTCGGTGGTTGGGGAGGCCGTGCAGGGACGATGGGTTGTGGCTGGGTTACTGTTTCTGTTTTCTTCTTTTTTTTGTGGTGGAATTTGAGAATAAAAGTGGCTGAAAGGTGAAAAAGAAAGATGGTTTTAGGAAGGTGATGAATAATGGTGGTTATGGGTTTGTGAAGGTGAAGGAAGAAGTGTGGGGTGGATGCTGGAAAATGATGAAAGCTTTTGTGATTTTCTGAATCCTGTGTAGCTCTGGTTGCTCCTGTTTTTGTATATTTTCTGAACGATTCAACCCCCTGTAGTTCTCTTCTCCTGTCTGAACGATTGAAAAATCCCTCTGTAGTCCTCTCCTTTTTTCTGAATGATTCCCTCCTCCGCTGTGATTTGTGTGTGATTCTTATAAGGAATGCCAAAACAAAACTCTTCCATTTCTGATGATTGGAATGCAAAACGGTCTGAACTTTTAAATTCTGAATGAATGCAGAACTTGATGATTGAAAAAGAAAACTGCCTGAAGCTTTTAATCTAATTCAATGCAGCTTTGATGGCTCGGTGGCAGCAGCAGGAAGGGGAAAGGGAAGGGTTGAGAAAATGAGTTATGGGTTGAGAAGAAAAATGGGTTATGGGTTGACCCATACAACAGTTTTTTTTTTTTAAGAAAGAAATTAAATTAAATAAAATAAAATAAAAAAATAAAAAAAAATGGATAAAATTGGGTATCAACATTAATGTTGCAAGTATTTTAATTTAGTATTTGATTATCTTTTAACCTTGTAAATATTTTAGGTTTAGTCTCTGTTCATTTTTCAAACTTGTGAATTTTTAAATTTATTAACTATTTATTTAATTTTTATTTTTATGATTTAAGAATTAAATTAAATATTTTTTAATTATTTATAATTTATACAATTTACTTAAGATAATTGTCTTATGATAAATGTTATAAGTTCCTATTTTTCACTATGTCTAATTAGATTCCCAAACTTATCTTGTTTTGCATACCATTTTTATTGCTTTTTTTATAAAAGAGTTTTGTCAAACAATTTCTTACACAAGAATTGATGACTCCATTTAAAAAGAAAAGAAAAAAAAAATCCCCCTGCCACTTTGTTGCAGCGCCCTAGCTACGAGGATCTTTACACCTGACGCTAAAGAGGTGTCCCCATGATCATGACTTCCGATCCTAAACACTTGTTCCTGGTATGCTATCACCTACTAATGAAGACATGCATATTGAATTCCTCTCATTTAAAAGTTACTTACTTAACGAAAATATCCTATTAATGTATATATAAAATTACAGATATTTTAAGTACATTTCATTTTTACACATAAGACAAATAATTAATTAATATATTAACAATCTTGTTTCATTTTTTTTATTGAAGCACTTCTACATTCAATAAATAATATAAGTACATCACTAATATTATAAGAATAAAACATTACATGTATTAAAAACTTGTGCGTGAAATTCATAAGATAGTCTACTTGATACATAAACTATATAGATAGCCCTGCTTATTCGCGATTAGGCTGTTCCTTTTTCTGTTTTCTGTCTTTTTTTCTTTATATTAAGCAAAAAAACTATATAGATAGCCTTCATTCTGGCATATCTTAGATTTAGGCTCCATTTAATGTTTAATTTGGTGGTGGAAAGAGATTTCACTTGACAATAGCGTAGGGATTTTTAAATACTTCTGTGAGCATACAGAGATAGATTTTGTTACATGTGAACTTTTTAACATTGATTATGATAGATTGTTCTGGTATTAGGGTCAAAATATGTTAGGTTAAAGGTAGGTTGTCTTAAACCTGTTTTGTAATATGTTAAATTCAATTTAGTCTATTTATGAAAATACAAAAATTGACTCGAAAACTAATTAAAGATCAATATTATATAAAAGCCTTTATATAAGTCAACAAATTTAAATTTTTTAATTACATATAACTTTTAACAAAATTATTATATTCTGTATAAAATAAGTATATTGTACTAATATATAAATGATAAATTAAGAAAATATTATAAATTTTTAATTATATATAAATAATAAATAAATAAGTCAGTCTATTATTATGACCAGGATCACAACGAGATTGGTGACAAAAGAAAAAAAGAAATTATGAAAAATTCTTGAGAGTTTGAAAGTTGCCACCAATTTTTCTTTGAATTAAAAAATATATTTAAAAAATCTTTTTTAAATAAAAAGGTATGCAAAAACCATGTTAAATTTGAGAATTTATTTATACACAAAAAAGGACAAGAACTTAATCTTACTAACATTACACTCTTGACACATCCATCCTAAAACAACTACCTTAAATTAATTATATAATTTTTAATAACCTTAAAATTATTTGTTTTACCCTTCTTTGGAATAAAATTCTTTCTTTGATTTAATTGAATAAATAAACAAACCAATAAAAAGAAAAGAACAAAAAATATTGTACATTTGAACTTATATAAAAAATGCCCAGGATCTAGGATCTAAAATAACATTGAACTGTACAATAAATTCTTATGACTCAAAATACTGATAAAGATAGCATAAAATTATACAATTAATACTATTAACCATTGCAAAAATAAAAAAATATTTATCATTTTTATCTCTTTTGTTATTTCTTTTTTATTATGTCTATTTCATTTTATTTATTTAATTTTTCTCTTTTCTATTGCAAATAAAAAATAAAAAATTTAGGACTTCAACAATATCAAATACTACATAAAATTGTACAATTATTATCATTGGTCATTACGTGAATTAAAAATTTGATGGGTTTTTAAAAAATACTCATGTGATTTAAAATAAAAAATTATTTATTTATTTATTTTACTTTTTTATTATTTTATTATTTTGGTAAAATTCAACATAACATTAAGTTATACAATAAATTCTTAAGAAAAACTGAGTAACAATTAATATAACATGTAACTATACAATAAAAATCACTCCTTTTGCAAACTAAAAAAAATTGTAAATACTATTTATTTTGGGCGCAAATGGCATTGGACCACAACGATAAGATCCTAAAATCAACAAACTTCGTCGATTGGGGGTTGAAAATTCATGAAATAAATGTGCATACACACCCTTTTATATTTGCAATAAAATAAAAATAAAAACAAGAACAGAGAAATAGAAAGCTAGACGTTAAGTATCTTATTCACGTTTTATCAAGGCAAGGATATTTTTTAATCACCCAAAGGGATATGAATCACCAGACCTCAACTGCATTGCTCACTTTGACTAATCTTATTGACCATCAAGAAACAAATAGCAGGACAATGTTACAATAATCTACATGTTATTGAAAATTCTAACATGCAAACCAAAAAACAACAATCATGAAAAACTGAGACAACAACTTCATTAATCATTATACCAATCCCATGCATTTCATTTCTACTATGAAACCCATTAATTACACACTCATTGAAACTTAGAAAAGGAACCCAAAACATATTCAAAGAAATTATGCAAACAAGACACTTGTAATCAAACTAAGCATACCCTAAATTAGCAGTGGCTTAAATCTAAAATTCCTATAATTGAACACCGAAAGTCCTACGTACCTAACAAGGCATATGACACTTGGAAATAACAAGCCTAACTCCAACTATAAATCAGCAAAACAGAAGCAGGGGATCTCAAATCTAACTTGACCTCAAGTCGCTTTCATGATTCAAAATTTAAAACCCAAAACAGTTTCCATCACCGCACATCACATGCACATCACAGCACTTATGGAACACCAATCTAATCAATATCACATCACATGAGGGAAGCAGACAGAAACTAGAACTTTCTCAAGATCATTCCATGATCTTAAGGTGCTCCCACATCTCAAGCATCTCAGTATATAAAAACAGGAAGCTCTATTTTCAATATTTGAGATCATATGAGTTTTCAAAAAGAATGTACAGATTCCATCAATGAGAGGGAAAAACAGAAATACTACCAAGTGTGAAAAACTAAATCTTTATAAAGACAGAAACAGAACAGGATCAAATAAATGAAATCAATCCATAAATTTTCATGCACTCCAAAAAAACTCAAACTCTCAAATCCAAATAATTCACAGATAGATCACAATTTATGAGTCATAACAGCACGAGCCTTCCAAATCCAATCAAGAGTCTCATTAGTTACATAGTTTACAACATCCTAGTGTACTGTTATGTTGAGAACCACACATACACAACTCTTCTTTATTTTGTTACATTATAAGCTCTTTTCACTCATGATGAAACGCACTCATAAAGCAAGATGCTTTCACCTCAATGGATTTTTCATTTCAGCACTTCAAAGAAAATCATTTCATTAGCTATTCTAATCATTAAAAACAGTCGCAGTCAAAAGAAGAAAAATGTACTCATGAGAAGCAAAGCTATAATAGATCAAATTTCATCTTCAAGAGTATCCATTTAACTCAAGAATTCACATGAATCACAGCCTTCTTCCACATTGAGATTCACACGAAAGTACCACAATAATCATGTTTTCAGAATAATATAATCCAAAAGTTTGGTTAAGGTTGGCAGCTACGAAACCAGAGGAATTTACCACAATAAGAGGCATGCAATGTTAAGCATCTTATATTTATAAAGGCTCTAGGGAAGCTGAACCGCAACATTTTTATTTGGATACAAGTTGGTAGTCATAAAAACACTAAAAAGCTGAAAACCTGTTCAACATTTTTTTTTTAATCCATACATTTTTCAGATCAATCTAGCAACAAAGACTGTTCAATCTAAGCAATTCACAATATGCCAATCAATCCTAAAACACTTGTACATCCTAAGGTCCCTTTTTCATTCAATTAACACCACTGCTATAACATGTCAATACTGAGTTTATGAGGAAGTTTAAAAACATTAAGATCAGGCCATACAGACAAAAACAAAAACACAGCAAAAACAAAAAACTTACAAGAGACAAAGCACTGGCAGGGTACACGTTCATACAACTCTACTACCAACCCAGATTTAACAATTTATGATCAGTGTTAGATCTTTGATCGGTTCCAGACATTTTATAACACTCTCTTTCTCTACAAATATTATTTGTACAACTTCAAGCATCAGAGACGAATGACAGGTTCATAAATTGCTCTTTTCCACTTTCTCACTACTTCACTCAGTCAAGAAAATTTTTTCCCAAAAAAGCAAACCGGATCCTAGAGCAAATCCAGAGCCTTAAAGCAATAATTCCACATTTGATTTTAAAATACTCAAAACTCAAAATGGAAGCGAAATTCAATTCTATCCATTAGTTTTCCATTTCAGCAGAGGCAAAATCATCTATTCAAGTTATTATACTATTTTCAGCATATACAAACACAATTTCAATCCATCCAATCAAGATTCATACAGTCTCACTCTTATATAAGGTTAATTCACAAGCCCCTTTATCAGCATCCAGAAAATATTCATTTATTACCATATCAAGACCATGGAACCAGGAACTTAAGAACGACACCACATCAAAATAATCATTCTTTCACACATTCATTGCTTAGGAAGGGGTAAACTTCACCAATTTAATAGGAACTACCTTGAATTTCAGATTCCCCTTTTTTTCTGGAAATCTCACTCTCTTAGTCAAAGCCTCGTCCTTTTTCCTCTCTGTATTCCTTCTTCGGTGTCTCTGTTGCAGAACCTTCTCCGCCTTTTTTCTTCAATCTTTTCGCTTCCTTTTATAAGAATCCTCAGTTCCAGCTGCTGCTCTTCGTTTTTGCAGAAAGGGGAGTGGTTGGGGAGTGTTTGGTGATTGGTGAGGGAGAGAGACGAGATAGACGAGAGAGAGAGAGCTGAGAGTCTGACTCTTCTCTCTTGTTTTTCCTTTTTGTTTTTCATTGTTTCTTCCTTTTTCCTTTTTTTTATTAGTTTTTTTTATTTGCTTTCTTCTCTCTTTTTCTTCTATTTTGCTTTTTCTTTTTTCTGAATTAATGTTTCAGCCCCTTTTTCTTTTCATTTTTTCTTTGTTTTTTTTTCTTTTTTTATTTGTATTCGGCTTATGGGCTACTCGGTCATGAGACCCTAAAATTGGGTCAAGGTTGTTCTAAGTTATGACACAAAAACATATTTTTTTATTTTTTTTATTTTTTTTAATCTTTTTCTACTTTTTCCTTTTTTTTGAAATTTTTATTATTATACAAGCTAAAAAATATTGAAGATAACAACGAAATATAACAAGACAAAACTAGACGTTCACACCTAGTAGGTTAAATTGACTTTTCTAAAATTTTAAACTTTAACTTATGTAGTTAAATTATAGGTCTTTTTAATAATTTAAATCTAATTTATTTGTTAAATAAGTTAGGTTTAAGTAGATCAAAAATATGTTAAATCATAGGTCCTTAATAAGTCACCTGAACTATTCCAATTCTTATTCTCATGTCATGACCTTGCGATTAATAAGATTTTCAAATCTTTTAAAATAAGAGATGTATATACCTTACAAATAGAAGCACTTTATATGTTATTCTTCATAGTAAAAGACACATTGTCATCAATAGTTTATAAGAACAAAATTATAAATCATGGGTTAGTGTTAGGTGAAGTTTGTATTTATTTAATTTTTTCCCTCTTAATAATTCTTTTGTTGTTTACAGAAATGGTAAGTAGTGTTACACTATTATTTAAATGAAATTATCTTTATGGTAAAAAAAATGTAGAGAGGTAGATTTTGATTAAATAAAAAAGAAAGATTTTGAAATTTGAAAAATTTCATAAGTTCCGATATATCTTGATAAAAAAATCATAGCAAAAGGGGACAAGATACAAAATTCACTTTCTATCTAAGGGTTCTAATAGACAATAGTGTAAAAGAGGTTCATAAATACTTTTATATAAGAGTAAAAAGTGATAAATTTTATAGTTTAAATGTGTGTTTGTATTAGCTGTAAAAAATAAATTATATTGAAAATTGAATATATGTATAATCAATTATAAAAAAAATTAATTATGAGAGATTAATTTATGTTTGGATATATTAATTTATAAATGATTTTAAGTTAAAAAATTTTATTTGGATCATATAACAAATTATTTTTATGTATTAAATTATCAAAAGATGTATAAAAAAGTTTAAAAATTTATTTAATTAATTGAAAATAAAATAGTATTACATATTAAATCTTTTGGAATAATCTAAAATTAAGAATCAAAATGCTCAAATTTAAGCTTATGAAAAAAACTTTTATAATGCTTTAAAATTTGTACAACAAATTTTTCTCAATTACCCAAACATATTGTGAAAAGTGAACAAAAAAAGCAATAAAAAGCTGTTTTGAAAAATAATTAAACTTACCCAAACATCCTCTAAAACATTTTACAAAATAGTTTAGCAACTTATATGTAGTTCAAAAGTTTTGGAAAGAAAACCATCCCTTTGGATTTAGTGGTCACTTAGGCGGTAATAAGTGGGTGTTCCCCTGTTATGAGATGTGGCCCAATTTTTAATTTGAGTTTTACATGAGTAAACTTTAATTATAGTAGAAATTCGAAACCTATTAAAAGATTAGCCCCACACTTATCCCATAGTCTTACTTTAGGAAGGAAATATAAGAAGTTGAAAGAAAGTATATGACAAAAGAAATTGGGAAAAGAATGCAAAACTATTCCATTAGCAACCAAACGAAATATAAAAACACAAACCTCATTTAGCCGGTACATGGCTTCCCTAACTACGTCTCTAGTACATTAATAACAGAACAAAAATTAAAGCTACTTCTACAAATGCAAAGGGCATCATACATCTATAATCAACAAACAAATTTTTTTTTTGGGTCTTCGGTAAATAAAGAAGGCAAGAGCTCAACAAAAGAAGCAAACAAAATCAAATGAGCACGCATGAAATCACACAGCATCAAACCAAGAATCTCCAAAGAAGGGATGTTCCAATGCTGAAGACTAGCGTTGACAACGTTTATCGTGAAACCAACAGAAGAAACTTGAAAAAATAATAACATCTAATTATACTTCAAATGCTTCCCTAATTATTATAGACCTAGCTAATTTATGCAAACCATTTGGTTGCACTTACTTACCAAAATTTATGTCACGTAGTTCCCAAAAAGATTGCCTACTGAGATAAGCGTCGTCCCATGGCAATTCTTGCCCGTCATTTGCATTATTGCTAGTGGGTTTGGGATCCAACTGTAGAGACATATTATTCTTCGAATTTTCCTTCACAATCTTGTCATCCTTAAGCAAGCGTGGATCACTTGATAATAAATTTTCAATGATGTCTTGATGAGGCAAGTCTGAGAAAACTGGTTCCCGCACACCATAGCTTGTGACTGATCTTGCATAGTTTGTTCCTCTTTGCCCATCGTTAGCATTATTGCTAGTGGGTATGAGATCCAATTGCGGAGACATATTATTTTCTGAATTTTCCCTCACAATCCTGTCATCCTTAAGCAAGCGTGGATCACTTGATAATAAATTTTCAATAATGTCTTGATGAGGCAAGTTTGAGAAAGCTGGTTCCCGCACAACATAGTTTGTGACTGATTTTACATAATCTGTTCCTCTTTGCCCATCAGCAACAATTTTGTTATTGGGTTTAGGGTCCAATTGTGGAGACAAACTTTTCTCTAAAATTTCCCTCTGATTCCAATCATCCTTATTCGAATGTAAATCACTTGATACTAAATTCTCAATCATATATTGAGAAGGCAACTTTGAGAATACTGGTTCCTGCTCCACATAGTTTGTGACTGATTAATTTACACAGTCAGTTCCTCTTTGTCATTTGGCTGAGTGGTTTGCATAGTCTATTCCACTGTCATCAAAATGTGAATTGCTTGCATCAATGAAAGTGCCAGTGGTTTCAACTTCTACATGCTTATCACCAGTACATTCAGCTACTACATGTTTATCCTCATCCTCCTGCTCACTTGAAGTTTCTCGAGACTTAATTTTGCTAGACTTACCAAGTTTCTTATATATCCTACACAAAACCCAGTCATCCAACTGCAAACAAGATGAATTATTGTTTGATTAGAGAATTTGGATATGAATGCCAAAATTAAAGAATTTGAAAATAAGTAAATAAAATGCAAACCCTCATATCATCAAAATTTCTCTTCCTGTGAGAAGAATCATGTACTGTAAATTCGTGCATAATCCAGCTGGTCTTATTTCCACGTTTAGGCTTTCCTTTATAGAAAACCAGAGCCTTCCTGTAGCCGACAAGAGCACCTTTCTCTTCAACTACTTTATCAGCTCCAGTAGCCTTCCAATACCCATCAGCTGCCGACCGATTTGGCCTAGATCCTTTCCGATACTTTCGTTCCCTTGGAGTGAAAAAATACCATTGTTTATCTCCATAATCCATGTATGTTGCTGCAAAAGAACAATGTTGTTTATTACGGAAAGATCTTATAGAATTATACTATGAAGGCAACGATTATGTTCACAATTTGAAAGTAAACATCTTTTTCAACAAAAAATTTAGTTAAAAAAAAATGTACAATCACATATATCAAATATCAGACTTTTCCTTTCTTTTATTCAAATTCAAATGATAATCAAAACAGAATATATATAAGCAATTAAACCATAGCTGCCCGTTGACGAAAAGAAAAAAAAAAGAAAAAAAATTATAAACTAATTATGATCATGGAATTAACTTGCAAGAAATTTAGCCATATGAATTTACTTTAAAAACAATATCAGACTTTTCTATCTCATATTGAAATGATTAATCAAAATCGGTATATAAAATGTACATATATATCAGATATATAATACATATAACATGTACCAAAAATAAACATATATCCGTTTCTAGCTAGCCCGGTTGAGAAAAATAAAAAAAGAAAGAAAAGAAGAAAAAAGACTGCATCAACTATCAAGTAATTATGTGTATAGAATTAACCTGCAAGATATTCAGGATTGTACTGGTAAAGATCGAGTTCCACAATCAGGTTAGGTGGTAATGCTTCATTTTTCAGTTTCTTGCTTAAATAATAGACAAGATCTTCATCTGTAGGGTGAAACTTGAATCCACGTGGGAAAGTCTTGAAGTAAGAAGAAACAAGATTTGGGTCTGGATTTCTGACCTCTTCTTCCTTAACATTAGTTGGAGAAGAAGCAATAGAGACTATGGTTGATGGAACCGGAAGGCTCAACTCCTTGGACTCCATGTTTGGAGATTTTAAATGAGAGAAAATTAACTTAAAGGAAAGATTAAAAAAAAAACGATGAGAAGGTTGCGATGGTATACAACTTTGACCGTGACAATAACTATATATCTATATATCTTATGTAGAGAAGTTTTACTTGAATAAAAAAAGTGACATAACTTATCATGAGAAATTAAATAAATAAAAAATAAAAAATAAAATATAAAGATAATTATAACAATTCTTTTTTACTATGGAATGATAACAGAATTTTAAAATTGAATTTAATAAAAAAAAAGTAAGATAATATCATTGAAAGTATTTATATTTGTATAAATATAGGATTCGACTTAATTTAAAAAGCGACACATGTTCAGCCTGAGATATTTAGTAAAAGAATAATTAATTAAAGATAATAGTAACATGGTTAAAAACTTGAATTTAATAAGAAAAATAACAATAAAGTAGGATAATGATAAAAAAAAGTGCGATAATGTTATTGAAATGATTCTTATATATTTAGGAGTCATGACGTCAAGAAAACGGTACATATCACTACTAACAAAATTGACAACTTTAATTTCAAGTATAAATAAAAAGTAGGATAAAATTATAAATTTAAGATTCGATTGGAATTGGGATACTCATATACTTGATTTACAAAACTAACTAGGATAATGTTAGTAGAAAAATAAATTATAGAATAATATTATTAAAAAATTTTGTATAAATTTATAATTTAACTTAATCGGAATATTCAAATATTTGAACTATAAATTGAATAAAATATAATACTTTACAACATTAAAAAAAAAAAAGAACGAAAGGATAGAGAAAGAACTTACTCAAACCCCTTCGCAATTTTGATATTCACAATTGAGATTTGCAGTGAGTCCCCGTCAATGATACAACGAGACTCTGCTTGCGCCATACTCACCAACTAAGATTAGTTTTTCCTTACAAATGGTTGCATTATTATGCTTTTAATATTGCCAACTTAACCAAAATGACCCTCGCACTCGCATGCAAAATTCAGCTATTCTACGAACTTATTTTTTTATGATATGTTCTACGATTTTTTTTAGTGTTCTGCGAACTTATTTGCTTTAACAATGAAGCAAAACAAAAGGACAAAAAGATAAAGTAGTATAATCCTAATAAAATTAAAAACTTGACTTTAACAAGAAAAAAATAATAATAATATCTTAAGGATGCAAATAAATTTAAAATTCAGCTGAAATTGAAATATTCATATGCTTAAACTATAAATAAAATAAAATAAAAGAACGCACAACATTTTTTATTAGAATTGTGTTAGATAAATCACTAAATCGAGCCTTACAGAAATCTTTCATACTACTCAAGGATAAGTAATATATTCACTAGTAGAGATTATATCTTTAATGTATGCCTTATTAATCTTCACTTTTACAATTATAGCAGTCACAAAATAAACTATATTTTCATATTATTTAATTTTTTTGATAATTTCATATTATTTAATTTTGCTGAACGTGTGCCATATTATTGTATTTATTACATTATTTTGCTTATGTATATTGAATCAGATTTATAATTTTATCTTATAGGTTATGTTCACAATTGATGTGTAGTGCTATGTTCTTATAGATATTTTTTCTATTTAAGATTAGATTTAAGAACTGGAATTGAATGTAATAAGAAGAAATAAGAAAAAAATAAAGTAAAATAACGCTATAGTAAGGATTTGATAGGGGTTGAAACACTTAAGAAATATAATTAAAAAAATAAAGAGTCAAAAAACCAAGTAAAAAAGATATAATTAATCAAGAACAATACTGATAAAATTAAGATTATGTTACGAGTCCTACATCAGAAACTCAAGAAAATCACCTATTTAGGTAAAATTTAGCTTAGGTCACCCTATTTTCATCCCTAGTTGTGATTAAGAGGTCCTTTCAATAATTATGAAATTAAATTTAATAAACATAAATAAAAATGAATCATGTAAGTTTAGGATTTAATTAGAATTGAGATACTCCAAGAATAAATATGAAATTAGAAAAAAAAATATAAGTCTAAGAATCAAGTAAAAAAATATAATTAATCAATGATAATGTTAATAAAATTAATATTTGCCTCCATTAAAAAAATATTCACCTTCAAAACTTAAATTTAATATGAAGAAATAAAAATTAAAGCAAGATAATGCTATTGAAAAGGATTCCTATTAATTTAGGATTCAATTGGGAGTTATCAAAATAAAAGTTTATTTTTTATTATCATGATTGATTAAATCAGTATCACGTAATACGAACTATTAATGATATATTCTCTTTTATTTACCAAACCTACATCTCTTGTATGTATATTTGTTTTTGGATTAATTATTTTACTCACTTTTATTATATTTGCTTTTCATTATATGTGCAATGTATGTATTACAAATCTAGTAATAACATATAGAGTAAATATACAAATTAGTTCTTAAAATACACGTTGTACATATTTGGTCCTTAAATTTGTTTGAGTGCACAATTTAGTTCTCGAATATATGAAATCCCTAACGTTAAGCATTGTCATGTCAAATAGTGCACATGTGTCACATTAATGAACCACTAGTGAAACCTAGGTGGAATGTTAACAGTTTTCAAATCCCCAAAATGTCATCGTATCCCATCCAAAACCTAACTACTAAAAACCTTCCCCTAATTTTGCCCTAAAAGCATTGTTATCCCTCATTTTCCTCAAAATCCCTCCCTTTTTCATGCATGTTGTCCCCCATTAATCAATCATCAAAGCATCAATGAGCGGTTCCCTCGTGTTGGTGCTCTCTATTAAAGATTCTTAAAGCATGAGCATCTCTTGGAGTTGTGAAGATTCCTGTAAGTTAAGGTGAGTGGTCCCCTCAGTCATTGTCCTCTATTGATTTTCACCATGATTTGTTTTTGTATGTGTATGCATGTGGGGTTGTGCCTTTTAAGCTAGATTAGTGGTGATTAGTGATGTGATTATATGTGCATTACTTCATTGTGAGTGTTGCTAATTGTGATTTTAATTATTTGCATTATTGTGGTGTCGTCTCTAATAGTAAGGGTTCACCAGTACTGTGAGTTTAAGGAGTTGATTAAGTGTGGTATGTGTTGTGTATTGATGCAAAATCTATGTCTGAGTGGTCTCTTATTTGTTAGCATAATTTAATTGATACCTAATTGGGTGGTAAATGCTTTGTATTGATGCAAAAACCACGTCTGGTATGGTCCCAAATTGGGTGTGGTAAGCACTTTGTATTGATGCAAAATCCATGTATGAGTGGTCCCTTATTTGTTAGCTTAATTTAATTGAAACAATATATAATGAGCTGCATGGCACGTGGTAGAGGAAAATGGGTGAAGGTTCATGTTAACATTGATACAGAGAGTAAAGAGGAACAACAACATGAAGAGCTTAGCAATGATGGTGATTATGACAGAGGCGGAGGTGAAGGGTCTACCAGTGATGATTAAGATAGTGGTGAAGATAAAGTTTACAAAGCATAGACTATTAAAGAAAATGATGATGAAGAGTTGTTGAGGCAATATATTGATGCTGGTATAAAAGAGGAGGAAGTGTTGCATGGGAACGGTGAGTAGATTGTGGTTGAAGAAAGAAAAGGGAGAAGTAGGAGAGTTAAAAATACTCAACATATACAAAATGATGAGGCTGGCATCCAAAGTGAATTAGCTAAAGTGGAAGAGGTTGATTCATCTACTAATGATGGGATAACTATGTATCTGAGGAATTAAAGAGTGTGGCTGATTCTGATGATGATGGAGACACATCTAGTGCCACCAAGTATCCAGTATTCAACAATAATGCAAAGTTTAGAGAGGATAGATTGCAGTTAGGTATGTTGTTTCCTACCTTGGAGACCTTTAAGTTGGCTATGAGGAACTACAATATACACATGGGAAGAGAGATCAAATTCATAAAGAATGATGAGAGAAGGTGTAAAGCAAAGTGCAAAGCTACTAATTGCAAATGGGTGATTCATTGCACACGGGGCAGTGATGCTAACAGTTTTCAAATGAAGACATTTGAGGCTAATCATACATGTGCAAGGGGTTTCAAGAACAAAGTTACAAATAAGAAGTGGTTGGCAGAGCAACTAGTTGAGGTATTAAGAGGTCATCCCAATCTTGATTATGATGAGGCTTTTGATTACCTTAAGAATAAGAGACATGTTCATGTGGATGATTTCCAACTATATAGAGCATTTAGGCTAGCTAAGACAATTGTGTAAGAGACTGAGAAGGATTAGTACAAACAACTGTACGACTACTGTGAGAAATTTAGGACTAGAAACGAAGGGTCCATAGTATTGATGAATGTGAACAAGCCAGAGCCTGATATTGATCATGAAGCTCTAGCTCTATTTGATAGGCTATACATTTTTCTAGATGCTTGTAAGAAAGGATTCCTTGTTGGTTGCAGGCCTCCTATTGGATTGGATGATTGTTTCCTCAAAGGTTACTATAGGAGCTAACTTTTAGTAACAGTGGCTTAAGATAGGAACCAACATTTTTTCATGATTGCCTATACAATAGTGAGTATAGAGAGCAAGGAGACATGGAAGTGATTTTTAGAGTTATTGTTAGAAGATATTGGAGACCATGCATATCATGGCTGGAATTTCATTACAAACCAATAAAAGGTAACTGGATTTTTGCAATATCTAATGCAATGTAATGTGTGTGTATCTGATTATGCAATATCTAATGTTTGATTGATTTGCAGGGATCACTACCTGCCTTGGAGGAGCTGATGCCAAGGGTTCACAATAGGTTTTATGCAAAACACATGTGGACTGACCTACACAATCGCTGGAAAAACCCAAAACTAAGGAGTTTATTCTGGGCCAATACAAAGGATACAACTGTGAACTCATCAGGGGATAACATGGAGAAGATCAAGGCTATTAATGAGAATGCATGGAGATACCTTAAGAAGCATGATGTTTCCCATCGGTCTAAGGTTGGGTGTAGCATTTTTTCCTAAGAATGACTTATAACTGAATAATGCATGTGAATAGTTTAATGAGAAAATTTTCAAGTATAGGAGTAAGCCAAGTATAACCATGGCAGAGGAGATTAGAATGTATATAAGTAAGAAGATGAACAAATGTAGATTGAAAGCTACTAGGTGGGAGGGTCAGCTATGTCCAAAAGCATAAAGCAGATTGGAAAAAGCAAAGATAACTTATGGGGAATGGATTCCTAGATGGGTTGGTGATGCTAAAGGGTATAAATTTGAGGTCACAATGATCCAACAGAGAAATGTTGTTGATTTAGGAGAGAGGTCATGTTCTTGTAAGTTGTGGGACCTCAATGGGATTCCCTGTGAACATGCAGTGACATGTATGACCCATAATAACCTGAGTGTTGAGGATTTTGTCCACCAATTATATTCCACTGAGACATAGAGGAAGGCATATGAGCCTCATATTCAGGGTTTAATTGGGCTAGAGAGCTAGACCAGAACTGGAAGACCAGAAATTGCACCACCACAGATTAAAAGACAAGTCGGTAGATCCAAAAAAAGGAAGACTAAGAACAAGGATGAGAGCACACAAGTCCAAGCTTCACATAAGTTGAAGAGATCATATGGAGAGACTCTCTCTTCAAGGTGTGGTGGGGATGGTCATAATGCAAAAGGATGCAAAAAGTATAAAAGCACAAGTGAAATTAGAAATGAAGAGGCATGTGATGAGGTTGCTGCTATTGATGTGCATGTAATGCTACATTTGATTATTGGTGTGCAATACAAAATCTGCCCAACAAGCTTCCTAACCAACTGCCAATCCATCTTCCCAACAAGCTTTCTAATAATCTTCCCAACCATCTTGTCAACCGTCATTCCTAAAAGGCAAAAGGAAATCTTTGGTATATGTACTACACCCTTTCTATTTACATTGAATATTTTTTAATATACACAACGTTGAATACTTTTTTTTTCATCTTTCAGTATACTATGTAGGGAAAGAAACCACCAAATAAGATCAAGCTGGCCATAGTGAGGCCTACAACAACCTCACTTCCAACAAGAACTAGACCTGCAGCAAGCTCACCTGGGCCTACAACAATCCCACCAACAAGCATGAATAGGCTTGTAGTAATCCACCTCCATCTAGAACTAGGCCTGCAACATTTGGGCTTTCACCACCAACTCAGTCAAATAGGCCTGCAACATCAGGAATTGGCCAACACCAACCTGTAAGCCCACACATGCCATTTTTGAGTGCACTAGCACCTTTTAGACTTGTAGGATTGGTACCACTCGTTGCTAGGAGACCAACCCCACAATGACACTTAATTCAACCTTTCAACTATACTTGGTAAGGCAGGTCAGTTGTAATGAAAGAGACAATAAATGCGGCATCTGAGGTAACAACCAAGAAGTTTTCAAACTTGGTTATGTCACAAGAATCACCTAGTGGAAGCAAGGGTGCAGGGGATGGTACCAGCTCCTCCAAGTGAATTCCATGGCTGCTACATTGTGTATTTTGTTTTGGGATGACTAGTTAAATGTAGTTTTTTGGTATATATAGACATGTTAAGGGCTTATTTTGGGATTAGAAATTGTAAACAAGGGTCGGGTGTGGTAAATTTTTTTTTTTCAAAAACAATGGTTAAGGGTTATATTTTGGGATGGAAGTGGATTTTCCTCTAACTTATTGTACTTGTTGAAACAGTCCTGATTGCTTAAACCAATATTAGCATCAATGCAATATTAGCACCTCATTTGTGTTCGAATCAATTATGTTCTAGTATTATAACTTATATTTACAGGTTTATAGATGGTGTGGTGTGGAATGTGATTAAAAATAAATATTAAAAATAGTTGCCAAGTTCCACCAAAAATATAAAAACTTTGCAACCAGTTGTAGTAAGCAAGGGTCGATCCACAGAGAACCAATTCAATTAACACTATCAATCCAATTCCTAAATTAAACTCTGATGAAAAATAAACAGTAAAAGTAAAAAGGGGTTTTGTTGATTAAAACTAAAAAGAGAAATTAAACTTAAACCAAAACAGTAAACACAAATTGAATTACGAAGTTAAAGACATTGGTTAAGAGATGGAATCCACCACTAGATTTATATGATTATGCTAACTTACATACTCTTTATATCAACATGATCAATTATGTTCTTATGTGATTGTGAGATAAATCCCTTGTTTTCCTTAAGTTTCGCTTAATTCAGCAACCGCTCAAATCAAACCCTAACCATTAGTTATTTGTAAAGCAACCGCTCTTACACCTACCTAATGATTGCATTAAGAATTAGAAAATCAATCACACTAAGATCTAATCACACACTGGGATTAAATTACTTAGAACATATATTTCACTAGATCTATTACATGCAACAGCGCATAATATATCCAGATCTACCACTTTTATAACTGGCAAATAGCACAAAGATAATTATACCCACATGAACATCATACATTCCACTAGATTTACTACCGCAACCGCGCATAATAAACCTAGATCTACCACTTTGAAAGTAGGAACAAGTATAAAAACATTCATACCAACAATAAATTCAGAAATATATGAATAAAAACATAACTGTATTGATATAAAGAAATATGCAAGATTCACATAATCAAAACTGGGGTTTCATCTTCCCGTAACCAAATAAGAAAACTAGCCACACATGGCAAATTCAAAAACAGAAGAAAAACAGAAGAAAAATATAGTTCAGAATGAAAGTGCAAAATAAAACTGAAGATCAAACTAGTTTCCAAAGGTTGGGGATGATCGATCTCCGATTGCTCGAACCCGAGACTCCAATCTTCAATCCAATCCTCCTCTCTCTTGTTCTTTGAATCCTCTTCAGCCCCTTGGCTGCTCCCTCTGTCCAGATCTCTCTTTTGGGGCTCTAGGTATCTCTATTTATAGCTTTAGATACCTAATTTCTCAATAGAATTCGAATTTAACTTTCTGGTGCGACGACACGGGCCGTGTCAAATGACACGGCCCAGGCCCTGTAATTTGACACGGGCCGTGTCGTTTGACACGGCCCACCCCCTATCAGGTGACATGGGCCCTGTAATTTGACACGGCCCAGGCCCTGTAATTCGACATGGGCCCTGTAATTTGACACCTTCATTTTCAGCCCGTATTCTTTACAAATGCTTTTCTTTCATTGCTTCAAGAGGTGATATTGATCTCCTTAAGCATTCATCTCTCTCCTTAAATGGTCATCAAGCTCGGTTCAATGCTAATGGACTCAAACACTCAAAGATATCCTGAAAAGCATAATTCATTTATGAGTGTTTATAACCGCATTTAGCATAGTTTCACAATAAACATCCAAAGACAACTCTAAATCAGAAACTTAGCTAAATGTCAACAATTGAGCACATATGGAGTCCAATTAAATCAATCATAAGGCAATTAAAATATGAAAATAATCGACAGATCAAATACCCCCACACTTAGCCTTTTGCACTCCTGGGCAAAACATAAGACCAAATCAAGGAACAAGGAAAACAAAACAAATTCAAAAACCTAACAATTTAAAGAACTCAATTTCCAATGATATTCAAGAGAGGCAAAAAGAGCAAGAAAAGATTCAAGGGATCACAATATTCAAGAGATAACAATTATTCACATCTCAAACCAACATGCAAAGTATCTTCAAATTGAAAAGCATGAATTAAGAATGATAGATCCTCATAAGATACACTCTCAATCTCTCAAGTGTTTACCAAGTAAGTATTTCACTCAATTCAACCCATGAAAAATGCACTACCATAAGCTTGCTTATCTTCTACTTCTCCACTACTCAAACATATGCACACACAAATCAAGAGGACTTTATTTAAGGTTGTAATGGGGCCAAGGTAAGGGAAGAAAATAATATGGATATGGTAAGATGAGCACCCAAGAGAATAAAAGAACATTGGGGAGGAACTCAATTGATAAACATGAAATTTTTATCCCTTCAAATCTATATAATGCACATTCTCTTTACAAATTCATTTCCTTTTTCTTTCTTTTTTTTCTTACAACCTTTCTTGAATTTTTTTTCTTTTTCTTTGCATTTTTTTTCAACACCTTGCATATTACACATCAACTTACACAACCCCCACACTTGTCGTATTAAACACTTGCAAGCAAAAGAGCTCCTCCAATGAAAATGAACCAATGCTCTCTCATTCCCTAAGGTAAGGTAAAATCATGGTTTTTCACATAGAGCATATAATGAGATAAGACAAAGAATAGGCAAATAGGCTCAAGGGGTTAATCAAAGGGAAATAATGCAAGGTTGGCTATTTGGCCAAAGTAGTTAATCACAAAAGAATGCCTCAATCATGTTCATGTATGCAAGTAAAAATGTAGCCTCAAAAAGAATTAAAGCAAGTTCTAGAGTGATCAATATGACATGAGTGAAAATCACACAAGAAAGAAAAGAATGGTATAAATGTTAAATTCATCCATCAAAAGGCTCAAAATCTCACCAGGTATGCATCTATCAAACTCAATTCATCAATCAAACATCCAAAACTAAGCATGTCAAATTCAAGATGAAAGAAGAAATTTATAAATCATAACCTTGAATTTCAATTGCTTCAAACTCTTAGACTTCACAAATCTCAAAACATCATTAGAAATTAAATAAAAACATAATTTTTTTTTCAAAAATAAAAAACAGAAATTAAAATAAAACAGAAAACAAAATGTCAATTCTTCCCCCATACTTAAATTCTACATTGTCCTCAATGTAAACCTCAACAATAAACAATCATTAATAAATTTAGGACAAGTAAAATAAAAGAGAGGAAAGAAACATCCTTATTAATTGAAGTAACAGAGGTAGATGAAGAAATTTCCACCAGGATCCCATTGGCGAAAGCATAATAACAAATTTATGCTTGAAATAACATGAAAGCTTCCACTGGGGTCCCATTGGCTAAAACGTAATGACCAAGTTATGGTTGAAACAGCATGAGGGCTTCCTTCAGGGTCCCATTGGCCTTCCTTAATTGCCTTGACTTCACCACTGAAAAGTAATATGTGCACTTCATCAACTTCATATGCATTGTTTCTATTGGACCATGGCCCAAAAACAAAATCCACTTCAGTAGTATTTGTCATCTGGTGCTCTTCACCCTTCATTGAAAACTCTTCAGTAGCCTGCAATTCTATCTCTCCTTGTATCTTAGACCCTGCAACTGCATCAAAAGCATTATTGATAGATCCTTCAACAATATTAGCTTTTGTATAAACAGAATCATCAGCTCTCAAGAATGTAAAAATTTCAGCACAAATAACACATATCATGTCACCATCACAATCAGTACATGAGTTGCAATGAGTATAATTATTGAAACTAATAAAATTAGGAAATTCATCACACAACTCATCATACTGTCTCTCCATTACCTTAGGAAGGGGTTCAAGAATACTTACCTTGGGGGCCTTAGAGTTTTCCCCCTCCTCACTTACCTCTTCAGGCTCTATTTCTTTCTCTTCAATAGCTTGTGGAGGAGAGGTGGGTTCATCTAACGTCTTCCCACTGTGCAATGTGATAGCACTAGGATCTTCCTTCATATCCTCTTCGAATTGTGAGGGAAGTCTCCCAGAAATTAGGCTCGACATCTTACTGAATTCTGTGGCTAACTGCCCCAAAGAGTTTTGCAGGTCATCGCTCATGGCCTTTGTTTCTTGCTGAAACTGAATGTTATTAGTGGCCATTTGTCTTATTAGCTCCTCCAGTGAAGGTTCAGGTTGCCTAGGAGGTTGAACTTGTTGCTGCCCATGACTCAAGTTAGGAGGATCCCACCACCCTGGATAATATGTATTGGAGTAGGGGTTGTAGTTGTCGGACGGTTCAGAATATCCCCATACTGCCTCTACCTCCTCATTTGTGTCTACTAGGAAAGTGGGACACAAATCAGTGGGATGTCCAGATGATAAGCAAATCTCACAAGCATCCATGATCAATGGACATCAACACCTACAAACACTCAGAAAGAAAGAATCAAAAAATAAAAAAAAAAACAAAAACAGAGTAAAAATAAGAAACAAATTAATAGCACAATTGAAAAATTAGTTCCCCGGCAACGGCGCCAAAATTTGGTGTGGTGTGGAATGTAATTAAAAATAAATATTAAAAATAGTTGCCAAGTTCCACCAAAAATATAAAAACCTTGCAACCAGTTGTAGTAAGCAAGGGTCGATCAACAGAGAACCAATTCAATTAACACTATCAATCCAATTCCTAAATTAAACTTGATGAAAAATAAACAGTAAAAGTAAAAGGGGGTTTTGTTGATTAAAACTAAAAAGAGAAATTAAACTTAAACCAAAACAGTAAACACAAATTGAATTACGAAGTTAAAGACATTGGTTAAGAGATGGAATCCACCACTAGATTTATGTGATTATGCTAACTTACATACTCTTTATATCAACATGATCAATTATGTTCTTATGTGATTATGAGATAAATCCCTTGTTTTCCTTAAGTTTCGCTTAATTCAGCAACCGCTCAAATCAAACCCTAACCATTAGTTATTTGTAAAGCAACCGCTCTTACACCTACCTAATGATTGCATTAAGAATTAGAAAACCAATCACACTAAGATCTAATCACACACTGGGATTAAATTACTTAGAACATATATTTCACTAGATCTATTACATGCAACCACATAATATATCCAGATCTACCACTTTTATAACGGCAAATAGCACAAAGATAATTATACCCACATGAACATCATACATTCCACTAGATTTACTACCGCAAATCGCATAATAAACCTAGATCTACCACTTTGAAAGTAGGAACAAGTATAAAAACATTCATACCAACAATAAATTCAGAAATATATGAATAAAAACATAACTGTATTGATATAAAGAAATATGCAAGATTCACATAATCAAAACTGGGGTTTCATCTTCCCTTAACCAAATAAGAAAACTAGCCACACATGGCAAATTCAAAAACAGAAGAAAAATAGAAGAAAAATATAGTTAAGAATGAAAGTGCAAAATAAAACTGAAGATCAAACTAGTTTCCAAAGGTTGGGGATGATCGATCTCCGATTGCTCGAACCCGAGACTCCAATCTTCAATCCAATCCTCCTCTCTCTTGTTCTTTGAATCCTCTTCAGCCCCTTGGCTGCTCCCTCTGTCCAGATCTCTCTTTTGGGGCTCTAGGTATCTCTATTTATAGCTTTAGATACCTAATTTCTCAATAGAATTCGAATTTAACTTTCTGGTGCGACGACACGGGCCGTGTCATTTGACACGGCCCAGGCCCTGTAATTCGACATGGGCCCTGTAATTTGGCACCTTCATTTTCAGCCCGTATTCTTTATAAATGCTTTTCTTTCATTGCTTCAAGAGGTGATATTGATCTCCTTAAGCATTCATCTCTCTCCTTAAATGGTCATCAAGCTCGGTTCAATGCTAATGGACTCAAACACTCAAAGATATCCTGAAAAGCATAATTCATTTATGAGTGTTTATAACCGCATTTAGCATAGTTTTACAATAAACATCCAAAGACAACTCTAAATCAGAAACTTAGCTAAATGTCAACAATTGAGCACATATGGAGTCCAATTAAATCAATTATAAGGCAATTAAAATATGAAAATAATCGACAGATCAATAGACATATTGTCTTTTGGTTCAAATGAAAGTTATGTAGATTGTTTTGCTCTGGTTTATAGATTCAACTTAGTAGACATATTGCTCAAACTAGAAATTACAATGAACCAACAAATTGTAATCTATTGCTCATTTACAGATTCAATAAATATTGCTCAAAGTATTACACATAAGTTTGCATAAACATGTCTCTTTAATTCATTGATAAAACTAGATATTACATTGATCCTCAACAACCTTTATCCACTACCATTTCAATTACATTGATCTAGCTTTTAGATATTCCTCTACCATTACAATTTTGTCCTACTATTTCTTAACAAACAACATAAATAAAACAACAATCACTACCATCACAAACCCAAAACCAAATTGCAATTTCAACATCAATTTGTCATAATCCCCTAGCTAATTCTTCAACTTTCTAATTACTTTCTTCTGCTTCTCCAATTCTGATTTTAGCGTCTCTACTTCTGCTTTTTGCTTGTCCACTTCTGCAAAAAGTGCAGGTTAGTCTTCATCTAAGTTTGGAGTGATTGAGGATAATTCATCAACCCATTCAAAATTGCCACATTCTAAGTTGTCTCTTTGCACTAAAGCAAAAATTATCACTCAAACATTCAATCCATGATGGTTGATGTTAGCAAGCTTAAGGACCAAATGCACACATGTATTTTTTAGGAACCAATTTGTGTATTTACTCTAACATATATAAAATAAAAATGTTTGAATGAAGAAAGCCACAAAAGTCAACATGAGAAATTTAGTAAATAAAAATAATTAATCAAAGATGATGTTAATAAGATCAATAATTTGAATTTAATAAAAAAATAAAATAGGATAATACTTTTGAAAGGATTCCTATAAATTAAAGAGTTACTAAATGGAGAAAACGATATATATATATATATATCAGTACAATAGATTTAATAATGAAAAATACTTAATCAATGATAATGCTAACAAAATTAAAAACTTAAATTTAATAAGAATAAATAAAAAATAAAGTAGAATAATGCCACTAAAAGGATTCATATAAATTTATGAGTCGTTAAATGAAGAAAGTGAAACATATCAAAGCCACGAAATTTTAATAAATAAAAAATAATTAATCAAGGATAATACTAACAAAATTAAAAAAAACTAAATTGAATAAGAATAAATAAAAAATAAAGTAGGATAACACTGTTGAAAAGATTTATATTGATTCAAGTCAAATTAGGATATTCATTTGCTCAAATTATAAATTGAATAAAATAAGAAATCTCATAAGATCTTTTATTATTGATTCATGCTAGAAAAATATCTAAATCAAGTCTTAGAAAAATTCCCCAAACAAACTTTGGGTAAGTAATATATAACTCCATTGGTATATATTGTATCTTTGATGTACCTTCGTTTATTGCGTTTAATATTCCTTTTTTATAGTGCTAGAGAAATCTCTCAAACAAACCGCGTGTAACCAATATATAACTCCATTTATATGAATTGTTGATGTGCCATCATTTAATATTCAATTTTACATTGACAATCACAAAAGAAATTGTATTTTTGTATTATTTAATTTCATTTATTGAACATGTGCCATGTGATTATATATTTTTGTTGAGTTGACAGTCCTAAACCACCGGGAATTTTTTGTTCAAAAAAGTTCCAAGTAAATTAACTACTCCATTGTTAAATATTGATTCAATTTATTTTTAACCTCAATGAAACTTTGTTTTGTAAAGAAATATTCAGTTTGAGAGGGGACCGTTAGAGCAAGCACACTTCACAATTGTTGGGAGGTACTGATGGCACACTAGGGTACCCAAACCAACAAGGACAATTGTCTCTTGGTGAATAGGAAGCAAGCATCTCTAACAGGCAAATGCCTTCACACGAGTGGATCTATCTCCCATGGATAGCACCAAGTGAACATGGTTATTGTTATTTACCTTAAGAAATTTACTTATTGTTAAGTTTATATATTAAGTTTATGAATTTATATTTTTTATTTATTATTATATTTTTATAGGTATTGCAAATGGGTGCACCACCCAAAGATGTTAAAGTGTTCACCACCACCCACATGAAGAAGGCAAACAAAGAAGCGGTGGAGGAAAGGGTTGTTTAGACAATGGTACGTAATTCTTACTTTGTCATGACCCAAAATTAGGGTCCATGACTAGTGCGTAAAAAGATCAAACCATAGGCTAGCCTAAGCCACACAAGTCTCTAAATCACACAGAATTTTAGAATAGTTACGGTAACTACCAGAGGGTTGCAAAACATACTTTAATGTCAAATATATCATATTTTATAATTAATAGTAAATAGTCCAAACATTATAACTTGCTAAACATTAATTTAAACATCCAACTCTATTATGAATCTTGCTTGCAGAAATAATGGAGCACATCTAAAATTATTTGCCTATTTGGCATTCAAATAATATTTATAACAAAATAAAACAAATAATTGAATATTGATAAACACCATTTTTATATATTAGTTAACCCTTATATTCAACATTTTAGACCTCTCATGTGCTTAATTGATTAGTTTTAACCACCATTTATAAGTTTGGGTTCAAATTGAGCTTATATTTTTCAGCATTGTAATAATGTTATACTGTTTGTGTATTTCTGGTATAACCTTTGTTATAGATATTTAAAAATTGTGAACTTTACTTTGTAGAAAAGTCGAGAGGAAGCTCTAAAACTTTGATATAGAGCTCTAGAGCTGAATCAGATGTCTAGTGAGTCATATAGGGCCTAGAAGTCAAAATAGAGGTGTCGTCACTGGAATCTAAGTAGTGTGTAAAGATTGAGTCATAACTTGGGCTGTAGGAGTCAGAATAGGATGAAACCAGTTCCACTGGAAAGCTAAAATAAAACCCTTCAACTTTAATATAGACCACCTATCAAAATGGTGATGTTTTGATAGGGTTATTAATGCCTAAAGGGAGCTGACGGGATCCAAAAGTTGTTAAACATATTTTGGCCATAACTCCTTCATTAGGTGTCCAAATCTTGCAAATTAGGTATCTAATTAAAGCTAATTAGAAGAGGAAAGGTCCTAAGCTAGGCAAATACTTGTATTTTCACCTTTAGTATATGTTATGTGGGGTTTTGAGCTCAAAACCAAGGCTATACATGGGGACCCTTCTCACTTTAGTTTTCATCTTCTCTCTTGCTCTCTTCTCTCCTCTCTTCTCTTCTCACTTTTTCTAGGTTTTCTTCATTTTTTCTATTATGCTCTCCATTCATGGAGAGTTAAAGTTTTGTAATCAATTCTAGGGATTGAAACACTCTTGATGTTTAATGTTGAGACCTTGTTTTGAATGTTTAATTTACTTGTTAATCATATTTTTCTCTTCCCTTTCTTTGATTCTGTTACTCATTAATTGAGTGCTTAACTTGGTCTTGGTTCTTATATGATAGTTTCATAACTATCATGTGTTTAATGGGAATTACAGAAACTAGACAATGCATCAAATGTGTTTGATGAATTGTCTAGCTTATATGAATTTTGGAAATAAGGTTGATTTAGGGTTAAATGGATGCTTCATCCATTTTTCATTGATTGACCAAATCATAGGTGCTTACCTAGTAGAGAGTTCATGTTGGATGAGGACTTCACAAAAACTAGGTAATGCATCAAAAGTGTTTGATGAATTGCCTAACTTGATTGAATTCTGAGTTTTAGATTGATTTAGGGTTTGATAGATGTTAACTTCATCTAACTTTGATTAAATCAAATGTTAGATACTTATGTAGTAGAGAATTTATGGGCCATCTTAAGGCTTCTTAATGTGACTTAAAACCAAGAATCTGGCTAGCTAGTGAATGAATCCTTAGTGGTCAAAGATGGATTAAATTCAAGAGTTGTTGATTCTCTTTGATTGGTTGTTTACTTAACTTTGTTTACAGTATTTTAATTGTTTTATTTAATTACTCCTGCAATCAAACCCCCCTCCACTGTTGTTAACTTCTTAATATAATTGATTAATTAGAATGATAGGGCTTGATCCGGTTGGACCACATACTACAAGTTCTTGGTGAACTGATTTACAAATTTTATCTAATTTGGTAGCCTCGGCAGTTATCAAATATGCCCACACAAACAATGTGTTGGGTTCACCGATGATTTGTAGCTTTGCTCATCAGATGCAAAGGGCTTACTATTCTGTAGGTCAAAGCATATGACCGATCTAATAAACTAAGGCTAGAATTCTTATATCTACCGACTACCATATTAGAAGGCATCTCTAAAAGATTCAAAATTAAATTCTTCAGTTCTATAGATTTGGATAAATTTATTTATGAAAAACTAAGAAAAATAAGAAAGAGAAAGGAGAAGGCTGCCGCCGAAGTATTACCGACAGTAGTCCCCATGAGAAAAATCCAATGAGAGAGAACTAAAGCAATATAAAAGAGTAGAAAATACCACAAAAAGAGGGAAGCACTACAAAGAGAGAGAAAGCTCAACAAAGGAAAAAGGAGAAACTTATTAAAGGATCATTTTGATATCTTTATTATTGGAGGAATAAACTAATGACATTTGTATCCTTAGAGGATTAAAGATGAAAATATATCTCTATTCTAAAAATAAATATAAAATTGATCTACTCCTATATTTCAAGTAATTATTTCAGATTTTAATAAAATAAATGTATAAAGATATTAAAACAGACAAATAAAATATTTGTCTATGATATGTACAAATTTCCCGGTAAAAGCTGTTTTTCTCCTTTGTACATATTTTAAAGAAGAATTAGCTTTTGAAGGCTCAATGTAGCATTTAGCAAGTTCGGAAAAATCAATTGCTTCCTTGTATATAATATATTTTTTTAGTATAGATCACTGTATATAATCCTTAGGCCGAGTTTGGATTGAGAGTAAAATTATAGAAGTAAAAAATTTATGAATTAATTTTATTTATAAAATTATATTAAAAATTTATCTAAGAAATTTTCACCCCTATTTTTTCCTATACCAAACTGACCTTTAAAATAAAATATTTATTCACCTAAACAATTGAAAAAAGAGAAAAGCATAATCAAATATCTTAAATTTTACTCTTTTTACAAATAGGCGTCATAAACTTCATACTTATTCCAAATTACTCTTTAAAATTTATCTATTGTTACAATAGATCCTTTTATTCAATAACAGTTAACTTACTAATGGTAAATTAATCCTAACCATTTATTTACATTAAATCTTAGTCTTTGATTAATTTATTATTCATAAACTTATTGTATCTAATTATTTAGATTTCCTAAATGGAAAAAAATAAAGTAAATTTCATTCCCATCTTGACCACCACGATCGTCTTCTGCAATTTGAGCCTCCTATGATGCACAATAGAAACAAAGAAGCAGTAAAAAATTCCTATGATTTCCCTTTTCGATTTTCCTCTGTTCAATTAGTGCTACAACAAACAAAATAACCTATAATCCCAAAAAAAAAAAATTTTCACAAACAATAAAAACAAAGCAGCACAACAAGAGAGTATCATCAACAGCTACAATCCTCAAAATAGCGAAACTCACGACGTATTTTATCTTTAATTCTGATTTTTTTATCACTCACATCACTTTTTATATTACTTCTTATACCATTAATTATATCATTTTTTTATTATTTTCTTTCAATTAATTATAATTATTAAAAAATATAATAAAAATTAATGTGAGATGAACACATCATTTTTCCTTTTATGCTCCTCTTACTAACTAACACCTTGGGTTACTTATCCGCTTATTCTTCTATGTCATCACCACCACCATCGCCACTGCTGCCACCATTGAACGATGCTGCTTCCTCTTCAATCCTCTACCTCTCTATTAACACCACTGAGCTCGACTTGTTTCGAGTCACGACTCGCTGCACTGATCCAATTCCACCAAAAACTGTTCACCGGATGATAATTGACCGCCTCTACAATGGCACCACGCCGTTTTCTGATTTCCTACAAGAGCAGGAGGCGGGGCTACTCCTACGAACCATAAGGGTGAAGGGATGGGGCTCCAACGACGTTGTTTTCGAGAACCTCATTCGCAGGGTGAGGGCCCAAACTATAGTGGAGGTGGGCACGTTCCTTGGCTCCTCAGTGCTTCACAAGCCCCGATATTGGCCATCGTCGACATCCTCTTCGCCGAAAAGCATGTCAACAATCATCCTGACTGGTACGCCGTCCTCTAGGTCAATCGCCGCTCCAAGGACCCTGATTCCATCAAGCGCTAGTACAGTGGTCTCGCCCTTCTCCTCCACCTTGATAAGAGCTAAACTGTTTGTTTTTTTCAATTTAAGAAATTTAAATAATTAGATAAAATAAGTTTTAATAGTTAAATTAAAATTTTAGACCTTATATTTTATTTCTATTTTTAATTTAATTTATATATATATTTTTTAAAATTAGTTTGTGTATTTATAAATATTTTTAAAATAATTCCTAATGTTAATGTATGTTATAACACTATTAATTTAATTTTTATTAAATATTTTATAAAAGAAAAAAATATATCTAAAAGAGCATATCTATAAACGATACAATTATGGATCCATTATTTCTACTGTTTATTTACACGTGTTGTTCCCACATCAATTGCAAGTTTTCCATTTCTCTTCCTATTATAAAAATTACGAAGTGCGGAAATTTGGTCTCCTGTAGCTTCACTGTATCGTAGACGTGTTTCTTTCTCAGGAAAATATACCTCACTGATTTCTTACCACATGCTTGGCACGTGTGGAATAGTTTGAGGGGAGAGAATTTAATATTTTTTTATACTTTCTTTCAGTGTTTCAGTTGAACCTTTCAGAGACTTACAAGTTTACGAACGTTACTCCATCTTTTTTTATGCGTACACTCCACCTCCGCCGTATATATCACTATGTCAGTCTTTTTCTGTTCCTTCCATTTCCATCATTTCTACTTAGTGTCTCTCATCTTCTCTTCAAATAAAATTCCCTGAGTCAATGAAGCTTCATAGAAAGAGAACGAAAGGGCTCAAACGCATTGCTTGGCCTTGCACCTGCGAAGAAGGCGGCAAAAGTGCACGGTAGCTGAATTTCTCTCTCTCTCTGGGTTTCTCCTCCATCCATGATTTGCAATTTTCTTCTTGAACCTCTCAAATTCTTTCTTTTATATTTCTGCTCGATGTCGTGCTCTGAGTTATTGTTATATTTGTCACAAATCTATCTATCTATATCTATATCTATATACGATACTCTATATACGATACAATTACAGAACTCTTTTTCTTACTGTTTATTTTAGTGTTTATTAACGCGTGTCAATTACTCACGTAAAGTTTCCACCCATCTATTCCAGAGTGTTCGTTTTCTGTTCATTTTCACGTTTCAGTACTGCTTCAATTTTTTATTGGTCTTTCTCTCTTCTTCCTCATTTCTTCTCCATTCTCCCGAAAAATCCTTGCTTTTTCCCTTTCTCACCTCTACCACCAAATGCTTCTTTGCTTCCCCAATCACGATTTGGGGCCTAAAAAGACTTTCTTTTTCCTTCTTCCATTTTGAACTCGTGTGATGGGTTTGGTAGGACGCGTGTTTCTGGCGTTTCTCGGTGTGGCCTATAAGGTTTTTTGCTATCAGATTCAAAGTACACACGTGTGAGAGATCTGCAGAATGAGTGGGTACTATTCCAGTCATCATTTTTGCCGTGCGCTTCTATCAGTTCGGCGTCTGGGTGTGTATTTGGCTAATCGACAGTATGGGACAGCCGTACTCGCTATGCTATTAGGGTTTGCCCTTCCTACATTTCTGCAAGATTACTGCTTTTCCCCCCATCTCTCACCTAGCACGTGTTTTGGTTTTTGGTGTTGGCCTGTTAGTAAGTGAGAAACTAAGTAGTGCAACTCAAACTGTCGATTTTGTTCCAGGTTAATATTGTTGCTATCTTTTTGTTGGATAAATAAGACAACCTGAGCTGGCGATTCTTCTGAATCATAGAACACTCAACAAAAGAGCAATTGATGAATGCAGAGAAGCATGTGAGACACGCGGCTGCCACCACATTGTGAATGTTCTTTGTGATTGTTTCTACACTGTCCAAGGTTAGTGTACTTGAACACTTGGGTTTTTTTAGTCTTCATGTTTGTGCATTACTCTAGATTTCTAATTTTGCAAAGTGATTATAGTTTAGGCAGTTGGTGAGTTACCAAGGGCTAAATTGCAATGGTTTGATTCTAGGTAATTTTACCTTTTTTTCCTCCCTTTTCTAGATGCCTAAATTGAATTTCTTTATATAAGGCATCTTTATTCTTCATGTACTGTGCTGATTGTATTGTGCGAGGATGAAACTTCGATGCCTTGCCTAAATGGAAGTCTCCCTACCTGACTGCTACCTTTTAGAGTTGTAGCATTTATTGTGCTTTTGGTGATTCTTGATTAGTTGTTGCTTTCAAAAATAATAATTTGTATCATTTATTTTTCAGCTTGCTAACAGCAAATGGCAGAAATTGGATGAAATTTTTTGTTCTCAAGCACAAATGTCAGGGTATGTACTTATATGGTTATATGTTTATACCAATATTTCATTAGTTAGTTTTTTCATTATTTTAATATATTATAATGATATGTAGCTGTTAAATTGTTACGCCTATTTTTATAGGAGACCTGAAGCAAAGGCCTTGGTGGCCTTACCCACCAGCCGACCATGATCCCAACTATCTTATTGATTCTATTTATGTTATGCACTTTCAGGTCTTTTTTTGGTTCTCAATTCTTACTTCATGTATAAAGATGAGTTTATTTAATTACATGAGAAATTTGTTCCCAACTTTCCTACCTATAATAACAAGTATTAATTTGGTGATATATCGCTTGATTTTGTTCCCTGATTGTTTATTTTGATGATTTGGCAGGTTCCCTTCAATTTTGAATAGTAGCTTACATTAATATAAGTTTATGAATGTTCTCTGTGATTGTGACAAAAAAAAAATTTGAGTGTGGTTTTTTTTTTTTGAGTGTTACATAATTTGAAATCTTCTGTGATTGCAAATGCACACTTGAAGCTCACCCCGTAAGCCTTAAATTAATCTATCTTCTTTTCTATCTCTAAAACCCTAATCTCAACTTTTAGGTCCATCACATGACAACCATTTTAATTTTCTGACCAGAGCCTAAAGCATCTCACCGAAGCCGCCGTCTGCCACTGGTACCGGAGATGCTGTTTGCCATCGGATACTGGAGCCACCATTCCACCAGATCCACAGAGGTTGTCCTTCACGTTTCTTCCCTCATTTATGGTAAGATGATGCCATGTTGGTATAGTAGATGGCGTCTACAGGTGCCATGTAAATATACTTGATTGTATATTTAGCTCTTGACTTAGTCCCTTGATGTAACAGGGTAAACATAATTCTTCAAAATCAGTGCTAGACTATTGCTTGTGCTTTTTTTTTTTTTTTTTTTCTATTTTAGAATCTGTACAGGTATTTGGTAAGGCAATTGTCCTAAATGAGATAAACAATTACATTCAGTCACTACAGTTTCAAGTTCAGGTGGATATCTTCACCTTTATATCTCTATTGAGCATTGCCCCATTATTATCGTTCTTTTACACCAATGGATCTAATATTGTGCTAAATAACTTAATTACCATTGCCCCTTACCATTGTACTACTGATGTAGTCATATTGTTATTTTTTAAATTGCAGCCTTGCACTTTCAAGGAATCATATGAGAAGTTCAAGAAAGTATGGACAGAGGTTGTTGGCATATGTGGTGATGATCCTTCATTTCACAAGGTAAAAATAAAAGTTTCACTGCAATTTATTTGCACTTAACCTATTATTTTTGTACTGAATGCATTGCATGGAATGCTGGCATTTGCCAACATGTACAAACTGCCATTTACATTGTTGAGTGATGAGGTTAACAAGTTGAGGAAAGAGTGGGGGAGTGCTAGGTGGTTTCTTATTAGCCTTTCCTGTGAGAGAGACTTATGTTCTTGACAAAAATAAAAAATTGAGTTGGTTCAGGTTATACACGACAGTAAATTCCAACCAGAAAAGCATATTGATAAAACCTTGAGACTACTTAAGAGCCTTTGATGGAGCTTGGAACAAATATATTGGAACAAATATCTTAGTTCTCGGCCCTTAGATTTTGTGAAGATATCCGCCATTGATCATTAGAGCTACAGATTGATTTAATTTCCTTAGAAAGAACCTTCTCACGAACAAAATGACAATCAATTTCGATATGTTTAGTTCTTTCATGCAAACAACTTTGGATTAGAAGCTATATGAAGGGCGACTTGATTATCACAACACAACTTCATCCGTTGGTTGTCTCCAAACTTTAATTCTTGAAGAAGTTGTTTGATCTAAATAAGTTCACAAGTAGCAATGTAGCCATAGCCCTATATATTCTCGTCGCACTAGATCATGCAACAACATTTTGTTTTTTTGCTTTTCCAAGAGACAACATTCCCTCCAATAGAAACACAATATCCTGAAGTAGATCGTCTCACAATTGGTGATGTCGCCTTGATACGCATCGCAATACCCAACTATTTCGGTGTTTTTGTCTTCATAAAGTAGCCCTTGTCCTGGTGCCTTTTTAATTTTGATTATTTTGTTTTCTTTCACCCTTGGCCTGACTAAGAGTAAAAAAAAAATGTAATTATGAATTGTAACCATTATAATTATGATAGTTGTAGTTAATTTTGAGTCCTTAATTTGATCACAAGATAATCAATATAAAGGCTTCTCGATCTGTCTAAGAGATAATCTCAAATCATTATCAAGCTAGCAGTTTGTTGAAAGGATTTGTATCAGTGCAATTAGTCCTTCTCTGCTCTTGGAGTTAAGCCTTATAATCTTCATGACCAATCAGTTGTGCATTTAGTTAGCTACGAGTCTATTTAAACATTCGTTAGAATAAAGCAATTGCCTTACATGATTTATGATGTGAATTTAAGCTATTGCCATTTATAGCCGTAAGCCCATTTCAACTCTTAGTGTACTATTTAAGCATTTCACGGGCTTATTTTTCAGAATTTGATCTTTTACTTCAATCACCATTTGTATAATGAAATTAAAATTAAACATAATAGGCAGTTCCATTTTTGTAGGAAATATTTAAATAGGGTTGTTTAGTCAGAATTACATTCATCTTATACACAATTATATAAGAAGATTTTTTTTTGGAACTTAAAAGGGTGATAAGGTTACTTCCTTTAACGAGCCCTCTTTTATTTATTCTTATGTAAAAAAAGTGCCATTAATTCTATAAAGGGATTCATTGTTTAAGAAAAAGAAGCTATCGTTAACTTTCAATACAGATATTTTTGAGACTGAAAAATTGACCCGTCATTAGTAGGAAGAATGTTCCACTAATCAAAACAGAGTTACTTTCCTTGACAATCCCCAAATTGTAATGACAAAATGACAATGGAGGAATGTTATAAAATTTTAGATGTGATAAAATTTTGGTTCAATTTTATAAGTAGTAACAGGAAAGGTTGTCAATGTGGAATGTGGAGTAATCAAGTGGGGTGTTTTTGTAAGAATGTGAGTGTCATTTGATTTCTGATTGGGTGCCAATATGAGAAATCCAAATTGAGTGCCAATATGAGAAATAGTTTGGGGTCTCAACTCTTTGTAATGCTTTGAAATTGATCAAGACATCAATCGATTGAAAGGAAAGTGGGGCATTGGAATGATATTCACTGTTTTGTCAAGTTTGATACTTCAATAATACATACTCAGTAATATTTGTTTAGGGGTGCCCTCTGAAGATTATCATTAGGTTTGATTCTTCTCTATCAGTCTATGACTCACCATGTTACTTCGATTAAAGATTGTTAGTGTTTTTATTTTGTTGACTAATCTACTGGATGGTCAATTATGTTTGGAGAGTGTACGTGTGTATATAACGTGACAAGATGTGCTAATTTGTTTTTCACTTCACTGGAAGTTTTGGTTAGTTTCAATCCATCCAGAAAAAAAAAAATATTAGGTGCATTTTAATTTCAGCATTGTTAGTTTATTGTGACACCTTCCCCCCATCCTCCTTTTTTTCTTTTCATTCAAAATTTTAATCTTTCTTCTGTTTCCATTTTTTTGGTTTCTCTCCACACCACCATACTTTTTTTTTTCTCTTCCCTGTGATGGCTGGCGCAACAGAGGCAGGGAGCTGTGGCTCTGGTTGCTGGCATGTTTGATGGCGGTTGACAACGAGGATTTCGCCACCACCGATCACAAGTCCACACCATAAATTTGTTCTGCTTCAGGTGACAAAGAAGATAGCTCTTCGGTGGAACTCCCAAATTTGAATACATTCGAATTTGATGCACTGGAACTGTTATATGCTTAGAAGAAGGTCAAATAGATTCTAACATGGCATTTGTAGTTTTTTGCCTTTCATATATGCTCTTGCTTTTGGATTTCTATTTAGTCTTTCAATCATTTCCTTGGATTGTACTACAGTTCTCCTTCAAGGCTTCAACCCCCTTAAAGCCTAAATTGGTGGTTTAGTTCTTGAAAAAAGATTGAATTAAGCAAAAAGGGATTTTTTTTTTGGTTGAAGTTTCTCTGAAAATGGTTTAATTCATGATTGTGACTTTTTTTTATCCTACACTTCGAATGAAAGATATACCTGCCATATGTTTGATTGTTTGTTTAGGTTAGTGTTCTCTTTTTTTACCTTCTGAATTTTGGTATTTATTATGCACTTCTAACTTGAGATTATAGGGTCTTTAAGTTTTTAACGTAAACTGCCATTGATTTTTAATATCAACTATTCCAACTTTTTAATAAGGTTTAACCTTTTAGGTATCATATGACTAGGATGATGAAGAAACATTATCCAATCCCAGTATTGAAAGTGAAAATGACAAGTCAAATCCTTATTCCACTCTTCCCAAATCTTTGAAGCGTTGTATTTAAAAATAATTGTCCTTTTACAAGGGGATTCATTTAATTTTCTGTATATGTCAATGATTTAAGGATTAAATAGGAGAATACATTAGTTTAGCATGGCTGTTTTATTAGTTGATGGCTAAGATGTCGTGCCATATTATGTCTTTAGTTATTAAGATAATAGTATGAAATTAAAACGAGTGTAGTTTGAGGGCAGTGATAAATATGATTTATGTGTGTAGTTTTTACAAATGGGGCATTATGATATTCTGAGAATTGATATTGTTTCTATAATGTTTTGCAGAAAACAGATAGGAAAAATCTCAGGTGCTCCTTACTTAGAATTTTGTCAAGCTCTTTGTTTGCTCTAATGTGTGTGCTACCATCGGTTTCTTGGAAATTCCAAATTGCTCTGTTGCTTTGGGTCATAGTGAAAAATGGATAACCCTTCCCAAATGCAGGTATTGTGCTAGCTCTTTCTGGCCTTTGATCATTTTGAACACTTTTAAGTTTTTCTCTTCTATGACATATTACATAAATTAATCTTCTCTGCTTATAGTTCTTAATGGTGATATAACACTGATCTTCCTATTGATTTAGTACTGAAAAGATGTGGAAAGAGTTGCTGGCTTCGCTAGACAAACTACCCTTGGCCAGAAATTCCCACTTCTTTTCCTATTTATAAAAGATATATAAATTCTAACTACCTCTGCCCTATCAAAACTAAGAAATAAAAAAATTGTTTACACCTATACATTTATAATTGTAATGCAGATTGACATTTGATATTGTGTTTTTACTTACAAATCTTGATGATAATTCCTTCTTTCTTTCTCCGCATTGTTGGAGAAGGAATGAATCAATTGAAGCTTCTGTTTTTACACGTATGATTTGTGTCTGCATCTTTATAAAGAATATATTTAAAACACTATTCCTAGAAGATAAAACCTGTTTTCTTCATAATCATGCAAGTAACATGAAAAGGAACTGGTAGTTTAACTGTTTTCTCTTTTTATTATCCACATGGACAAACTATTTATGTTTAAATTTCACTGCTTCTTGCTGAAAGGTTTATAAACTTATGTTTTTGAATTCGTATTGATGCATGTATCTTAGTATTTATAATTGTGCATGAGATATATTGCCTCGAATTCGTATTGATGTATGTATCTTTGTATTTATAGTTGTGCATGAGATATATTGCCTCAAGCTTTTTCCTGTTAGGGTCTTTTATTATATGGATGATGGCACTTAGCATGCTCACAATTTATGAGAACATAATTGGTCCCTTTTGATTAAGAAAATATTCTGGCAGTAAACTGTGGAAATGGAGTTGAGGGCAGAGAATTTTTGCTTATTTTCCTAGCCCACATGCAAAAATATTTAATTACCATGTTGCTGACAATTTATCAATGTACAGGCATACATGCAAGCTGTGAACTTATCAGCATCTTCATTTTATGTACCCAGTAATAATTCCAAGAGTTACTTTAATTATGGTGCTGCAGTGAGTGAGGGTAGTTTGTTTCTTTTGCATGTCTCAAATCCAAATGGTATTTTCTCATGTCCATTGGAAGTTACTCCCCTTGAATGTTAATTACTTATGTGATATTGTCACACATTCCATATTACTGAAGTAACTGAACCAGATTATCATATAATGCTACCTTAAATAATGAAGATTATTTCTCAGGTGGAAATAGATATCTTCTGACTGGAGAAACCAGATTTTTGCAAACAAATATTACCTATGATTGTGGATAGAGTCTCAACCCTGCTGTGGATTTGGGACAGGTAAGCTGACTATATACATATATATTTGCTACACAAACTCAGCAAATGTCAAGGACCAACTCAATCCATGAGTTTAAGCTTTTAGTTGGAAGCCCAATAATGGTTTTTATTAGAGAAATGTTATTTGTACATCTAAAGTTAATTGATAAATGTATCAAGATTAAACTCATGGATTAATCTACAGCAATTAAACTCATTAATTAAACTCACTATATATATATATATATATGTAAAACCAAATTTACTATTCATCTAAAGCAATTCCCAAACCCCTTGCAAGTTCTCAAACCTCTCATTTAGGAGCAAGGCAAAAGCACCATAATCTTCTAACATTTCGATTATTGTTAATGTTAATTGTTAAATATTTTTTACCTTTTTGAAATTTATGAATTTGTGAATGAGGGTTCCGTGTTTATTTGTATTTGAATGACTAATCATATATTCATTTTTGTTGCTCTATTGATGTTGACTTTCTAATTCTCTCCATTTCTTGGACTTGAAATTCAAATTTTTGGGGGTTATAGGGGATGGGGTCTATATAAATGGATTGGTATTAATTGTTGTTTGTGTGCTTGCCTTAGTCTCCTTATCCCCTTGAAACTCTTTGTTGCCTTATTATTGGTTGTTTGTTGATATGGCTCCTCCCATTGATGCCTTGAGCAAAATTGTGTCTGAGAGGGAAGCTTGGAAGTTGAAGGTTCAAATTATTCGTGTCTGGTACCAGCCGAGCTTCAACAATCTTTCAGTTATGAGTGCCATTGAAATGGTGTTTTTGGATGAGTTTGTAAGGCTTTCAACCTCTTATGAAGTCTTTCTTTTGTGGTTTTTTATTTGATTTGATGTAAGTTTTGAAGATGGTTTTAATCTTTGTACATACCCTTCCTGCTGGAGTTTGAGTTTGTCTTTATTTTTTGGGTGCACATGGAATTTAATTTTCTTTAGTAGTTGTGAATTATCAGTGTTGAATTGTTAAACCTTAGCCCATATCTATATGTGCATACATTACACTTATTTTATCCACTTGAGTAGGGTGTAGGCATGTTAAGAGCAACATTCTTTGCTTAAAGGGCTTTTGCTTTTATTAGGAAACTATAATCCAAAACGTATAGGATTGGAAGTTTGGCAAAGCTCATAAATATGATTTATCCTTATTCATGTTACCATTGCAGTCAATTTTCCTGTTTGCAGTCTGGTGCCTAATTTGGCACTGTGTTTATTAGGTAGATTGGATGCATGGTGGAAGGAATTCTCTTGGTGTAGAGGCAAAGTAGCATATAGGATGTAGCTCAATCCATTTCTCATTGCTGCATGCACTGAGCAGATGGATGACAGCAGGCTTAAGGGCCCCTCCTCCTCATTGAACGAGCCTTTTGTTTCACTATTAAACATTGTGCTATGTTCTCCTCCAATTGACAATTTATAAACCTCAAGTAAGGGTCATGTCAAATTTGGAATCAACAGTAGCATTCCAAAAACTATGCCTAGGGAAAGTTCCCAGGATGCAAGCACAAAGCAAATGGAAGATGAGCCTACAATTACCAGTCAACCTGAACTGGGAGATGATCAGTCTGCTTCACCACCCACTCTGCATTGCCAGAAACTTCATGTGGATTCCTGTTACATGAACTGCAAGCAAGAGGCTGAGAGAGACATACATTTCAAATTTTTTTCCCAAATTTCAAATGAATTTAGATAATATGGGATGAAGTTGGAGAAGATAAGCTTGAGAGGGAGATGGTTCTACTGGATTTGGAGCAAAAACGCCTTGAGGTAGAAGAAAAATTGATAAACAAAAATATCTAGAGCTCATATGCATCAGGAATTGGCAGACGCAGAGGCTGAATTTACCCACCATCTTTGGTTCCTTGGTGAACGATCTCTAACTGGACAGGTACCTATTCCACTTGGTCATACCCAATTAGTAGATAAAAAATAAGATCCAAATATCGTAAGAAGCCAATAAGATCCTATTTCATATGTCTAAAGTAAACCTGAGCTAATTAAACAGTTATGCCTCCAACTATGTCTTATTTTTCAAAGTGGACACAATCTTCTATGTGATAATTGCGAGAAAGGTGCTAGAAAATAGATCAGATGCTGAAATGTTTTTTGTGCATTGCTTTTCAACTCTTTTACATTTGTGGTTTTAAAATGTATTGGACATAAAGTGTAGTCGTCTATAACCAATGTTTGTGTCTGAAGCAGCATCTAGAGGCATTTATCAGGTTTTAAATATTGAATTATTTGCTGGAGTAGTAAATTAATTGTATTTGGTGATTGAATCCTCTATTTTAACACGTATGTTAGTCCAATTATGAACTGTGCATTTTCCTATTATGATTTTGGACTCAATGTTGAAATTATTGGTTAAATACCAATGGTCAGGGAATCTTGCATTTTATTGTTACAACTTTGACAACCTGGGTTTCTTTTCACTAATTGTGTGGAACATGAAGAAATGGAAAGTCATGGTATGTGCTTCTTTGTGTAGAGTGTTTGTATTTGTTTTTCTTGGCAAGGAACCATGTCTCTTTAAATTCTATCAATTAAAATACGGGTTTTCTCTCATTTTTCAGATAAACAATAATAAGGTATACTCCTTGCATTTTCTCTATCTTATTATACTCATACGTGCCTACTGTTATGATTTTGGAGTAGATCTTATTCAAGGGTTATACTGTTGAAATTCTTTAGTTGTGAATAACCTGTGGTGGTTTTAACAGTCTCTTTGTTGATAATAATAATGTGGAAACTCTTGGAAGATAAAGTAAAATAAAAACTTCATCACACCCCATAATGAGGAAAATATCATAGTCAACTATGATTACTATTATTCCTCCCATTCACCATTACCTCTAACAGATGCAGAAGCACTTCAAAATGCTTTTCAAGGTATTTCTCTACCCAGTTCTTAAAAAAAGGTAGTTTTATTTCGATTGATTGGGCTTCTGATGGAAAAAATTGGTTCTCATCATCTTTACAGTGCTTTTTTCCCCCTTAAAGAATAGTTTATCAATATGATATATCTTTGGCAAAGTATATGATATAGTATTTAATATTTTAATGGGTTTGTAGGATGGGGACTGATGAGTAGACCGTTATAGTAATAATAGGTCATAGAAATGTTCATCAGAGGCAACAAATTGGAAAAGCTAATGGGAAACTTCAACAAGAGTATCTCATCAAACTTCGTAAGTCTGAGATCTCAGGTGACTTTGAGGTGCCATTAGAACATGATTGTCAATAATTTCATATAGTTTTGTTTTAACCTCATGACTTTGAATAATGGGGTCCAAAACTAAAACAGAGGATTGTGTACTATTGGATGTTGGAACCTGCAGATCATGATACTGCTTTGCCAACATAGACATCAGGAATTGCAGTAAAGATATTCATTTGTTGTGGAAATGGTTTGTCATTTCACCTGAAGAGGTCTTGACATTGAGGCATGACTATCACAACCTTTATAAGCCTTCCTTGGAAGATTTAGCTGCTAATACCACTGCCCATTTGGTCTTTGTGTACATTGTCTAAGTTTTTCTTTTTTCTAAACATTGATAGTCAATTGCTAATGTTTTTATTTTTTTAACTTACATTCTAATTTAGGTGGGGTCCTATGAAAGATAATTGGTAAAAATAAATTTATTAATATCTTTTGCATTGCATCGTCGTTTGCTTTGTAGTCTTTGCTACAGCGTCTGAAATTTTCTTTACATGTTGGAGATTTATTTCAAATCATCTTTCATAGCTAATGATAAAAGAAACGTTGAGTAGAAGTCATTTGTATTACTATACTAAGTAGATTTAAAACCGTGAGCGATACAAATACAATCACTCATTATTTCTTTGGTAGCAAGAAAAAAAAAAGAGAATAGATCGATTACACGGTATTAATTAATAGATGATGGTTAAAATTTAAAAAGAAAAAAACACACTTCAATAAAGGAAAAAAATGATTATGAATGATGTTAGAATCGTGACATTAAAAATCAGATTATTATACTCTTAAAGATGGGGTTAATAAGATCATAAAATGAAATGTAATTATTATTTAAAAATTAGATAAATTAATTTTGTTTTTACAACAATTTTTTAATGGTAATATGTATTATTCTGTAAAATTTAAATATTTCACTGAGTAAAAATTTTATATGGCTATATATTCACATCTAAATTATGGGGTGAACACTTTACTTGAATATATAATTAAAATAATTTTTAAATGGGCAAATAGAAAATAAATTGATATTTTTATTATTGAAAACTATATATTAATTAATGAGTTTAATCTTGATACGAAAAACAAAAGTTTAATTAATTTGTTCATTAAAAGTTAATTAATAAATATGTGTATTGTTAACACAGTTTATATAATTTTATACATTTTAAAAGATAATTTACATGTCTGAAATGAACTTTTGACCAAAAAAGTAAAATTTCTTCATTTTATTTTATCAACCTTTTATTTTTTAAAATAAATAAAGATGCATGTATTTTTAACACAGCTCACATAATTTTATACATTTTAAAAGATAATTTACATACTTAAAATGAACTTCTCATCTAAAAAAATAGAATTTCTTCATTTTTCTTTGTTAGCCTTTATTTTTTAAAACTAATAAAGATACGTGTATTTTTAACACAACTCACATAATTTTACACATTTTAAAAGATTATTTATATGCCTGAGGTGAACTTCACACCCAAAAAAGTAAAATTACTCCATTTTATTTTATCAGTCTTTATTTTTAAAATTAATAAATATGTGTGTATTTTTAACACAGCTCACCTAATTTTATACATTTTAAAAGATATTTTACATGTCTGAGTTGAACTTCCGACCCAAAAAAGTAAAATTTCTCCTTTTAACTTTATCAGCCTTTATTTTTTTAAATAAATAAAGATGCATGTATTTTTAACACAGCTCACATATTTTTACACATTTTAAAAAATAATTTACATACTTAAGGTGAACTTCTCACTCAAAAAAGTAAAATTTCTTCATTTTACTTTGTCAGTTTTTATTTTTTGAATTTAATAAAGATGCATGTATTTTTAACATAGCTCACATAATTTTACACATTTTAAAAAATAATTTACATGCATGAGGTGAACTTCTCACACAAAAAAAGTAAAATTTCTCAATTTTATTTTATCAGCATTTATTTTTTAAAATTAATAAATATGTGTGTATTTTTAACACATCTCACATAATTTTATAGATTTTAAAAGATGATTTACATACCTGAGGTAGACTTTTGACCAAAAAAAGTAAAATTTATTCATTTTACTTTATTAGCCTTTTATTTTTTTAATAAATAAAGATGCATGTACTTTTAACACAACTCACATAATTTTACACATTTAACAAGATAATTTACATACTTGAGATGAACTTCTCACCCAAAAAAGCAGAATTTCTCCATTTTACTTTGTTAACCTTTATTTTTTTGAAATTAATAAAGATGCGTATGTTTTTAACACAACTTACATAATTTTACATATTTTAAAAGATAATTTACATGCCTGAGGTGAACTTCTAATCTAAAAATGTAAATTTTTTTCCATTTTACTTTATCAGCCTTTATTTTTTTAAATTGACAAATATATGTGCATTTTTATCATATCTCACATAATTTTACATATTTTAAAAAATAATTTACATGTTTGAGATGAACTTCTGACTTAAAAAAATAAAATTTCTCCATTTTACTTAACAGCCTTTATTTTTTAAAATAAGTAAAGATGCATATATTTTTAACACAACTCACATAAGAGTTTCACATTAATGCTTATCATGATGGTACAATATTAAGGTTAATGTTGTATGGGAATGATATACATGATGACTTTACTTGAATAATTGAGTAATGTGATAAAGTTATATAATTATGGTTTAAATTAGCTATACAAATTTAAAATTTTAAAACTTTAATTCATTATTACTATTACTATCTATAACAAAAATAAAGACAATTAAAAAAAGTAAGAATTAAAGAAAAAATTAATATACAATTAAATAAACAAAGTTATTCGTGTTATCGTGCGTTGCACGCACGGTAACTATACTAGTATAGAACAAAAGAATACTTACTCAATAAAAAAGAGTATCTACAATAACACTTACTAAAATTCAAGAGTATCTCTATTAGATGTTTTATATATAAATAAGCATATAAAAGATTATCTATTTGACAAAGAAATGTATACTAAAATGATATTATAATAGTGTTATAACATAAATTAATGACAGTGATTATTTTTAAAATATTTAAAAATGTAAGCGTTAATTTAAAACAAAAATTTATATAGACTAAATTGAAAATAAATGAAAAAGTATAAGACCGATACTTTAATTTAACTTTTTAATAATAAAGTAATCAAAAACTAAGATTTAATGAAAAGTGATAATTAATATTAACTTACCGTTAGTTAATTGCTGTTTGACGAAAGGATTTATTTTAACAATACATAATCTTTATGGAATAGTTAGAATAATTTAAAGTTTGTAATACCTATTGAAAAAAAAGGCCAAAATTTAGGTGATTTAATGTACTTTTGTATTAAAAGAATATGAAACAGAATTACAGATGAGATATAATTAAAAGTGCAACATTTTATAAAAGAAAAGATAAATGACAAACAAATCCCCATGTCGAATATGCGATTTAATCCTTTGAGTTTTCAAAACATTTTTAGAAAAACGAACTTTAAACTTTAGTAAGTACTCATTTCAATGTACTTTTCTTGATGAAATAAAAAAATATTTTTTTTTGCATTTTCGCGTGTTAGGATGATTTTCTTAAAAAAAAAAAAGAGCTGAAGGCATTAAAATGATCTTTTTTCTCTACATAGATTTGTGTGGTTCTGAAAAGAGGGCTTTGATAACATGAGTAAGTTGTTGAACCATAAAAATCATAATTCTGAAATATTTCATTCAATCATATACTGCTTTTACTTTTCTATTTTTTTAAAGATTCTTTAAAAAAAAGTTCTTCTAAAATAAGAATATTTTTTTAAAAGCTCTTCAAAACCAACATCAAATGTGCAAAAATATGATTTTTTGACCAAAATATCATTTGTGATAAATTTATTTATCAAATTGTCATTGTTTTGAAACTATTTATCAGAATATCATCGTTTTTATCACGCTGGATTATTTTATTCTTTACGCATCCACGTGGGATGGGCCACTAGTACAGGCACATACACGTAGGATGCACCAACATGCCTGACGCATCCCACGTGTATGCGCCACAACTTTAGACGCATACACGTGAGATGCGCCAGGCGTGTTGGCGCATCATACGTGTATGCGCCTGTGCTAGTGGCACATCTCACATGGATGCGCCAAACATTGTGGCGCATTCAAACTACACGCCCATAACCCCCCCTCCCCTCTCCCTTTCACGGCCACTTCATTCATTTCTCAAATTTTCACATTTTTTCTAAAAATTTTATCTCTTTAAACTCTCTGAAGCTCTCCTTTAGCTATAACTTCTGAGAAAGACATTTGCTGCTCATATATGTAAGTATTTTTATCCTAGCACTTATTGTTATATCATTTGTTGAATATTATATTATTGTGTTTTTTTTTTTTAAGTTTGTATATTTATTGTGTATTGTATATTTAGTTTATTGGTAGGATTATTGATTATTGTTATCTCCTGTATATTTGTTTTATTGTTAGCTAGTAGGTTTTTGAAATTTGTTCGTACAAAAAATAACAATTTGATTATTAGTTGAGTTTTGTAATTTTATTTATTATTTTGAATTGATTAAAATTATTGATTTATTGAGATTGAAATTAGTTGGGTATAAAGCATATTTGTTTCAGTTGTCAAATGTGTTAATTGATTTCATCTATGTTGTATTGTTATTATTCAGAAGTTTAAGATGACCAAACACCTTGTTGTTCTCATTTACTACAATGAGAGAATGTACGAAGGTGAAAAGAGTTTAATGTTTGAAGGTCCTCATCCTAAGTCTATCATGATTTAACGTGATACGACTTTTGAGCTTCTGAAAAAGAGAATTCATTTAAAATTAAAGCTCTAAGAAAATCAAGTTGTGTCCAGTGTTGTATATAGATTTCCACAATGGAGCAATGTACTGAAATGGATAGGTCTTCCATTAGAAGATGATGAAGACGTTGGTTGCATGATTGATTGCTTTGATCAACATGCTAACTTAACTTCCATGGAGTTGTATGTCGAGATAGAAACGAGTGAGCACAATGAGCATGTTGCAGGTCCTTCTGAAACAGGGTTACAAGCTGGTCCTGCTAATCTTGTTGAATCATCGTACCCTATCAACACTCAATTCTCTATGACACATGCTCCTATCCTAGTACAATCTCAAGAAGTTGGTACATCTGCAATGCCTGAAGGGAGCTCATTTAGGTTGGATTTCGAGTCCGATAACCCGCTTATGACAGATGCATTATCTGACACAAGCGATGATGAATGAGAGATGCCTGAGGATGAAGATATAGACACTGACTTAGAAGAAGATCAATCTGGCCATGATGTAAATATACAACAACTTGCTCCTCCATTGGTAGTTGCTCCTGAATCTACATTTGTGCCTCCATGCCCTCGGTTTTCTGAAATCAATTGGGATGCGTTGAATACACCTAATAATTTTCCTGAATTAGATTCTCGTGGTGTTTGGAGTCTAGATGAAGAATTTTATGTTGGATTGTAATTTCCCTCTAAAGATGTTGTCAAGTTGGTCCTAAAACATTATTCGATTATTAGACATCAGAATTACAAGGTTGATGATTCAGATACACAGCGACTAACTGTTAAGTGTCCAAGATGTGCTGATGGTTGTAAGTGGAGGGTCAGGGCCATTCAAGGCAAGAAATCAAACATGTGGGAAATTAGAAAATATGATGGACCTCACACTTGTGTCAACCCAGCTCTGTCACAAGATCATCAGAAGTTAGATTCTGTTATGATATGTTCTTGCATTCTGGAGATGGTTAAGCAAAAACCTGATTTACCTGTATGCCTGATTATTGAAAGGGTTCGATGTCAATTTGGATATGATGTGTCTTATCGGAAAGCTTGGAAGGCAAAACAAATTGCCATTGTGAAGGTATTTGGAGACTGGGATAAATCTTATGCGGTGTTGCCTAGATGGATACTTGCCATGCAAAGAGACATGCCAGACATAGTGGTGGAGTTACAAACCGTTGATTATGTCGAGCGCAATAGAGTTGACCTTTCAAAACTTGTATTGCATCGCTTATTTTGGACATTCAAATCATGTGTTGTTGGATTCCAATACTAAAAGCCCATTATTTAGATTGACGGCACTCATTTGTATGGTAAATGTTGATACCCAATTTTGTCCATAAAAATTTTTATACTTAATTACAATATTTTAAAATTTTTAAAAAAGGGGCATTGCATTTAATACCTTATGCCTGCACACGTAAAGAAGAAAGCATTAAATGCATTGAGGCAGCAAAGAAAAAAAGAAGGAAATGTCAGGGGTTAAAAGGATGGAAAGGAAAGAAAAGGTTCTGAAAAAAAGAGGAGATGGGGGGCTCAACGTAGGAGGCTCACGCAAAGGAAAAAAAAGAAGGAAATGTCAGGGGAGAAATGATGAAAGGGTGGAGATATTTAAAAGGAAAGAGCATCAGAAAAGTGGGAGATCTTTTTCACACATTTTTTCACCTTCAAGAACCAGAAGAACACATTCCATTTTTCACCACCCTCATCACCAAAAACAGCACCTTCACCCATTCTCCACGGAGACCATCGTCTTTGTCATCCTTCATCTCATCTTCAAAGCCTCCAAGAAGAAGAAAACGTGAACCATCTCCATCTTCACGACCACCATCTTTTATCTTCCCAAATCATCCCATCTTCAGCCAAGGAAAGAAGATTGATGATGTTGAGTTGATCTCTGGTGGTAGCTGAAAAAAAAGAAAAGCAAGAATACTGGGGAGGCTGCTGGGAACGAAAGGGATTTCTGATTCTTTTGAGTTGAGTGTTACTGGTAGCACAAAAGAGGTATGCCCTTTTTCATCACTATCCTTGCACTGTTGTGAGTAAAAATGTAATGTTCAAATGCATGCTTGGATACTGGCTGGTTAATTATGTTGTCCATCTTTTTTTTTCCTTTTCTTTTTTTAGCCACGAGCACCATACGCACACTGGCACTCTTCCCCTTCTGCATCACATTTCTCAAACCACCAAAGAATCCATCTTCACCTCCAGAAAACCGTAACCACCACCTTCAATAACTTCACAAAACACCATCATTCCCCATTCGACCGTCGAAATCCAAAGAACCCCTGAATCCCTTTTCCGACCGTCGAACCCAAGCACGGGATCCATCATACCTTTTCCGACCGTCGAACCCAAGCACGGGATCCATCACACCTTCGACCGACCGTCGAACCACACCAGCTACTACCCCCTCACCGACAACCCATCCAAACCTTCACACCATCAACCAAACTTCGTCCCATCCGACCGTCGGACTCCTGAATCCCTTTGCAACCGACCGTCGAATCCATCACCCCGTCCCAACCGACCGTCGAATCTATCCCATCCTTACCCCCAACCGACCGTCGAACTCCCAAACAGAATCACCCCTTTCCAACCGACCGTCGAATCCATCCCATCCTTATCCCCACCGACTGTCGAACTGGAAAATAGAATCACTCAATCTCCCTAAACCGACCGTCGAAACAATTTCCAAATCCTTCCCCAAATGTCCTCTGTATGTGCTCTGTTATTGGTGCTCAAGGTTTCAAACTCTTTTTAAATTTGAATTATTGACTGTCTTTTGGGATTTGGGTTTGAATCTCTTGGACTGCTGCCCATTTCGTGGTAAGGCAGTAATGATACTTTTTTTGGCAAAAAAAAAAGTAAAAGAATAAAAAAAATCTTTTAATCCATGCAATGACCAATGATGATGATTGAATAGCGGATGCTATCTTCATTATCTTTTGGATCATAAGGGTTTATTGAGTAGCCTAGTGCTAACTTGAATCCTGTGCAAAAATGGATTCGCTTTCAAATAAAATCTTTTTTTTTATAAAATAAACCAACCCATACTCATTTTTTAAAGAACTACGTGACTTTGAGTTCTCCATTGCACCAGGAGATACGTAGGAGCAGAAATCCATTTCTGTCAAGCCAAAAAAATAAATTTTCATGATTTGGTTGTTTCTTTTATTTCTTTCCAAAAAATGAGAAAAATAAAGAATAATTACAAAGTCTTTTGTTTAAAGGGGTAAAAATAAATATATTTGAGATTATTAAATTTTGCACAACTAACACAAGGTACCGTTCTTGGAACGGGCAGTATAGGGTGCTAACACCTTCCCTATCTGTAATCGACTCCCGGACTCAAACTCATTTTCAAAAGACCAGTTTTCCTGATTAAATGGTTTTTCTGATGTTTTCCCAATTTAAAGAAACATTGGTGGCGACTCCATTGATTTTTTATATTTTTCGGTCGTCCCGTCGCGATCCCGGTTGCGACAGTAAATATCGTCATAAACTATTGATTGCAACAACTCAAGATGGCGATAGAAAACCTTTGCCAATTGTATTTGCCATTGTTGAAGGAGAAACAAAGGATGCTTAGAGTTGGTTCTTAGCCTTGATTTGAAAACATGTCACACAATAACAGGACTTGTGCTTGATATCTGACTGACATCAAGGCATCATACAGTCAGTGGCGAACCCACATCTGGGATGGCAGCCACCGCATGCGCATCATGTCTTCTGTATTCGACATATTGCCAGCAACTTTAACAGCGCCTTCCGTAATCTGGCCCTAAAGAAATATTTGATTAACACAGGTAGTTAAACATTTCAATTCCTATGTGTTTACTATACTACTTACCATACTACAAGATTTGTTGTCAATACTAACTCATTCAATATTTTAACATCAGGGTATGAACCAATGGCATACAAATTTGAGGCTAGGTTGAAAAAGTTGACTGCTACTCCCGAAATGGCACACTGGATTAATTCGATTCCAAAACAACAATGGAGTTTAGTATATGATGGTGGCCACAGATTTGGTCATATGACGACGAACTTGTCTAAGTGTATGAATGGAGTGTTGAAAGGTGGCAGAAACCTACCAATAACCGCACTGGTTTAGATGACCTATTATAAATTAGTAGAGTACTTTGTTAATCGAAAGGATGAGTCAAACAAGAGACTTGTTGATAGGGCTGATTAGACTGATGATTTTATGAAGAGCTGGAATGTCAATGTGCTCAAGGCAAGCTCTCATCAAGTCTGTCGATTTGATATACATTCCACCAGATTTTTGGTTGAAGAGGCATTCAACCCTATAACACAGCAGGGTGGAGTTAAATATTTTGTAAACCTTGATGAAGGCACGTGTGACTGTGGCCTGTTTCAAGTGTTGCATTTCCCTTGCTCTCATGCAATAGCTGCATGTTCTTCTAGGACACTTGACGCTTTTCGATATGTGCATAGTATTTACAGAATGCATACTTTGTACAAGGCTTATGAGATTGATTGGGGAGTCATTAAGGATGAACCATGGTGGGCACCAGCTCCGGCGATTACATTAGTACCCGATCGTCAATTGCTTAGATCTAAAGGTTGACCCAAATCAACTCGACTTAGAAATGAGATGGATTAGCATGAACCAGGACCGGGACAAAGATGTAAAAAATATGGTGAATCTGGACATAATTCTCGTAGTTGTCGTCGTGGTGGATCGACTTCCTTGAGAAATGACCAAGACGAGCCATCTACTTGATTAGGGCATAATTTCATAATTAGTGTAACATTTGATGACTATAAGTGTGTAATTGAGGATTGATTATGTTTGTTTATATTTGATTATGTTTGACAGACCATCTACTTTGTTAATCGACACAGATTTGATTATGTTTGTTTAATATCATTCTTCCTTGTGCTTTTATGTTTAATACACTCATGTTTATTATGTATATTCATTTTATAGTATGTCTTATTATTTGAAGACTTATCTATTGTTGCCTGATTATAGTTGTAGACATGGCATTTCACTTGCGCCCAGGCCTAGAGGACCCTTCAGTACTGGAGTTGCAGGAGTTTCATGTTTCACAGCATATATGGCAAGGCCAACCTGATCGTCATCTACGTGTTAGATGTGCTCATAAATTCTGACATATGGACCCAAATGAGTGGATGCTTCCATATCTACATCTGGCTGGTTTCATGGGGGTTGCCCACATGGGATATTGCACCATCGGTCACTCATTGATTACGGCGTTGGTTGAGAGATGGCGTCCCGAGACACACACATTTCATATGCCGACTGGAGAGTGCACCATCACATTGGAGGACATAGCCATTATCTCAGGACTTCCTATTGACAGCGAAGCCGTTACTGGCCGTACATCACGTGGAGATTAGATGTAGCTATGTGAGGACTTATTAGGTTCGCAGCCGCCTGAGTCACACGTATCAGGTGGATGTATTGATATGTCATGGCTTTGGAGTGCATTCAGTAGACGACTTACTGAGGCCGATGGAGCTGCTTATGTGATGCACTGTACACGAGCATATATACTTCGGTTGATCAGGGGATTGCTATTTCCTGACCATTTTGGTAGATACGTGCATATGATGTTCCTTCCACTCTTGGAAGACTTTGAGGCTACTGGACATTACAATTGGGGATCTGCGTTCTTGGCATACTTGTATAGAGAGCTGTGCAAGGCCACAGACCACAGCGTGCACGAGATTGGTGGCGTTTGCATTTTGTTGCAGTATTGGGTTTGACATAGATTTCCACCCCTGGTCCCTAAACTTGTAGATGATACTGATCTTGTCCTGCTGGCTGCCTATGTTGCCGATCGTGGTCACCAACGTCCACTGGGATTTCAGTAAGTTTCTCAAAATATCTTTTATTTATATTAGTTTGTTATATGTAATACTTGTGTTGACATCATATTACTTTGACATTTAAATAGGTGGCATAAACACAAGATGTTGAATGAAACCCCAATGCGGGTGCTTCCGTACTGTCGCCGATTCTTTGATCAGTTGAAGAATGATGAGGTCAATATTTTTTTACATTGATTTATGCACGTTATTTTGTCTTGCTTTCTAATGTTTTGAACACATCATTTTGCAGATAACATGGCAACCCTATACAGATGAGATTGTGGCTTCACTACCAGATTTTTGTATTGCTGGTAGAGACATTATATTGGTAGTGGTTCCACTCATCTTTTTCCACATTGTTGAATGGCACCAGCCAGATAGGGTGATGCGTCAGTTTGGTCTGGACCAACCAATACTGCGGAGACCACAATAACATGATGAGTTACACTCGATTACTTAGGCAGGATAGCATGACGAGGATTGACGAGTTACACACCTACCACACATAACCATCTGGGACAGTCGGAAGGAAAGATGTGTTACTGGATGGCCATTGGGAGCTTCCCTCACCGCACATTCTGAGTACATGGGCTGGTACAGAAGAATTACCAGACGTTGGATTTCTCGTACTGGTGCTTCTATTAGATTTGTGGTTAGTTTTTTACCAATATGTTATACTATTTACTAAATGTATTTTATATTGATGATGACATACTGGGATCTATGTCTTAGGCTGATATTGCAGAGAATGTAACGCCCCTCTTCCAAGGGAACGTCACATGGTCGATTACAATGCGGAAATAAAGTTAGGCGAGTTGAGACCCGGTCCATTTTAATAAGACGCGTATATTCACTAGATTATAGTTGGGTATTTTAATTGGCAGTTATGTTACATATATATATATTTTTTTTCTATCAGTAACCATGTTGACGAGACATCAATGGAAATAAAAGATCAAACAGAAGTAAAACATGCATAGGAATTAACATCTCGCATCATATATATATATATATATATATATATATATATATAAGTTTATCAAAACATTTAGTTACAAGCCTGGTACATCAAAAAGCAAAGCTATACACGCCCCAAAGTATTACATACACATACCCACGGTATCAAAATTTACACCCACTACACACAAAACATCGGGCCCCCAAAATAAAATACTGGTAGCCTTCAGTAGCTACGAGTAACATCAATCCCTCAAGTGAGGAGGAATCGTGTCAGGATCCTCTTCAGGGTCCTCTTCGGGGTCGTCCTCAGGGACTTCCTCGGGATCTTCCTCAGGATCTTCCTCATCATCAGAGGAAATCACCATAGGAATAGCAGAGACACGGGACGGGGCCCGAGGCGTAGAACGAAAAGAGTCCTCTCTCGGAGTGAAGTAACGATCGCCCCACATCTCACGGATTGGTAGCTGAAACTCCAAACGTAGGCTGATACAACAGGTGAAGACAGTGGTTCGTGGCGTCTCCAGGCTAGTGATATCGAGACATCTCCCGTGTAGACACAGCGTTCAGAACTGTAGTTGATATACCAGCACTCTGGCCCTCCTAAGAAAGTCAGACGTACATCTCCCAAAAATCTGTGCGTACGGGGCTCCATAGTCTTCGTAGTCGCTCAGTCAAGATAAGGCCAAAAACCAGGGAAGTTGGGAGCTTCCGGTTCCTCACGGTTGTCTTCGATGAGACGCAATGTACAGATAAACAGAAATGGAGGACAGGAAGGAAAAGAGGTAAGACATCCTTCCATCATTACCAATTATAGCATCAAGAAACCAAACGGCGCAAAGCGCCCACATAGCATTTACAACAACAAGTAATAGTAATAGACATTCAAGAGCGCTATGAATCAAGCGAGACAGTGCAGTTCCGAGGCAAATCATAGGTATATCAACAATATATCAATGCCAGACCATAATAATGATAAACGCAAATAATGCACGGACTCTATACACATGAGCCCTCAATAACCAAGATCCTACTCCATGGAGCTAGACACAAAACACTCGGAGAGAATGATCAGGGAGACATGCCAGTATCTCGTCAGCCATAAAAACAAGTGCTTTCCGAGAAAATAATCACTCATTTTGCGCAACAAGGCTTTATACAAAGCAAAAGATTCTCACAAGATCTCGATATAGGACTGTGCCGGTCAGGGATCGTCGGTGCGTTTGCATCGGTTTGTCTCACGGTCCCGGAGGGGCTACCACGCCCTTTGTGAAACACCCGCGCCCCAACGCCCTCAAGGCCAACTACAGGACCCCACTTGTCTATTCGCACCCGCACTAAGGTGTGTTCAACTCCTAGGCAACTAGGCCTTACGACACAGTCCAATGGACAAATCACAATGCATACAGACTCTATGCATAATGATGTATGATTATTATCACATACTATTCCATCATATGTCACAATTTGCCAAAGTAAGAATTAATACAGTCAATGGTCTCTCACATGGACCCACGATAGCATAATATTGTCATTAAATAGATCAATACCCTTTTCAAAACGTATTATGAGTTCTTGCTTAGATTTAGCTTTACTTACAGGGTTTGTCTCTAAAGGAATTCTCTTAGTTAACTTAATTCCTCTTAGGTAATTTATTCATATGCCCTTAGAAGGTTATTCTAAGATCTCATAATCTCACACTCTCATGTTCTTCCCTGTTTATGCATCCCTAAGAAATTTCTAGTCATCCCATTTATTTATGATCAATATTCCTCTATTAGTCCCAAGGTTTTGGGTCCAAGAAACTACACGGTCGGAATCACAAATTGAGTCACAGATTTCAATTACTAGGTGTTGGGTGATAAGTATACGTTTGAATTCGACAGAGACTACGTTTTATGAATGATTGAAGTTGCCATTCGACGAAGAATAATGTAACAGGAGGAGGAAAGAATGGGAAACACATTTTATAATAGGATTGGCAAGAAATCATTTTCTGTCGGATGGGGGTTCTGTCGGACGAAGAAATCATTTTCTGTCGGGTGGGGGTTCTGTCGGACGAAGATCAAAATTGTCGAACCCTCCAGATGGTCAGCAAAAGCCTCAATTCGACGGGTATAGGTGTCGACGTTGGAGAAAATCTCTCAAGTGTCGAACCGACGAACACTGGTCGAAATCTCTAATTTCGACGGGTCTGGAGAAATTCATCTACTCGACAGGCATTGTCTCTCAAATTCGACGATTATTGACTTTGGGGCATTTTCTTGTAAGTGTCCAGGGACTCTATTCGACGGGTTTTTGGTCGGAAGATCAATCTCGTCGGGCATGATCGAGGTTCATACTCGACGGATATTGATATTGTGTTTAGTGGTCGAAGATCTAAACTCGACGGATTTTCACTTAGTGTTTGCTGGTTGGAAATCTAAATTCGACGGGTTTGACATTCGACGGAAAGGTCAGGAGTCTAAACTCGACGAATTTTCACTTAGTGTTTGCTGGTTGGAAATCTAAATTCGACGGGTTTGACATTCGACGGAAAGGTCAGGAGTCTAAACTCGACGGATTTTAACATCTTACTAAGTGATTAGGTTATCACATTCGACAGGTTTGGCTATGAGTCCTTACTCGACGGATTTTAACATTTTACTAAATAATTCGGTTATCAAATTCGACAGATTTGGCTATGGGTCCTTACTCGATGGGTTTTAACATTTTACTAAGTGATTAGGTGATCACGTTCGACAGGTTTGGCCATGAGTCCTTACTCGACGGATTTTTATCATTCGACGAAAATGGTCAGAAATCTTCATTCGACGGATTTTGACATATCACCAAAAGATCAAGGCATTATATTCGACGAGTTTGGCCAAATTTCTTACTATTACTAGTTTCCACATTAAGTTTCCAAATTCTGGGCTCAACACCGTAACTATCCGAAAATCACTCGGAACTCATTCCCTTCAATATTACACATTCCAATACATCCAGTTATATTTATATATATGTACATTCAAACTCAAACAATCAAATAACACATATAACATGCAAACAACATACGAAAGCAGAAAGACCCTCAACAAAATCACAGACATTCCTAAATGCTAAGAGAGGTTGAGGAGGAGTGTCTTCCTCTTACCTTAGAGAAGCACAAAGAAAGGCTGCTCCTTTTGGTCGAAATTATATTTTCGGCTCCCGAGAGATCCTTGAATATTCAAGCTCACCAAAATCAGAATCAAGTGTTGAAATGGATACCCATGGTCATCAAAATGACAGTGGGTTACGAAAATGAGGAGAGATGAGGAAAAAGCTAAGGACTTTACCTTAAAGTTCCAACCTTTAAGCTTCAACCGTGGAGGAAAAGAGGATGAAGAAAACGTAGGACTTTAAAGATGATTCCCTCAGGTGTGGTGCTTCTCCAAACACGAAATGGTGCTGGAGTGTGACGGTATTAGAGGATGAAAATATGAAGGTGGGTGGATGGTGCTCTTGGAAGGAGAAATGGAAAGAGAGAAAGATGAGTGCTACGTACAGGAGGAGGAAAATGTGTGGAGTGCAGAATGAATTAAGCCCCTTAATTCAAATGTGCAGCACAAAAATAGGAGGAGAGAGAAATAATAAAAAATGATTCAAAGAAGCTTCCTTGAGAAGCTTCGCACGCTTCTCTACGAAGTGCATAGTAAGCTTGTCTCCTTGATTAAATACCTCGACAGATGATTTATTACACTAGCGAGATAAAACCTCAAAAATGTAGACCTCGTAACCGTGCCCGAACTCGGGTTTAGTAAGATCCCCGTTGACACGTTGACAGTCCAAGGTTTACCAGCTTCAGGGAAAATATTCTATTCTCCCGGCTCCACTCAGCACACACATAAAACGAAGAATATATTAAAATATTCATCATCTCCAGAAAATTCCACAAAAATTCTTAAAAATTACAAATATTATAAAATGATCGTTTTTAACAAAATAATAAATTTTCGGGATGTTACAACACTCCCCTTCTAAAAAGAAATTTCGTCCTTGAAATTTGCATACCTTAGAATAGCTGTGGGTATTGCTCTCTCATCTTGTCTTCCAACTCCCAGGTTGCATCTCCAAATCACCTCGTTCCCGGATCACTTTCACCAATGCGATCTCCTTGCCTCTTAATTGCTTTATCCTGCTATCCTCGATTCTTATAGGAGACGTCTCATAAGTTAAGTTTTCTTTTAGTTGTACTTGTATCTCAAAATGATATGACTTGGGTCAGGAAGGTATTTCCGAAGTTGTGACACATGGAAAACATTATGAATATTTGAAAGAAAAGGAGGTAAGGATATTTGGTATGCTACAGGACCTACACGACCAATGATTTGGTATGGTCCAAGGAATTTAGGAGTGAGTTTTCTAGATTTTAAAGCCCGGCCCACCCCAGTCGTAGGTGTGACTTTCAAGAATACATGCTCACCTTCCTCAAACTCAAGAGGTTTTCTCCTTCGGTCTGCATAACTCCTTTGTCGACTCTGAGCCGTCCTCATCTTTTCCTGAATCATTTTAACCTTCTCAGTTGTCTGTTGTATAATCTCGGGTCCAATAGTAAGGCGCTCGCCGTCTTGGTACCAACACATAGGTGTTCGACATCGTCGTCCATACAGAGCTTCATAGGGTGCCATCCCTATGCTCGAATGATAACTGTTGTTGTAGGTGAATTCTATCAAGGGTAGAATGTCATCCCAACTCCCAGTTTGCTCTATGGTGCAAGCTCTAAGCAAATCTTCCAAGGATTGGATTGTTCTCTCCGACTGACCGTCGGTCTGCGGATGATAAGCAGAACTAAGTTGTAATTTTGTCCCCAATGCTTCTTGCAAACTCTCCCAGAAATTTGAAGTAAACCTCGGATCTCTATCTGAAACAATACTTGTAGGCACACCGTGCAGTCTGACAATCTCTCCAATATAGATCTGAGTTAATCTCTCTAGCTTGTACTTGATGTCGATCGGAAGAAAATGTGCTGATTTCGTGAGTCGGTCCACAATTACCCAAATCGAATCATGACCTTTTTCTTGTCCTTGGTAATCCGACTACAAAGTCCATTGCAATACTGTCCCACTTCCATTCCTAATAGATAACGGTTGCGACAATCCTGCTGGTCTCTCGATGTTCCACTTTAGCTTTTTGACAAACCGGACAAGTAGATACACGTCTAGTAACGTCACTCTTCATTCCGTGCCACCGAACAACTTCTTCAAGTCTTGATACATCTTCGTCATGCCCGGTGCATACTCGGTTGGCTTGTGTGAGCATGATTAATGATGTATTCTCTAAGTTCTTGATTCCGAGGGACACAAACTCTCCCCGGAATCTCAAAATTCCATCCGTTCCTCTGCAAACTCTGTTTCATTTCCTTGCTTCATCTGTTCCCTCACTTCTTGCAAGAATTTGTCCTTCTTCTGCTCTTTTCTTATGTTTGTCCATCAACTCGCTCGAGATGGTAACCATAGTCATGCAAATCTTTCCAGGTTCTAACTTCACAAAAGACCATACATCTCTGAATTGCTCTATTAGATCCTTTTCCTTGATCATCAGGGCAGAGACACTGATCATCTTTCTACTTAGAGCGTCTGCCACAACATTTGCCTTGCCAGGATGATACAGAAGTTGGAAATCGTAATCCTTCAGGAATTCTAACCACCTCCGTTGCCTCATGTTCAACTCCTTCTGATCATACAAATACTTCAGACTCTTGTGATCACTGAAAATGTCGAACGTTGCTCCGTAGAGAAAATGCCTCCATATTTTCAGAGCAAAAACTACAGCCGCTAGCTCCAGGTCGTGCGTCGGATAATTCTTCTCGTGCACTCGCAACTGCCTTGAAGCATAAGCCACCACTCTTCCATGTTGCATAAGTACAGATCCTAGCCCTTGGTATGAAGCGTCACAGTACACTTCAAACTGTTCATTCGGATCGGGTAGCACTAACACCGGTGAGGTAGTCAGTCGATTCTTCAACTCTTGGAAACTTCGCTCACAGCTGTCGGTCCACTCAAAAGTTTGGTTTTTCCTTGTGAGTTGTGTAAGTGGTCCAAGCAATCTTGGAGAATCCTCAATGAACCTCCGGTAATATCCCGCTAAACCCACAAAGCTTCGAATCTCTTCGTTGCGACTTCGGCCTTTCCCATTGTAGTATCGCCTCCACTTTCGATGGATCCACAAAGCAATCCCACTCTTTGAGATCACGTGACCTAGAAACTTGACTTCTTCCACCAAAACTCACATTTTGACAGTTTGGCATACAATTCCTTCTCCTTCGAATCAAGAACTATACCGAGGTGTTCAAAGATGGTCCTCCCGACTTTGAGAGTATACCGAATGTCATCAATGAAGACCACAACGAATTTATCCAAGTAAGGTCGAAAGATTCGGTTCATGTAGTCCATGAAGATAGGCTGGTGCATTCGTCACACCAAACGGCATCACCAAATACTCGTAGTGACCGTATCGGGTGCGAAAAGCAGCCTCTTGGGCACATCCTCTGTCTTCACTCGTATCGATGATACCCGGATCGCAGATCAATCTTGGAAAACACCGCCGCTCCCTTCGGTTGGTCCATCAAGTCGTCAATCCTCGGGAGTGGATATTTGTTCTTAATCGTCACTTTGTTCACCGCCGATAGTCCACACATAACCTTGAGGTGCCATCCTTCTTGCGAACTAACAAAGACTTGGTGCTCCCCATAGTGACACACTTGGCCGACAAATTGCTTTTCCAAAAGCTCTTCTAGTGTTTCTTTAGCTCGGCTAACTCTGTTGGTGCCATCCGGTGCGGTGTTATAGACACGGGGCCAGCTCCCGTACTTAAGTCGATAGCAAACTCTATCTCTCTAGCCGGTGGTAAACCGTGCACACTCTCGGGAAAGACTTCGGGAAACTCATTCACCACTGGAATTGTGTCCACATCAACCTCGTTCTCGATTTTCAAAGAAGACAAGAGCATGTATCCGTGAGCTCCTTCTTTCAAGAGAGCTTGAACTCGGTTGGCCGTCGAAATCTAGAATTCTCATTTATGGGAAAAACTATGGTCTTTCTCGGAACAGTCTAACGAGAACATGGTTAGAAGACAACCAGTCCATCCCTTGGATAATATCTAATTGGGAAAGAGGTAAACAAATCGGATCGACCGAAAGGATCGACCTTCAACAATCAATGGACGCTTTAGACAAACTTTGGTAGTAACTACCGGTTTATCGGTGGGGGTAGAAACGGTTAAGTCAAAAGGTAAGGACGACACGGTAGACTCGGTTTTGCACACAAATCATACGATATAAAAGAATGGGTTGCCCCGAGTCATACAAGACGCTTAAAAGATTACCTTCTATGATGCCTTCTCCTCAGTATCAAATCTTCGGATTCGGAGGCTTCGGCTCCGCTCATAGTGTAAACTCGTCCTCCAAATTGCGGTTTCTTGGCTTTCGCGGCATTCATTGAAGGTTCGACCTTCGCTTGATTGCAATCTCGTAGATGTGTCCAGGTTTCCCACATCGAAAACAGATAATCCCTTTGATAGGACAATCCCTTGTCGATGATCTTTTCCACACTTCCGGCATTTGGAGGGATATGCCAAGTTTTGGCCGTCCGGTTCCCACTAGAACCTCCACTTGAACTTCCACCCATGGCTTGTTGGTGACTTCCCATTGGTCGAGAGTATGGCTTCTTCCGGGCGGTTAGCACCGTTATTGCCGCCTCTGCGGAATCTCGCAGGCCCAAAGTTTCTATTCCTCATATCTCTAGATTGCTCCGAGCCTCTACATCACAAAGCAAGTATCCGGCGGTTGTGAGAATTCATTGATCCTCAAGGTGATTACAGCTTTCCTCGGTTCGTACCTCAATCCTTCCGTGAATCTTCGGCACTTCCAAGCCTCATCCGGTTGGTTCGAAAGTAGGTCAAAAGCGTGACAAATTTTCGAATCTCGCTGCGTACTCGCTAACGGTCATATTCCCCGTCGTAGGTTGAGGAATTCGACTCCTTCGCATGCCTTGCACTCGCAGAAAATACTTGTCCAAGAACTTTTCTTTGAACAACTCCCAAGTAATCTCTCGGTTCGCGAGCTTCTAGCATCCTCCGCACTCCTTCCACCGGTTCTCGGCGTTGCCTACCAAAGCATAAAAGTAGCATAATCCACCTTCTTACCCTCGGCGCAATTCATTCCTCGAAATACCTTCTCCAACTCCTTGATCCACGACTAGCTTTGTCCTGGATCAAATTCCCTTTAAATTGAGGAGGATTATGGCGTCGAAATTCTCGCTAAATTCGAGCATCGGCGGTAGCCTCTAACCGTTGAGCGGCTCGCTCTTGTTGTTGCGTAACTCTCTCTTCTTTGTCATGCGGCTTGCTCCGTTTGTTGTGCGATGACCTCGGCCATCCTTTGCATCGGCTGTAATAGCTTCGCCATGTCTTCCCTTCGTGCCATCTCACTTTCTCGGTTCGATTATCGAAAACACGAGAAAAGTCATTGCATTCACTAAGAATACCAAACACTACTCCTTTACGAATACCATTCGGAGAACACACAAGACAAACAAGACAGACTCAACCACAAGACCCAAAGAAACATAAACCGGGGCTCGATACCAAAATGTAACGCCCTCTTCCAAGGGAACGTCACATGGTCGATTACAATGCGGAAATAAAGTTAGGCGAGTTGAGACCCTATCCATTTTAATAAGACGCGTATATTCACTAGATTATAGTTGGGTATTTTAATTGGCGCTTATGTTACATATATATATATTTTTTTTCTATCAAGTAACCATGTTGACGAGACATCAATGGAAATAAAAGATCAAACAGAGTAAAACATGCATAGGAATTAACATCTCATCATCATATATATATATATATATATATATATATATATATATATATATATAAGTTTATCAAAACATTTAGTTACAAGCCTGGTACATCAAAAAGCAAAGCTATACCGCCCCAAAGTATTACATACACATACCCACAGATCGAATTTACAAATTTCACTACACACAAAACATCGGGCCCCCAAAATAAAATACTTGGTAGCCTTCGGTAGCTACGAGTAACATCAATCCCTCAAGTGAGGAGGAATCGTGTCAGGATCCTCTTCGGGTCCTCTTCGGGGTCGTCCTCAAGGACTTCCTCGGGATCTTCCTCAGGATCTTCCTCATCATCAGAGGAAATCACCATAGGAATAGCAGAGACACGGGACGGGGCCCGAGCCGTAGAACGAAAAGAGTCCTCTCTCGGAGTGAAGTAACGATCGCCCACATCTCACGGATCGGTGGCCGAAACTCCAAACGTAGGGCGATACAAAGCGGTGAAGACAGGTGGTTCGTGGCGTCTCCCGGGCTAGTGATATCGAGACATCTCCCGTGTAGACACAGCGTTCGAATCGTAGTTGATATACCGGCACTCGGCCCTCCTAAGAAAGTCGACGTACATCTCCCAAAAATCGTGCGTACGGGGCTCCATAGTCTTCGTAGTCGCTCGGTCAAGATAAGGCCAAAAACCGGGGAAGTTGGGAGCTTCCGGTTCCTCACGGTTGTCTTCGATGAGACGCAATGTACATATAAACAGAAATGGAGAGACAGGAAGGAAAAGAGGTAAGACATCCTTCCATCATTACCAATTATAGCATCAAGAAACCAAACGGCGCAAAGCGCCCACATAGCATTTACAACAACAAGAATAGTAATAGACATTCAAGAGCGCTTATGAATCAAGCGAGACAGGTTCCGGTGGTCATAGGTATATCAACAATATATCAATGCCGCACCATAATAATGATAAACGCAAATAATGCACGGACTCTATACACATGAGCCCTCAATAACCAAGATCCTACTCCATGGAGCTAGACACAAAACACTCGGAGAGAATGATCGAGGAGACATGCCAGTATCTCGTCAGCCATAAAAACAAGTGCTTTCCAGAAAATAATCAGTCATTTTGCGCAACAAGGCTTTATACAGCAGCATTCTCACAAGATCTCGATATAGGACTGTGGCCAGTCAGGATCGTCGGTGCGTTTGCATCGGTTTGTCTCACGGTCCAGAGGGGCTACCACTGCCCTTTGTGAAACACCCGCGCCCCAACGCCCTCAAGGCCAACTACAGGACCCCACTTGTCTATTCGCACCCGCACTAAGGTGTGTTCAACTCCTAGGCAACTAGGCCTTACGACAGTCCAATGGACAAATCACAATGCATACAGACTCTATGCATAATGATGTATGATTATTATCACATACTATTCCATCATATGTCACAATTTGCCAAAGTAAGAATTAATACAGTCAATGGTCTCTCACATGGACCCACGATAGCATAATATTGTTATTAAATAGATCAATACCCTTTTCAAAACGTATTATGAGTTCTTGCTTAGATTTAGCTTTACTTACAGGGTTTGTCTCTAAAGGAATTCTCTTAGTTAACTTAATTCCTCTTAGGTAATTTATTCATATGCCCTTAGAAGGTTATTCTAAGATCTCATAATCTCACACTCTCATGTTCTTCCCTGTTTATGCATCCCTAAGTAATTTCTAGTCATCCCATTTATTTATGATCAATATTCCTCTATTAGTCCCAAGGTTTTGGGTCCAGGAAACTACACGGTCGGAATCACAAATTGAGTCACAGATTTCAATTACTAGGTGTTGGGTGATAAGTATACGTTTGAATTCGACAGAGACTACGTTTTATGAATGATTGAAGTTGCCATTCGACGAAGAATAATGTAACAGGAGGAGGAAAGAATGGGAAACACATTTTATAATAGGATTGGCAAGAAATCATTTTCTGTCGGATGGGGGTTCTGTCGGACGAAGAAATCATTTTCTGTCGGATGGGGGTTCTGTCGGACGAAGATCAAAACTGTCGAACCCTCCAGATGGTCAGCAAAAGCCTCAATTCGACGGGTATAGGTGTCGACGTTGGAGAAAATCTCCCAAGTGTCGAACCGACGAACACTGGTCGAAATCTCTAATTTCGACGGGTCTGGAGAAATTCATCTACTCGACAGGCATTGTCTCTCAAATTCGACGATTATTGACTTTGGGGCATTTTCTTGTAAGTGTCCAGGGACTCTATTCGACGGGTTTTTGGTCGGAAGATCAATCTCGTCGGGCATGATCGAGGTTCATACTCGACGGATATTGATATTGTGTTTGGTGGTCGAAGATCTAAACTCGACGGATTTTCACTTAGTGTTTGCTGGTTGGAAATCTAAATTCGACGGGTTTGACATTCGACGGAAAGGTCAGGAGTCTAAACTCGACGGATTTTCACTTAGTGTTTGCTGGTTGGAAATCTAAATTCGACGAGTTTGACATTCGACGGAAAGGTCAGGAGTCTAAACTCGACGGATTTTAACATCTTACTAAGTGATTAGGTTATCACATTCGACAGGTTTGGCTATGAGTCCTTACTCGACGGATTTTAACATTTTACTAAATAATTCGGTTATCAAATTCGACAGATTTGGCTATGGGTCCTTACTCGACGGGTTTTAACATTTTACTAAGTGATTAGGTGATCACGTTCGACAGGTTTGGCCATGAGTCCTTACTCGACGGATTTTTATCATTCGACGAAAATGGTCAGAAATCTTCATTCGACGGATTTTGACATATCACCAAAAGATCAAGGCATTATATTCGACGAGTTTGGCCAAATTTCTTACTATTACTAGTTTCCACATTAAGTTTCCAAATTCTGGGCTCAACACCGTAACTATCCGAAAATCACTCGGAACTCATTCCCTTCAATATTACACATTCCAATACATCCAGTTATATTTATATATATGTACATTCAAACTCAAACAATCAAATAACACATATAACATGCAAACAACATACGAAAGCAGAAAGACCCTCAACAAAATCACAGACATTCCTAAATGCTAAGAGAGGTTGAGGAGGAGTGTCTTCCTCTTACCTTAGAGAAGCACAAAGAAAGGCTGCTCCTTTGGTCAGAAATTATATTTTCAGCTCCCAGAGATCCTTGAATATTCAAGCTCACCAAAATCGAGAATCAAGTGTTGAAATGGATACCCATGGTCATCAAAATGACAAGGGTTACGAAAATGAGGAGAGATGAGGAAAAAGCTAAGGACTTTACCTTAAAGTTCCAACCTTTAAGCTTCAACCGTGGAGGAAAAGAGGATGAAGAAAACGTAGGACTTTGAAGATGATTCCCTCAGGTGTGGTGCTTCTCCAAACACGAAATGGTGCTTTGAGTGTGACGGTATTGGAGGATGAAAATATGAAGGTGGGTGGATGGTGCTTCTTTGGAAGGAGAAATGGAAAGAGAGAAAGATGAGTGCTACGTACAGGAGGAGGAAAATGTGTGGAGTGCAGAATGAATTAAGCCCCTTAATTCAAATGTGCAGCACAAAAATAGGAGGAGAGAGAAATAATAAAAAATGATTCAAAGAAGCTTCCTTGAGAAGCTTCGCACGCTTCTCTACGAAGTGCATAGTAAGCTTGTCTCCTTGATTAAATACCTCTGACAGATGATTTATTACACTAGCAGATAAAACCTCAAAAATGTAGACCTCGTAAACTGTGCCCGGACTCGAGTTTAGTAAGATTCCCCGTTGACACGTTGACAGTCCAAGGTTTACCAGCTTCAGGAAAAATATTCTATTCTCCCGGCTCCACTCAGCACACACATAAAACGAAGAATATATTAAAATATTCATCATCTCCAGAAAATTCCACAAAAATTCTTAAAAATTACAAATATTATAAAATGATCATTTTTAACAAAATAATAAATTTTCGGGATGTTACAGAGAACGTCCATGCTTTGGCTAGGAACCCTAGTTCGGGATTTAGTATGGCTAGCCTTCTACAGTCCATGGAGGAGATATTAGCTCCAGTGAGGGAGCATGATCGCATTACATTATATCAGCTTCGTCCAGCTCCTCCTGGAGATGACATCCCAGGACCATCCGATATATCCAATGACCAGAGACCGCGCCGTAGAAGGAGAGGATTAGCGATTACTCGATCTCGACTACGACCTTTAGTGGACTCTGATTCTTCGGGTGTGCCTAGGACTCAGCCCCCGTCCAGTACTACTGTTACTTATCCACCATCTCAGCCACCACCTCTATCTTGCCCACCATATCTAGGTTATCCACCATCTACAGCATACCCACCACCTGCTTACACTTATCCACCATATCCTTTGACTTTTACCCTTACACCGTCATTTCCATATCCACCATATATGGGTTACCCACCATATCCTCCTCACCATTCACAGTTAGGACCTTCTTCTGATTCCCCTTACAGACCACCACATTCTGATTTTGGTCCTTCTCATTGATGTAGTCATTGTACTTTATGTATGGATTTATTATTCTTTTATTACATTTTCTTAGATTGGGATGATTGTATATATATGTATAAATGCACTTCATAATATATATATATATATATATATATATATATATATATATATATATATATATATATAAATATAAATATGTCTCATTATACAGGATGGTATACTTTTGAGAACGTCTAATTTTTAGGGGATAGTCTGTCGAATTTTTCATAAAATCAGAAAGTTTGAACTATTAAGGTTAATTGAATTTGTTAGGTTCTATAGGATTATATTCTTGCCAATGAACCGGTCATGACGTTAAGAGTGTGATCAACTTCGATTTTTAAAATCAATCCAAAGTGTAAAAATTGATTGATTGTAATACGCTGACAGTGCTAATGGTTGCTCATAACTAGATTTAATTTGTAACGTTTAGTTTCATTATTTCATTGAAACAATTTTCTAAACCTAGACTCGACCTTTCATTTAATTGGGTGAAGACTTGACATAATTAAGAATAGACACATTGTATCAGCTTTGATGGTAAAACAGTTTATTTTTCATATCAACAAGGCTCATACGACCATATGAGAACACTACACAACATTTTCAGCATGAAAAATATAATTTTTTGTAGACACGGTCGTGTGATAATTATATGTTAGGTTATCTTGTGCATCCAGTAGAGATGCACCACACACACCTGTGCATCCAGTAGGTAAGCGTCAATGCGCCTGGCGCATCCAACGTGGATGCGCCAAACAGAGTGGCGCATTCACGTTGAATACGCCAGGCGCATTAGCGCTTACCTACTGGATGCGCAGGTGTGTGTGGCACATCCTACGTGGTCTAGTAATTAATAAAATAATTCAGCATGACAAAAATGATGACATTTTGATAAATAATTTTAAAAAGATGACAATTTAATAAATAAATTTATCACTAATGACATATTGATAAATTTGCCACAAAAATACTCCGTTTTGTCTATTAGACATTCATCTATTTATGTTTTGGGTTTTATTTGAATCAAAATCAACACAAAACTAAACAAAAGTGTGGAAGTGAGAATCCTTTACCAAGAGAAATTTGTGAGAGGGACAAATAGTCCAAGTCAAGCTAATGGGAATGAATGATTTCTCTGCTGCTCAAGGGTTCTAGTAGTTTTAAATGATTACATGATGTACATATGTAACCTTTTTTTTTTCTGTTAATGAAGTGTTTATTGTTTAATGTCTTGAAGAGTTACTTTACATATTTAGTAAAGTTGAAAGAGATTTTAGACCCTTTTTAAAATTTAGAGGACAAATTGCACATGAGCCAAAAATTTAACTATGTTTTTACATTTTACCCTTTACAAAATAATATTATCTTTCCACTAGTAAATTTAACTATGTTTTTTATTTGCATTTTCTGTTTTGCTTCCCCCATAATTTAGAAAAGAGAAAAAGTACAACTAAAATATATCTTTCTAAATTACGTGAAAAGCAAAACGGAAAATGAAAATAAAAAAAATTGCAAATTAAAAATAACGGTTGGTGAGTGTTGTGTGTGAGAATCAAGAATGTGCTTAAATCAACTTAATTTTTTTAATCAATTCATTGAATATTTGCCGAACATGTGAATGCTAAACTTGACAACTAGTAAATCTTCCTCAACTACTGCCCCCACCAAAGGTACAATGACAACATAAACCTTTCTTTATAGTTTTTCTTTTTCCTTTTATACTCCACTCTTCACATTTCATACATCAACTTTAAATAATTATGATTTTTTTATCATATATTTTTCTTATATTATCTTTTATATTACTCTTTATATTATTATTATATCACTTTTTTTTTATTTTCTCTCATTTAATTATAATCATTAAAAAATATAATAAAAAGTAACATAAGATAAAAAATGTGATAAGAACATTATTTTCCAACTTTAAAAATACACTTTTCTCAAGCCGACCCTTTCTCTTTCAATGTCTTCTAACAGTGGTGGAAGATTTAAGGGGCAGGAGGAGCAAATGCCAACCCTGAAAATTTTGATAATTGAGCAGTTTCATGTGTTAGCTTACTGTTTTGATAATTGGGCTCAGGACACGTAGTCAAGTTAATTTCGTTGACAGAGCGGTGGGAAAGTAAGTCCCTTGATTCTCCTATTATGATCCTTCGGCAATTGAAGAAGAAATAATTAGGCAGAACTTAATTAGGCAAAATTTATCTATCTAATAATGGACTAAATTAGTTAGTATTAAATTATTTTATAAATTTTTATACTATACAATTATTTTACATTAAAAATAATATATTATTTATTAATTAATTTAATCTATAATTTGTATAAATAAAATTTACACAAATATTTCTCTAATTAAAGAGGTAGGCCACCAAGAGAGAGGAATTTTTACTTATACATAATTGTACCACATTATTTTTATACATACTCATAAAAAATTAGATAGAGAGAAAAAATGAGTCTTCTAAACTTACTTATCATAAAAAATTAATTTATTTTTTAATTTTTTATAAATGTGTATAAAAATAACGTAATATAATTATGTCTAACAAAAAATTTATCACCTAAATATTCATAATTAGAGAAATTGACCAAAAAGTCATAGTAGGTCTTAGAGCTTGGTTATTTAAAATGCGTTGATCAATGTCATCCGGATTGGGATTCTTTACAGTTGAAAAAAAAATTGGAGAGGATCTCATCCATTAAACTTAAAATTTTAAATAATAAAATATTAAAAATAAATATAATATAACAATTTTTAATAATGAGATTGATAACTAGATCCTTCTACAGTTTTTTCTCAACCGTAGAGAATCCCAATCCATGTCATCCAAAACAACCACCAAAATCCACCACACATGCCCCTTTACTTCCCTTTAACGCTAAGGACTGATAAAGATTACGATGACAGAAAAAAAAAGGTTTAAATAGGATTTTAACTCCTATACATTTTACTTATTTAGATTTTAATTTTTATTATTTTTTATTTAGATATTAATTTTTATATTTTTATTCATTTAAATTTTGACTTTTCAAAGACTAATATTTTAATAAGTAAAAGTTGTGAAATTAAAATTCAAATGAATTAAAATATAAGAACGAATAATTTATCGATAAAAACTAAAGCTAAAGTAAGCGGAAATATAGACTAAAATGTTATTTAAACAAAAAATAAAAGACTTTTTGGATATATATATATAATGAAAAACCATTTGGCAATGCATCCTTTGCTCCAACTTTATCTTTGAGTATTGAGCAGTTTCTGTTATGTAGTCTAAAATTTGATGCATGGATCATTCAAAAGCGGGTTGAGCACGCATGAGATCAAACATAATCAAAACCATGAATCTCCAAAGAAGGGATGTCCCAATGCAAAGGACTAGCATGGGCAACCTCAATTGTCAAACAAACAATTTAGACATAAAAACTAATTATAAAATCTAGTTAGATTTTGGAAGCTTCCCTAATTATTTTAGACTTAAACCAGCCAAAAAATGTCACGCGGTTCGTAAACTTGCCTAAGAAGGCTAATTTGGAGGGCTATCTAGTTTCTTACAGAGATAAGCATCGTCCCATGGCAATTCTTCCCCATCAGCACCATCATTGTTAGTGGGTATGGGATCCAAATGTGGAGACATAATATTCTCTGAATTTTCCCACACAATCCTATCTTCCTTAAGCAAGAGTGAATCACTTGATAATAAATATTGAGGAGATAGCTGTTGTACCACATAGCAAGATTGGTTTTCTGCAGAGTCTGTTCCTCTTTGTCTTTTTGCTGACTGATTTGCATGGTTTGTATCATTGTCATCGACATGTAAACTGCTTGCATAAATGAAAATGTCAGTAGATTCAGCTTCTACATGCTCAACCTCATCCTCATCCTCTTCCTCATCTCCCTCCTCCTTAGATTTCTTAGTTTTGCTTAACTTATCAGGTTTCTTATAAATCCTACACAAAACCCAGTCATCTAACTGCAAACAAAATAAAAATGATTTCATTAGAGAATTTGAATATGAACACCAAAATTATAGAATTTGAAAATAAATACATAAAATGCAAACCCTCATATTATTTGAATTTTTCTTCTTTTCAGGAGGCTCATGCACTGTAAATTCATGCATAATCCAGTTGGTCTTATCACCGGCTTTAGGCCTCCCATTATAGAAAACCAATACCTTCCTGTACCCAACAAGAAGGCCATCATCCTCAATTAGTTTATCACCTCCAGTAGCCTTCCAATATCCATTAGCTGCTGACCGTTTTGGCCTAGTTCCATTCTGGTACTTTTTCTCCCTTGGAGTGAAAAAATACCATTGTTTTTCTCCGTAATCCATGTATGTTGCTGCAAAAGAATAGTGTTAATTTATCAAGAAATATCTTATATACCATAAATGCAACAATTATGTCCACAATTTTAAAGTACACATCTTTCATATTTTTCAGCCATGAATTTACTTAGTACACACACAATTAGACCTTAATTAGCAACAACCCAAAAAAAAAAAGTGAGAAATAAAATACACGTCTTTCATATTTTTCAGCCATGAATTTACTTAGCAAATAAGTAAAGTCACACACACAATTGAACCTAATCTGAAATTTACTTCAAAAATACAATGTCACATGTATATATATCATACTTTTTTTTTTCTTTCTATTATTCATATGATAATCAAAACGAGTATATAAAATGTATATATTATTGAACCATAGGTAAAGTCCAAAAAGAGAGTAAATCTCCATCAATGAGTTAAGCGAGAAATCACTGTCACATCTTGATATAAAATCTTAAGACAATAAGTATATGAATCTTCTTACTTATATACGTTTTACTTAACTCATTCTTTACTAATGTGGAGTATGCTTCATCTCAAGCTGAAGCGATTCCGAGTATTCACAGGATTACTAACTAAAACCCAATTAAGTGCTATCAATGTGCTCCATAACATGGGTTAGGGTTGAACTCGAGCACCAATCACCATTCCAAATACTCAAGCCAAACAAATCATCGGCTTTGATACTACTTGATAGGCTTCAAGGGGAGCCCAAAAATCAGAGAAATCTCCATCAATAGATTAAGTGTGAAACCATAACAGTGAATCCCACATCTTGACTCAAACTCAAAACCTTAAGATAATGAATCTATTAGTCATCTTACTTATATACTCTCCATTTAATTAATTCTTTATCAATGCAGAACTTCAACACTCGCACTTGAATTTTTAAATAAAATATATCGTACAACAAATTTATATAACAATTCCTAGCTAGTAGGAAAAGAAAATTAAATCTATCAATTATGTTCATGGAATTAACCTGCAAGATATTCTGGATCGTACTGGTAAAGATCGAGTTCCACAATTAGGTTGGGTGGTAATGCTTCATTCTCAGTTTCTTGCTCAAATAAAAGACAAGATCTTCATCTGTAGGGAGAAATTTGAATCCACGTGGGAAAGTTTTGAAGTAATCAGAAACATGATTTGAGACGGAATTGTTGACCCCTTCTTCCTTAACATTAGTTGGAGAAGATGCAGCGGAGACTGTGGTTAATGGAACAGGAAGGCTCAACTCCTTGGACTCCATGTTTGGAGTTTTCAAATGAGAGAGGAAATTGACTTAAATGAAAGATTAAAAAAAAAAAAGATGGTAGCCATGATATATATATATATATATGTAGCGTATCTGGTGAGAGTAGTGTTTATTGTAAGAGATAAGAAGAGTAAATATTGACTATTAGATTTTACATGAATAATCAAGATTAGAATATAAAAGTATGTAACTTTTTTAAGTGTCACATAATCTATAAATAACTTTTAATCTTGACCATTTATATATCGTTGTATGATCAAGATTTATTCCTCTCATGAAAGATCTAATGGTCAAGATTCATTCCTCTCATCTCTTACAATAAACGCTCCTCTTACTTGAATAAGATCCTATATATATATATATCATAACGTCTAACGTGACAAAAAGAAACAAATTTTATTTGAAACAGATGTCAAATAATATATTTTTTATAAAAGATATGCACAAGATTTCTAATTATTTATTTTGCTAACAATCATAGTAAGTGTGTAGTTGCTATTGGAATTTCTGTTTGAAGTGTAAATTAGGAAATGAAAAGATTGCAGATAAACACGTTATTTAATTAATTATTATTTAAAAAATATTTTTTGATAAGTGTTTATTATTATCTTTTCTGGTGAGTGCCGTAAAGTATATCTTATTCAATCACAGTTGTTATATTGTTCGAAGGAATTTTTTTATTATTATCAAATATCTTATAGGCATTACTATGTGATTAATTTTTGGACATTATTGCAACTGAAAGGTTCTCTCAACAATTACTTTTTTTTAGAGTTTGAATTTTAGGCATTTCTTGGATAATACAGTTCATTTATCATTGTACTTAATCTTTGTTGGTGTGCAAAAGAAATTGTAAATCTTTATATCTTAGTCAAATTATAATATAAATAATAATATAAACAAAATAGATTTGGCCAACATGCATGCAAAGTATACAAAAATCTTTCCTGCTCTAGAGTAGAGTCCACGCTAATGTATATAACCGTAGTTGATGAAAATTATAAAGAAAAAAAGTTTTAATAAAAATAACCATTGGCGCAAATTAAAAAAAAAAACACTTAGTTATATTAAAAGAAAAGAAAATACTGTTCACAAAATTTGATAAAAGAAAAATATTTACGTAAATGGTACAGGCTTTAACCGCGAGAGGTTTCCCTCCTTTGATAGAAGCATTTCTTCTTCAACATGACAACGTCTAACCTTTTGTTTATACTGTTATCCTTTCCTAACTCCCTGCTAACATGGCTAATGTTCTAGCGAATCTCCAGCTTTCGTAGCTAACTACATCAACTATTTTACAACCGTTCTATCATAAATTGTCTTCATTAATTAGTCAAATGATAAAGAAAGATATAATCAAAATTATTTTATAAAATATAATATATCAGAAATGATAAACAACAATAACTCATTTTACCAAACACCATCTGAATTATCATGGTAGATTGTCATATTGTGATAATAAATACAAATTATTGTTTATATAAGAAACTATGCTTTCCGAATAAATGATTTAAGGAGATAATTAGAAATTATTATCTTATTTATAATTAAATTTATGATCAGTTATGAGTCAATATTACAGCTTAAATTTGAAGAGTCATTTCTTCTCAATAAATTATTATTTATAATTTATAATTAAAAAGTTATACTGTTCAAAAAAGTTTTATAAATATATTTGCTTTATGTAACACGCTAGATAATTATGATAGACTTGTAAATGGTTATAGAAGTAGTCTAATACTAGTTTGTCATACCTGTGAATTTTTATGACCGTTTGATTGGATCTTGACTATTAAATCTTACATGAATGGTAAAGATTAGAAAATAAATGCATGTGACGTTTTTAAGTGTCACATGACCTATAAGTAACTTTTTATCTTGACCATCTATGTATGATTGTATGGTCAAGATTTATTCATCTCATCCTCTCATAATAAAAATTCATTTCACTAAATATGTCCCATATATATATATAACATGACAAAAAGAAACAAATTTTATTTGAAATAGAAGTCAAGATATTTTTTTTTCTAAAAGATATGTACAAGATTTCTAATTATTTATTTTCCTAACAATCATAGTAAGTGTGTAGTTGCTATTGGGATTTCTGTTTGAAGTGTAAATTAGGAAATGTAAAGATTGCAGATAAACACGTTATTTAATTAATTATTATTTAAAAAATATTTTTTGATAAGTGTTTATTATTATCTTTTCTGGTGAATGCCGTAAAGTATATCTTATTCAATCACAGTTGTTAAACTGTTCGAAGGAAGTTTTTTTTTTTTAACAAATATCTTATAGACATTACTATGTGATTAATTTTTGGGTATTATTGCAACTGAAAGATTTTCTCAACAATTACTTTTTTTTTAGAGTTTGAATTTTAGTCATTTCTTTGATGATACAGTTCATTTATCACTGCACCTAATCTTTGTTGGTGCGCAAAAGAAATTGTAAATCTTTATATATTAGCCAAATTATAATATAAATAAAAAAATAAACAAAATAGATTTGGTCAACATGCATGCAAAGTATACAAAAATCTCTCCTGCTCTAGAGTAGAGTCCACGCCAATGTATATAACCGTAGATGATGAAAATTACAAAGAAAAAAAGTTTTAATAAAAATAACTGGCGCAAAATTAAAAAAAAAACACTTATTTATATTAAAAGCAAAGAAAATATTGTTCACAAAATTTGATAAAAAATTATTTACGTAAATGGTACAGGCTTTAACCGCGAGAGGTTTCCCTCCTTTGATAGAAGCATTTCTTCTTCAACATGACAACGTCTAACCTTTTGTTTATTCTGTTATCCTTTCCTAACTACCTGCTAACATGGCTAATGTTCTAGCGAATCTCCAGCTTTCCTAGCTAACTACATCAACTATTTTACAACCGTTCTGTCATAAATTGTCTTCATTAATTAGTAAAATGATAAAGAAAGATATAATCAAAATTATTTTATAAAATATAATATATCAGAAATGATAAACTACACTAACTCATTTTACCAAACACCATCTGAATTATCATGGTAGATTGTCATATTGTGATAATAATAAATACAAATTATTATTTATACCAGAAACTATGCTTTCTGAATAAATGATTTAAGGAGATAATTAGAAATTATTATCATATTTATAATTAAATTTATGATCAGTTATGAGTCTATATTACAGCTTAAATTTGAAGAGTCATTTCTTCTCAATAAATTATTATTTATAATTCATAATAAAAAAGTTATACTGTTCAAAAAAGTTTTATAAATATATCTATTTTATGTAACACTTTAGATAATTATGATAGACTTGTAAATGATTACGGAAGTAACCTAACACTAGTTTGTCATGCCTGTGAATTTTTGTGATCGTCTGAGCACATTTAGTCACTTTGTTGTAGCACTATATGTGGAACATATTTGTTTTTAGTCTTGATTTTGACTTAAACCGTTTAATTAATGGAAATGAGTGTAAAAAATTTGTTTCTAGGTTACAAATGTGTGGAAGTAGATGTGGTTAAAGTTTGAGATTTATCGAAGTTAGTTTAACATTTTTAAGCATACTGGTTGTGTGTTTTTATGCTGGATTGACTCTCAGCAGATATGAAAATTTGTGGAAATGGTGAAACAAGTTTTTTGATGAACCTTATGATTTATTTTAAACTTGTTGAAAGTTAAGAATCTTAGTTTGGTGAAATCCAAGCTTTCTTAGCAGATCAGGGTTTATCTGTGTAGTCACTTAAGTGACTAAATGGTTGCACGACTGTTAGAGGCTGCCTTGGCCTTTTTAAGTCACCAAAGTGAGACTTTTCTCTCATTTCTCTTTTCTCTCTCACGGCTGCAACTAGGGTGCACCAAAGGAAATCCAACAAAGGAGTTTTGGGAGATCCATCTTCAAGCAAAGAGGAGGAAGAGTTTAGTGGAGGAGAGGAGCTGCTTTCAAACTTCTTTTCTGGCCTTTGAGATAGGGGGGAGCTTAGTTTGATAGCTTGTATTCATTTCTTTTATGTTTGGTTCTTGAGGGACTTAATGAAGAAATGGAGGTTTGAGAGTGATTTTGTGATTCTTGAGTTGAATCTTGATGATGATAGATTTGTTGAGTTAGAAACTGATTTGTGGATGTGTTAGGATCAATTTTTCATCATTTGGAAACCTTAATTCCCTTTAGGTCAGTTTTGGGAGTTTAGGTTAGATGTTAGCTTTTGATTCACAAAAGGGTTGAATTGAATGAAATTGAAGTGGATTAAGGGTTGCTATATGTAGTTGGACCTTGTTAGAGGTTGGAAATCACTTGGAATCAAGTTTTGAGTGATTGGAAGAGGGTTTAGCTCTAATGGAATAGTACTCATATCTGCAGAATTCTACAGAATCCAAGTTCTGTTGTCCGTGCCGTGGTGTAAGGCGTTGCACGCCACGACATGATAGTGATACATGCCCAGGAATTAGAACCCAAGAGCTGGGCGCTGCGGCGTGGCACTTGGAGTGCAACGGCGTGGGTAGACAGGGGACGTGTGTTGCAGCGTGGCACAGGGTATGCCGCGGCGTGGATGCCTGAAAACAACTATGAGTTGTGTTTGATGCCATGGAGCCTTCTAATGGTGTAGTTTCTTCTTTTATAATTCTTAATGAGTGATCAGACTCTAGTAGGAGTATTTAATGAAGAATGAATGTGTTGAGTCAAATGGATTCGTAGTGCTAATTATGTGGGATAATTAGGCATGATTATATACATATTGTGTATTATGTTGGATTGAGGAAATGAGTTTTCGTAAGTGTTGGAATTTCTCATGTATGCTCTTTTAAGAGTATTAAAGTATTTCTATAAATATTCGATGAAATGTGTGGGAAATGAGTTTGAGATGCATATAAATCAATGTGATGGGCATGAGGTGTTTGAGAAACACATTGAGGTGAGTAATATCTTCTGTGTGTTGTTTGAATCATAGTGAGGTGAGTAATATCTTCTCTATGTGTTTGTTGAGTAGTGTCGCAACCGGGATTGCGACGGGACGACTAAAAAAATATTCGCCACCAATGTTTATTTAAATTGGGAAAACATTAGAAAAATCCTTTAATTGGGAAAACTGGTCTTTTTGAAAATGAGTTTGGATTCAGGAGTCAATTACAAGTAGGGAATATATTAGCACCCTACACTGCCCGTCCTAAGAATGGTACCTTAAGTTAGTTGTGCAAATTTTAATAATCTCAAATATATTTATTTTTATCCCTTTTTAGAAAAAGACCTTGTAACTAATTTTTTTATTTTTTATTTTATTATTTATATTTATATTTTATTTTAAAAAGAGAAAAGAAAGAAAAGAAACAACCAAATTGTGAAAATTTAATTTTTGGCTTAACAGAAATGAATTTCTGCTCCTACGTATCTCCTAGTGCAATGGAGAACTCAAAGTCACGTAGTTTTTTAGAAAATGATTGTGGGTTGGTTGATTTTAATTAAGAAAGAGATTTTTGAAAAACGGATTTTGTTTAAAAACAAATCCATTCTTGCACGAGGTTCAAGTTAGCACAAGGCTACTCAATAAATCCTTATGATTCAAATGACATTGAAGATAACATCCGCTATTCAATCACCATCATTGATCATTACATGGATTAAAAGATTTTTATTTTATTTGTTTTATTTTAAGGCGTGCACAAAGACAACCAAGTAACTATACAAACAACACATTGTCATATCATGAGCTAGATAAATACAATAAAAATAACATACAAACCAAATTAAACACAACAATGCAAAACAAAATTTTTTGTTATTATTTTTTTTATCCTTTAACATTTTTTATTTTTCATTTTTTATTTTATTTTTAAATTTTTTTCTTTTTTATATATTTTTAGATTTTTTCTTAAAAGGCCTAATTACAAATTTTAAAACTTTCTTTTTTTCTTTAAAAAAGGAAATATCTCAAGCCCAAGCAAGCAAAAAAAAAAAAAGAAGAAAGAAGGCCCAAATTTATTTTTTACTTAAACCCAAATGAAAGATAAAAATAAAATTAAAAAAGGTAAAAATAAAAAAAAAAAAAAAAAAAAATACAAACAAACTAAAAAAAAAGAAAAGAAAGAAAAGAAAGAGAGAGCAAGCTTACCTCCAAGGTGTATAAAAATGCTATGCTCAAAGAATTCTGCACAAAGCCTCACGCGTTCTCTTCAAATCGAACCTTAAAAAGCAACCCACTTGCATGGAGGAAATTTTTTTTTACTAAAATCTAGGGTTCTTATACTTAGTATTAAGCCCAAGTAAAAAAAAATACTAAAGTTCTCGGGCTCTATACTTAGTATTAAGCCCAAGTGTAAATTTTTGGATGTATCCAAAACAAATGAGAACCACCCCTCTATATAGGAGGAGGGGAAGGGGAAGGAGCATGGCTTTTCCAATGTGGGACTTAGACATTTTAGTTTTTCAACTTTCTTCATTTTTTTATTTTTTTTAGATTTTCATTCATTTTTTCAAGGTTTAGAAATAAACTTTATGGACAAAATTGAGTGTTCATACCTTGATTAAGTAAAAAAAATAAAAAAATATGGACAAAATTGGGTATCAACAGCTGCCCCCCTTTGCTTTACATTGAAACTAAATGAAAAGCAAATGAATTGATTCAATTTTGTCCATGAAAATTTGATTTTTCTCCTTTTTTGTGTAGATTGATGTAAAATGCAACAAAAATAAAAAACAGGAAAGGTAAAAAGCTTGCGGAGTCGGGTATCCTATTGAAACTTGAAAACAGAAAAGATACAAAACTTGCGGAGTTGGGTATCTGCTGAAATTTGACAAAAAATAGAAAAGACACAAAGCTTGCGGAGTCGGGTATCCTGCTGAAGCTTGAAAACAGAAAAGGCACAAAGCTTGCGAAGTCGGGTATCCGCTGAATCTTGACAGAAAACTTAAAACAGAAAAGATACAAAGCTTGCGGAGTCGGGTATTCGCCAAAGCTTGACAACAGAAAAGTAAAAAGCTTGCGGAGTCGGGTATCCTGCTGAAGCTTGAAAACAGAAAAGGCACAAAGCTTGCGGAGTCGGGTATCCTGCTGAAGCTTGAAAACAGAAAAGGCACAAAGCTTGCAGAGTCGGGTATTTGCCAAAGCTTGACAGGAAAGGTAAAAAGCTTGCGGAGTCAGGTATCCGCTGAAGCTTGACAGAAATGGTAAAAAGCTTGCGGAGTCGGGTATCCGCTGAAACTTGACAAGAAAGGTAAAAGCTTGCAGAGTCGGGTATCCGCCGAAACTTGATAGAAAAGGTAAAAAGCTTACGGAGTCAGGTATCCGCCAAAGCTTGACAGGAAACTTTAAAGGTAATGGGTGCGGGTACCTAGAAACTATACACAGTGGGTGCGAGGACTCGGAAATGGAAACACAATGGGTGCGAGGACCCAGAAATGAGAACACAATGGGCGCGGGGGCCCTAGAAGGGAAGGACAACAGGCGTGGGGGCCCAGAAAGAAAAAATAATGGGCACAAGGGCTCGGAAACTGAGGACGATGGGTGCGGGGACCCGGAAACTGAAAGACAATGGGTGGAGGGACCCGAAAACTGAAAGACAATAGGTGCGGGGACCCAAAAACTGAAAGACAATGGGTGCGGAGACCCGAAAACTGAAAGACAATGGGTGTGGGGACCCAAAAACTGAAAGACCATGGGTGCGAGGACTTGGAAACTGAAAGACAATGGGTGCGGGGACTCGGAAACTAAAAGACAATGGGTGTGGGGACCCGAAAACTGAAAGACCATGGGTGCGAGGACCTGGAAACTGAAAGACAATGGGTGCGGAGACCCGAAAACTGAAAGACAATGGGTGCGGGGACCGAAAAACTGAAAGACAATGGTTGCGAAGACCCAGAAACTAAAAGATGATGGGTGCAGGGACCTGGAAACTGAAAGACAATGGGTGCGGGGACTCGGAAACCGAAAAACAATGGGTGCAGGGACCCGAAAACTGAAAGACAACGAGTGTTGACTTTGTAAATGCATGTGATGTCTGGGGTGATGCATGATGCGATGTATGCATAGTGATGTAATGGATGTGATGCTTAAGGGCAATGCATGTGATGCCAGAGATGGTGCACGATACAATGGATACAATGAATGTGATACTAGAGGACAACGCATGTGATACCTAAGGTGATGCATGAAATGCCTTAAGGACAATGCATGTGATTCCAAAGATGATGCATGATGAAAAGGATGCATGATCATGCAATGGATGTGATGATTGAGGAGAATGCATGTAATGCCTGAGTTGATGCATGATGCAATGGATGCCCTGCTGTAGAAATTCTCATGAACAAATTGAGTAAGCAAATATTTTCTTTTTTTTTGTACATTAGGGCTTTAATTGAGTCGCTCTTAGTTCTACAACCCTTAAGGACTTTTCCCCACAGCAGGATCGAGATTGAACAGTAACAAAATTCATTGATTGGCCTTATGATTTGTCTGGTTGTTCCTTTTTCTCTAACCAATACTCTTAATGAGCCTAGAGTCAGAAAACTTTATGCAATGTGCCTTGAGCTAGAAAAACTTATGCAGTGAGACTTGAGCCAAAAAACTCATGCAGTGGGCCTTGAGCCTAAGAACTTTGTTCAATGAGTCATAAGCCAAAGAAGCGAATGTACTTTAGAAAAACATCTTTTAGCAAAGTTTTGAACCAAACTCTTCTTTGACCAACCAAACCCATATTCAAAGGGGATCATTATCAGTCTCATCTTGTACAAATTTCTCTTCATTAGACATGGCTTGCGCAGAAGCTTGTGACTTTCTTTTCCCAGAGGTTCTCATTTCTACCGGACACACTTCAATCTGAATTATCAATTGAGGATGTCATTCCCTTCATCGACTGAAACTCTAGAGCTCTTTTGACTTGAGTTGTTCATCAAGAAACTACTTAGATGGTTAAATTATACTATTGTACTCATGTTTACTTAACCTGAAGCATCATGTACCAGATATGCATAGATTCAAAAATACAACAGGAAAGAGATTTACTAACTGAGAAGCTTTTTGACTAATTTTGGGGAGTATGACTACACAAAGGACATTTACAAAAGATAAAAGACACAAGAAGTGGAATAGTACGAAAGCCAAGAGGATTTTTTTTTGATTTTTTGCCTTTTTTTTTGCTCCAGTTTGGATGTGATTGATCCTTACTCGAAAAATGGACACCATGACCATTATTTTATCAGGCATCTATAAAAATCTACCCTCATTTATGGTATCACATGAATTTGACACAGGGTATGTCCTTTGAGAACAAAGATGCCCCAGTGTAGGCCATTTGACAACAAAAATTGTCTCAGTGGGGAACTTGAGAATAATTTTTTTTTCAGTGTAAGGCCAAATAAAATAAAGCAAACTGCCCCAGTTTAGAATTGAATTGAACATGGTAGAGACTTGTCCCAATGTAGAGCCAGTTGAACTAAAAGATTTGCCCCAGTGTAGGGCCGAATTGAACAGGGTAGAGACTTGTCCCAATGTAGAGTCAGATTGAACCAAAAGAAAAGCCAGCTTGAACAGGGTAACAATTTGCCCTAATGTAAGTCCTTTTTTTTTTAGACCACCCTTGCGGGTTTTTAGCCTAAAGGGTTTTTTTGTTTTATTTTTTGTTTTTAAGGAGCAGTGAACTAAATACTTGTATAAGCATAACCTTTTGTCTCAAAATTAAAACTTGTGAAAATAAAGGCAATCATTCATTGATCAGAATGGACATTTTAAGGCTTGTAATGTGGCCAAAGTTAGGGTTTATGAAATGAAAGATATAAGGCTCAAACAAGTGTTTAAAGGTTAAGTGGGACCAAGGATCCTTATTAAAACTTAAACTTTGTCAATTGCTTTTGTGCATTCAAGCACACTTTTCTCTTATTGCTCTTTTTTTTTCATCCTTGTTCAAACTTAAACTTTGTTAATCAATTTTTTTACTTTCTGTGTTTTTCACCTTTTTTTCTTTTCTTTTTTATTATGCTTCAAAATAGTCACTATGACAAACAACCTTTTGTTTTGTGCTATCTTTTAGTGTAGAGGTGATCCTTGTCCAGGGTTTATTGAAGAAAACTTTCAAGCTCAAAATGGGACAACAATGGAAAAGATGAATTCTTGTGAGTGACAGAGAAATATGGCCAATCTTCATTTCAAATCTTGATTGCTCATTTTCAAAAATTTTAATTTAGAGACAAAATGATAATACACACTAAGTGATTATTTATTCGCTCCTTTTATTTTTATCTTTTTTCCTTTTTTCTTTGTTTTCTTTTTTTGTTTTTTTATTTTCGGGCAAAGAACACCTTTCCACATGGGTCTCATAACCACAAAAATTTTCGAGAATGAGAGTCCCATGAGATCAAAACTAAAAGAAATCAAGTAAAGGGACTAAAAGAATGACAAGAAAGATTTGACAAGAACAAGAGTGCCAAGAACATGGGAAAATGAAATAAAGTATATTGAAATCCACGTAAATCCATCACATTAATGCTTCAAGAAAGTTCACATAAGTTCAAAAACCCAAATGGTTTCAATGATTGAACAAGCATGAGGGTCAATACAATTAAACCATTGTTTCATGGTAATAACTTGATAAACAAATCAAAATACCAGTTGCTCAGAAATTTTCCAGTGCTGGAGGACTCCAAGATATGGTTCATTCCCAACGGTTAGAAAAAATGAATCACCACCTTGTTGAACTTTCTAAGATTGCCCCTGATCGACCATTGTAAGTATTCACCCCTATTGCAGATAGGCATGTGTAGAAATCTCTGATAATGCTTGGTGGATTACTGTTTACGTAACCACTGTCATCCATGAGTTTTCCTGAAACCCTATTTAACTCATTCGACCTGAAGTCTACCCTTGGTCGGTTCAACATTTGTCCATACTTGCCTGTCAGTCATTCATTTGATGCAATCTTCTCTTTTTCATTTCGTTTTCAATCCTTTCACTAATTATCACAATGTCTGAAAAATTTGACGACACGCTTCCAATCATATGATCATAGAATGACGCGTGCAGTGTATCAGTGAACATAGCAATCATTTCTTTTTCTGACAAAAGGGGTTCTACTTGTGCAGCTATTTCCCTCCACCTCTGAGCATATTCCTTGAAGGTCTCAGCATCCTTCTTAGACATGCTTCATAGTTGCATTCTATATGGTGCCATGTTAATGTTGTATTTGTACTGCTTTATAAAGGCATAAGCTAAATCCTTGAAACTCCTTATATGGGCACGCTCAAGATGTGTGTACCAATTCAAAGCTGCCCCAGTTAAACTGTCTTAGAAGAAATGGATTAACAATTTGTCATCATGAGCTTGTGAAACCATCTTGCGAATGTACATTGTCAAGTGATTCCTTGGGTAAATAGTCCCCTTATATTTATCAAAATTTGGGACCTTAAACTTTGGGGGAATGACAACATCAGGTACAAGACAAAGCTCAGTAACATCCTTGAGGCTGTAACAACTTGCTCTTTCAATGACCCGTAATCTCTCTTCTAAAGTTTCCCATCTCTCTTTGAACTGAGGATTTTCAACAAAAGAACTCAATGGGTATTGAGGCATGAAAGTAGGAACAAAATGTTGCACTAGTGGGGTTCCAATGGCACCTGGGTAATGGGTATATTGTTGAGTTGTGCTCAATGAGTTTAAAGCAAGTATGCCCCGGTCAGGGGAATTGGCAACCTATGGTGGTATAAAGCTGGAATGGAGGTTATATGGTGGGATAAAATAGGGAAATGAGTGTTGTATCGACGGGGTTTGGGTATTATTCAGTAGGTTTGAAATTGGTGTCACAGCTAGCATGCTAGTACCAGGGAGATTGGTGGTTAATGATGGTACATAGCTGGGATGGAAGCCATAAGGTAGGAAGGGTGGCACTTGGATTTATTGAGAACTGGTGACTGAGGGTTGAGTGGTGATTGGCATCACAACTCCTTGAGAATTAAAGCCTTGGTATTACAGAAGGGTTGGAGAGAAACCAGACAGGTGAGGAGGTGTGGTCGGATGTCCCTCGTTTGCCACTGAGGGATTCCCATTTGTGCTCCTTCTATTTTCTATGAACTGTAACATCTCCATCATCTTAGACACTTGTTCTCTGAGTTGATTCACCTCATCCTTCAGCTTTTGAGTTCGTTCTATTTTGTCCATGATCCTTGCTTGAGAACGAGTCCTATAAGAGTGTCGCGGAAGCAATTTTTCCGTTATAGTGCCCATTTTTCCGCTTGGTGAAACATGATGTGAATATGCAATTATCAACATTGACTGAACAGAATTGGCAACATGCATGCATGCAAAGTATTATGCAAATGAAATTTTTTATTTTTTTTTGAAAAAGAATGTTATGAATGTCATGGTAATGCAAAATGATGTATTTTTTTTCTTTCTTTCCCTTTTTTAGAGTTAGGAATGCAATGAAAATGCAAGATGATATTTTTTATGGGGATGTCATGCAAATGCAAGATAATGTATCTCTTTTTTTTTATGCTAGGAATGCTATGAAAATGCAAGACAATGTATATTTTTCTTTTGTTTTTGAATGCTAAGAATGCTATAAAAATACAAGATGATGTTTTTTTTGTTAGGAATGTTATGAAAATGCAAGATGATATTTTTTTTTTTTGCTTTTTTGATGCTAGGATTGTCATAAAAATATAAAATGATGTTTTTTTATTTATCTTTTTCATGAATGCTAGGAATGTAATGAAAATGCAAAATGATATATCTTTTTTTTTAAAAAGCAAGAATGAATGACATGAGAGATAGATGAATAATGAAAAAAAAATGCTAAGAATGAAAATGCTATATGATGTATCATTTTTTTTTTGTTGAATTTTTTTTTTGCCAAAAAGAATGCAAAGATGGAGGACATGAGGAATAGATAGATAAAGAAAAAGAATGCTCCCTTGGTGTCCTAATCAGATGCAATCTAAGAAGCTAGATGACTCTAACTTTCGAGGTCATTATGTTCAACCTATTAGTGCAAAATTTTTTAAGACAAATCTGAACTTCTAAAAAAAGTCATGGTCCCCAGATTGCCCCCATCTTGAAATATAAGGATCCAATTCATGAATTAATCACAAGAGGGATGAACCCTCTCAATATGATTAGTTCATGATACTGGTAACAATCTGAGTGGTGTCTCAACAAATGCCAAGTGAGCACAAGGCTCCTCAATAACAAAAGTCGAGACCCCTCCTACTCCTCGGGTTCGCACAGACTCGGGTATAGAGCCCAAAAAGTGTGTGAGGTAAGTGATTAGTGACGTGTGTGAAGGAGCATAAAAAATCTGTACAAAAACTTAAAAGACAAAAATACTCCCAACCTGCAAAACATATATACAACAGCCAGCCAGCAATCGTCTACCCTAGGGTTTTAACAATTAAGTACAAAATATATATACAAGTCACAATATACATGGAATAATGTTATTAGATATTTACATAAAAGTACTAAATAAAATACATTTACAAACAAATAAGAAAACAAAAACAAAGACAAAGAGGGTAAAATAAATAAATAAAAGATTATTAAAAATTTGCACAACTAACAACAACAGACTTGACTCTCTAAGTGTCCCTAGTGGAGTCGCCATCTGTTGCAACTGGGATCGCGACAGGACGACTGAAAAAATATAAAAATCAATGGAGTCGCCACCAATGTTTATTTAAATTGGGAAAACATTAAAAAAACCCTTTAATCAGGAAAACTGGTCTTTTTGAAAATGAGTTTAGATTCGGGAGTCGATTACAAGTAGGGAAGGTATTAGCACCTTACACTGCCCGTCCTAATAATGGTACCTTAAGTTAGTTGTGTAAATTTTAATAATCTCAAATATATTTATTTTTACCCCTTTTTAGAAAAAGACCTTGTAACTAATTTTTTTATTTTTTATTTTTTTATTTTTATTTTTATTTTATTTTAAAAAGAGAAAAGAAAGAAAAGAAACAACAAAGTTGTGAAAATTTAATTTTTGCCTTAATAGAAATGAATTTCTACTCCTACGTATCCCCTGGTGCAATGGGGAAATCAAAGTCACGTAGTTCTTTAGAAAATGATTGTGAGTTGGTTGATTTTAATTAAAAAAGAGATTTTTGAAAAATGGATTTTGTTTAAAAATAAATCCATTCTTGCACGAGGTTCAAGTTAGCATAAGGCTACTTAATAAACCCTTATGATTCAAATGACATTGAAGATAACATTCACCATTCAATCATTATCATTGATCATTACATGAATTAAAAGATTTTTATTTTATTTATTTTATTTTAAGGTGTGCACAAAGACAACCAAGTAACTATACAAACAACACATTGTCATATCATGAGCTAGATAAATACAATAAAAATAACATACAAACCAAATTAAACACAATAATGCAAAACAAAAGTTTTTGTTATTATTTTTTTTATCCTTTAACATTTTTTATTTTTTATTTTTTATTTTAATTTTAAATTTCTCTCTTTTTTTTTATATATTTTTAGATTTTTTCTGAAAAGGCCTAATTACAAATTTTAAAACTTTCTTTTTTCTTTAAAAAAAGGAAATATCTCAAGCCCAAGCAAGCAAAAAAAAAAAGAAAGAAGGCCCAAATTTATTTTTTACTTAAACCCGATGAAAGATAAAAATAAAATTAAAAAAGGTAAAAATAAATAAAAAAAAAAAAAATACAAACAAACTAAGAAAAAAAAAAAAAAAGAGAGAGCAAGCTTACCTCCAAGGCGTATAAAAATGCTATGCTCAAAGAATTCTGCACAGAGCCTCACGCGTTCTCTTCAAATCAAACCTTAAAAAGCAACCCACTTACATGAAGAAAAATTTTTTTTACTAAAATCTCGGGTTCTTATACTTAGTATTAAGCCTAAGTAAAAAAAAAAAATACTAAAGTTCTCGGGCTCTATACTTAGTATTAAGCCCAAGTGTGAAAATATTTTGGATGTGTCCAAAACAAATGAGAATCACCCCTATATATAGGAGGAGGGGAGGGGGAAGGAGCATGACTTCTCCAATGTGGGACTTAGACACTTTAGTTTTTCATCTTTCTTCATTTTTTCATTTTATTTTTTTTTATATTTTCATTCATTTTTTCAAGGTTTAGAAATAAACTTTATGGACAAAATAGAGTGTTCATACCTTGATTAAGTAACAAAAATAAAAAAAATTATGGACAAAATTGGGTATCAACAAGTAGTGAGGTGAGTAATATCCTCTCTATCAATTGTGAAGTACATTGAGGTGAGTAATATCCTCTGTATGTTGTTTGAAGCATAGTGAGGTGAGTAATATCCTCTCTATGTGTTTGTTGAGTAGTGAAGTGAGTAATATCATTTCTATCAATTGTGAAATACATTGAGGTGACTAATATCCTCTTTGTGTTGTTTGAAGCATATTGAGGTGTGTAATATCCTCTCTATGTTGTGTGTAATAAGGTGAGTAATATTCTTATTACATTATTGAGTAAGGAGGTGAGTAATATCCTCTTTGCTTTTGTTTGACCAGTGGATGTCAGTAATATCCTCTGCTTGTTTTGATGGATAGTGTTGGTGAGTTATATCCTCACCATGCCTTATAAATCATGACATATCATAACATATCCTAGAGTACTTGAGGTGGTTAATATCCTCAATACGTCTAAGGGCTCATAACATCTTGATACTGCATTCATTCTTACGACTTGCATAGACATACACATTAGACATAATTAAGCATAACATGGTAATTGTATGGGCTGTTGCCTCTATAACATAATAACATGACATTACAATTGTATGAGCAATTATTTTCTTCTGTGATTGAAGTGTTAACTTTATAGTTAAATAATTTGTATGATTGTATAAAGTGCTGGTATTGGAATACTTCTACTGAGATATGTTTTTCTCACCCCAATTGTGTAGCCATGTAAATCCAAGTGCAAGTTCTTTGAAAGGAAAGAAGAAGATGTGTGTGTATATATATATATATATAATATTTTCTTAGTTGATTGAGTTATGTATAACAATATGCCCTTCGAGGCTGTGATGTATATATATAACTTTTGTTATTGTGGCTCTCCATATTTACTCATTATGTATGAATGATATAGGTTTAGTTTGTTATTGTATGTTAGAAGTAGTATGGTAAATACTGACTATTCTTTTATATGACGATATATCTGGATAGTAAATATTGGGATGTTACACTTTACATATGTGAATGTATGATTGGAAAACAACAGACACTGTTTCTCAATAAGTTTTAAAAGACTTGTACTACAAGAAATGTGTTATTTACAATGTTTTTAAAAGTGGCTAAATTGTTGAATTGTTAGTATGTTGATTTCGTTAAGTTTTAAGTCTTATTTATGTTAATACTCATATATGTTAGTATATTAATTTGGTAGCTTTGTGCTTTTGTTAGTTTTTATGTTTTAGTTATGTTTTAAGTGTTAAGTATGTTAATATGTTGATTTTGTAGTTTTATTACATTTTTGTTATAAATATTATAATTTAACCTTCTGACCAAGTTTTGCAAGTGTTAGAGACCCAAGGGAAGCAGATTTGGCAATAAAACTGTGTTTGCTATAAAATTTTACAGACTGATCTCTCATGCTGTGGCGCAAGACACTTTTTGCCGCAATGATGTTGTGATTTTTCTGCAGAATTCTACAGACGTGCTATACGTTGTGGCATAGGAAGGTTCATGCCGCGGCGTTATGCTCTGTTTTATACATATTTCTTTTATTTTTCATGTATTTCCATTTTTTTTAGTATGCTCAGACTAATAGTGTGCATATTTTTGAAAAGTTTTAGGTAACTAATGCCCCAATGAAAGTAAGGATGTTGTCTCACTTCGGTTTGGGGGAGTATTATTACATGCTTTGATTATTATGATGCATTAAGTATGCATGTGATGATGTTTACTATTTACAGTTGTGACAACTACCTTGTTTTTATGATTTTCTATTACTTTGGCTATTACTAAAGGGCAATGATGCAAATATTTCAATTTTTAACATTATGAAAATGATGTTTTGCATGTTAGAATTGAAAAAGTTAAATTTATTTGAATGCATGACATATTGCCAATTGCTAGTGTAGAATTGGTTGTCCAATGATATTAAAGTTTGTGAATTGCCACCTTTTCAGTGAAACCTTATGTGATCAAGAAGCATGTGAAACAATTTAGTCATTTTTTATGTATGATTTACATTCCAGTTAGATGCACGTGTAACTTTGAACATGATAAGAGTGCATGTTTAGAGAAAGTTTATAGATGTACATGTAGAGTTTCGATTATCCTAGAAATTGTTTTTAAACTCTTTTGAAGTGAAATCCTAGATTGTGTATGATTGAGAAAATGATTAGGACATTATTTGGATTGATTGAGCCTTTCGAGCTTACCCTGATATGATTATATCCATATGTCTCCTTTTGAAGCTTTATATATATTTGGCCTTATGTGTTTTTCATTATCATTATGTCTGTTAACTTGTTAACCATTCTAATGCTTGTGAAAGTATTGCATTTTCTTCCTACCATCATTGTTTGTTGAGTACATAATATATTATTTCTTGAAGTGAGTTTATTGATTAGGGGTATAATTGCATATTCAATACAAAATGAGCTTGAAGGAATTAAATGCAATCGGAAAAAAAAAATCATTGCTTTGTGAAAATAAAATAAAATAAAAAGAGTAAGAAAAGCAAAGCATAAGAAAAGTAAAGACGAAAAACGTTGAATGGTTCTGACAAATTTTCTTCATTTATTATTGAATACCCTATTAATATCAGTTGGTGACTCAAGTCTTGAAATAATATGTATATGTTCCTCGATGTTTGTGTTAAATCCTTTCCCTATTTTTCTTTCGCCCATTACCATTGGCCTAACATTACAAGCCGTTAAACTCCGTTTTGATGCTTAGTTGTGTATGATTTACATTAGTGGAGAGAGAGTTTAGGATCAATTTTATGGATCTTATGATTCATATACATGTAGGCTCATAAACTTATCCAGATGAGTATGACTTGACTAGGAGAAGTTTATCTTGCATGTTTGTGGAAAATATGAATTGTATGAAATGATGCTTGGATTGTTAGCATGTTAAGGATTGAGTATGTGTAGAGCTGATTATGAGGCATTTACACTTTTTGAGGGCTATAAAATTATTATGCATTGACTGTGGTTTAATTGGAAAATTGAAATTTTATTTAATGCTGAATGAATGTTGAGCATGAATTGTCAAACATATTTACTTAGTCATCCTTTGTTTTGCTCGAGGACTAGCAAAATGTAGGTTTGGGGTGTGATAACTCCATGAAATGTAATTATTTATACCCTATATCTGTGCTATAAAGAATGTTTAGTCCTTGTTTACAATGCATATATGGAAGGTTTTAGGCTTATATTTGTCAAATTCTAATTTTGATATCTTCCTATATGATTTTGAGCAAATTGTGCTTATTTGGTAAGTGATTAAGTGGATTTGAAATTGTGATTGATTTAGTGATTTTTCTATTTTAGGAAGGGCTCCAATCAAGTTGAAATTTGGAGGAATTGGACAAAAAGTGGAAGAGAAAGCTAAGTTTGCATATCAGCAACTCATGCCGCAGCGCAGGCACATTAAAGCTGCGATGTGGTGCATCCCCTGCATCAGTACATAGGACTCAAGGCTAGAGCGCCGTGGCGCAAAGTATTAATGCCATGGCATAGGTTGACCTAAATTGATACTCGCCACGGCATAGGCATGTTAATGCCGCGGTGTAACCCTATTTTCTGAGCCTATAAATACTGTTTTATCAGATTTTATAAAGAGAGGTCGTTAGGTTTAGAGAAGCTGCGATTAGGTTTTCATTTCTGGAGAGATGAAGCCAAGGGAAGCAAGGTTGGAAGCCATCTTCTTCATGGAAGGAGATTCAAGCATCAAAGATCATATCTATGAGTTTTTTTCCTTCTCCTTTCTCTTTTCTCTCTTCTTTCTATCTTGAACATGATTTTTTATGTATATTTTTGTGTTCAATGATTAGCTAAACTGTATTTAGGGATAACTTTGAATCCTTCTATGTATATTGATGATTTTGTACTTCTTTGAGTATATATTGATGTTTGGTTTTGTTCAATCAAATGGTTCTTAATGCTCTTGATTGTTTGATCAGCTTTTAAGTGATTTGTTGAAATCTGATGAACCTAGACATAGGAATTTGGATTTTAGATCATATGTATGGTTAATGCTTGTTCGATTTCATTCAATTGGTCTAGATAAGTTAATTTGCTAATGAGATAGAAATATACCTCTTAGTCATGCATAGTGTGTTTGAGAATAGATCTTAATGAGTGGATTTTGCATCTAACTAAGGAGTTAGGTAAATGAAACTACGGTTGAATGACCTAGACATAGGCTTTTAACTAAATCAGATTTTCAACCTAACTTAACAATTCATTACTGTTGCTTGTAAGGATTGCATATCATTAGTTGAAGTAGGAGGTGAAGAAGGATTCCCTAAAACTCTAAACGTTATCGTTATTGCTTTCTAGACATTAGAATTATCTTAAATGCTTTACTCTATTTTTTATGTTCTTGACTAGAATTATCTAAGCTATTGGTTGATACTTAGCTTTGGAAGCTAACATCCTCGTGGGAACAAACTTTACTCTTCATTGTATTACTTGAACGACACATGCACTTGCGGTACACAAAAGGTCTAACAATCACCTTATGGTGAAACAAGGGAGTGATCCTTGGGAGTCCCATCCTCGTAATAGAAATGGGAATATATAGTTTAGTCAACCTCTAAGGGTTAGTAGAAGAAGAAGAGTGCATCAAGCATGTTGATGCTTGTTTACAGTAAAGTGCAACATACAAGCCACCTTGATCGATAATAGTCCCATATTGTTTGAGCATGTACAAAGAGGTGCAACTCTCCCCTTATTATAGTCCTACATTGTTTGAGCATTAACATTGAGGTGAATTCTCCCCTTAGATATAGCATATGCACAATGGCTATGATTTCATCATTTACTAAGTTTTACCTATTTTTTTTAAAGAGGCAAATCAATTAAAATTTTATAGTAAAAGTTAGTCTATTTAATGAAATTGACCGATTCATCGATTTTCTTAATTTTTTGGCAATTCAATTGCTTATTCAAATTTTTTGAGTGAATTAGAACTGGTGGGATGACTGGTCCACAGTTCTAGTTTAAAAAATACTGGTTATTTTTATCTAGCTTGTTATTAAATGTGGATGTCTAGCTTGTTATTAAATGTGGATGTCCAACTAATATCTTATTACGATTTAGATTTGAACATATCATTTGGATTATGATTACATTATAAGGGAGGATTATATCTGATAAGGATAGAGATTGGTTTTAGTTTTGAATACCTTACACTTAGGTTATAAATACCCTTTAGGTGCCTATTATTACACACCCCTTCGACAATCAATTACCTCCTTTCCTTGTAACACCCTAGCTCTGACACCAACTAATGTAACTCCCTAGCTCTGACACCAACTAATGTAACTCCCTAGCTAGGGCATCACATTTCTGACTTCCGACTAATAATCTGAAAATAAGTTCGCACAAAGTTTGAGTTATAAAAGATGGGTTTCAAAATTTCTTCTTTACTAAAACGTAAATTTACTAAAAATATTAGGTAATATTGAAAATCATATTTCAACTATTCATTATGCAATATTGACACCAATTAATATCACAATTTAAAGAGAAATATAAAATTAACAGACTTATTTTTTTTTTGACAGTAGCAAACCCCATGACGGGTCCTACTTAATAGCATGATACAACACTAACGGAAAACTTTAACATACTTATTCCTTTTTCTGTCCATCTTGATGCATCAGACATCTGTTCCTTTGTCAACACTGCACACCTTCGAGTCCTGAATGTCCACTCCTTATTGTTATCTCCAATCTCAGAGTATCTATCGCCCGTTATGTCTAAGACAACTCGATCTTTCTATTATTTGATTTTAACAGTACAGACACAGCAAAACAACATAACAAAGAGGTGAGATCACCTACACCAATACCAACATGGCAGCACAGAGATAACACACAGCCAACAATATCATACAGATAGATCATACCATAATCATGTTATTAGCATTATCATCATCATCATCCAAGTATTCATAACAATCGTTATAACTAATATTCCTCAATTAATATATTACACAGATATAAATGCTCAGATTTATGCATATGCACAAAGACTCAGTTTATCAAAAATAACTCCATGGAGGTTTTCACAATTTCGAGAAGAATGCTCTGGTCAATTGTCAGCCTTAGTCCAAAGACAATCTCCCAGTCGTTGAAAAGAATCGTGTTCTTGTCGGGTATCGTCAATGCGTTGCAACGGACTGCATCGCCAGGTGGCACAGGGTACTCGCCAGCTGTCCACTGGTCGACCGCCACGCCTCGACGCCCTCAAGATCCATCATAGACCTCACTATCAATTCTCATTCCCTCTTCAACCACAAGGGCCATAATAGCTATTAACTATATTTTATACAATGCACAAATTTATCAGTGCAAGTCCAACCCCAACGGGCCAAATCTTTTCAATTTCATTTGTACAATGCACGAGTATATCAGTGCAAGTCCAACCCCAATGGGCCAAATCTTTTCAATGCATATATAATGCACCAAATTCAAATAAGACATCTCTTTCCAATGCATATAAAATGCACTAAATACCAATCATAGGCAAAACACGTCACTCTCTCATACAGTGTCCATACATTGGTTAAACAGTAATTATACTATATTTTCAATCACAAAATCATGTTATCATGTTTTCATAGTTATAAAATACTTTCGCCGTGTTTTCACAAAATTGCGTAACATTTCCATTATGTTTTCACAATTCCAAAATGTTTCTGTTACATTTTCAAAATTTTGAAACGTTTCTGTTATATTTTCACAATACTGTAACACTTTTGTTACGTTTTCAAAATGCCGCAGCTCTTCTGTTGCACTTTTAAATCATGTATTAAATTTTCAATGTCTTTCTCAATCGCGTAAAAATATACATTTCTCAAATCGCATATTATTTTTTCTACTGTTTCAAAATTGCGTATCTCAAAAATCATTCTTTTAAGTTACGTAAATCATTTTCTATCATTCTCAAAATATTTAAAACACTATCTTATAACAAATTTCCACCATTTTTCATAATCGCATAAAAATATTTTTTCATTGTTCAATCACGTAAAAATATTCTATTACTTTTAAATCACATAGTGATTTTTCAACAGTAGTTCAAATTACGTAAAATATTCCTCAATATTCCAAAATAATATTAATTTGGACTTTCAAATAATTCAATATCATTTTCAATACGTTTTTAAGATACGTATATAATTTTTCACCACAATTCTATTACAAAAAATATTTCTCAACCTTCAAAAAATTCCATTTCATCTTTTCTTAAAATATTATGACTTTGTATTTCATTTTTCACATTTTCTTACTCAAGAAAATCTTTTTTCACATTTCTTTACTCAAGAAATTCTTTTTCAAATATAATCCACAAAACTTGAAAATAAGTTATACTTGAGTAAATTCTCAAAATACCATTATATTCTCCATTTTCTCCCAAATCATTTCCAAATTAACCTACTTCAAAATAAATTGAAGTTTGAAAATATTTTTGTTTATAAAACTTAATTTTTCAAGTGAGTAAAATACTCTGATTCCCTTTTCAAATTTCTTGTATTAAATTAATTATATTTTCACTTGAAAAATTACTTTGTTTCATCAAAATCTAGGCATTACTATTGAAAAATTATCAAAACATTTTTCCTTTTAAATTGATATGGTTTTACACAAACAAAATCATTCAAGTTTTATTTTCAAAACCAAAGTAACGATTGGTCATATAACAAACCCATTTGTTCAAATTCATTTTCACTTTCTTTGCAAATCCTTTTTCATTCTTAGTCAAAAATCTTTTCCTTAATATATATTTTCTCAAAATCACTTTTTATTCTAGTCCTACAAAATCATATTGAGTTGTTTTAATTATTGTTTCTTAACTTTAAATTTCCTAACATTTTCCAAAACCCAAATAAATTCTTCGTGAGTAAATTTAATTTACAAACATTTTCTTTTATATTTCTAAATCACTTCTAAAAATTGATTCTTTTTAAATTAATTTGAAGTTCAATACTTTCAATCTTCTTTTTCTTTTATTTATGAAAATTCCACTTCACTTAATTTATAACACTTAATTCCCTTTTCAAAAATTCTTATTTGAAAATTCTTGTATTTCATAGCATCAAAACATTTTTCTAAATTATCAAAACCTTATAGATGGCCATTGGAACCATGAAATATTTTTCTTCTAACTTAAATAAATTCCATTCTTGTTTTTACACAAAATAAATCAATAAAATTTCATTCTAAAATTTGCGTTCATGTTTTCTAAAAAAAAAACAAACCTTTAGTTCATTTTCCATACTCCTCAAATCAATCCAATTTTATTCTTTCATAAAAATATTAATTTGTAAACACCTATTTTGAGGTGTCTTGGCCAAAATTCTCATTGTTCTAGGGATCAAAATTTAATTTCCTTGTTCTTGAAAAATTTCAACATTGACCCTCATCAAGGGCATCAAAACCGTAGCTCTTCCTTGGCCATTGGAACCAAGATCAATTTTCTTTCCATCCACACATCATGGCATACATATATATATTTCATCATAAATATCACAAACATGCCATATACTTATCATGCATATTATAAGTATACTATCAAAGCCATAAAATCATGCAAAGCATATTAAGCATAGACAAAATAATCAAGGCACAAGAAAATAAAGCAAAGCTCATAAACACACAATTAATTATTACATGACCATGAATTGAAATTCTCACATGAATTCATAATTCATCAAATATAAGACCATCTCCCACCACCATAATTAGTTGGTGAGATGGATCTCCCTCTTACCTCTTGAAGATCCTCAAAGCTTCTTGATTTTGCTTCTCTTTCCAAGTCCTTCACCACCAAGGGCTTCTCAAATTCAAAACAAAATACATAGAAATTAGTATACTAAGCTTGATTAAGAGGAACCATCGATCAAACATGGTTTAGATCATGAAAAAGAGATAAGAATTGAAGTCTTCTTACACTTCACCTTAAAAATTCAATAACTTTGATATTGAAGAAAGTCCATGAAGATGAATGATTTTGAGAAAGTCTCCAACATGAAAGTTGCTTAGAATATCATGTAGATTCAAGATCTATGGTTGGATGAAATTAAAAGTGATGGGTGGTGCTTTTGGTGGTCATGGTCGAACCATTTGGTGAGAAAATGAAGGAAAATGGTTGTTTTGTGTTCTTGGCTTGGTTGAGTGATGAAGATGAATGATTTAGAGAAAGTCTCCAACATGAAAGTGTTTTGAATTGATGAGAGGATTCAAGATATGTAGCTAGATAAAATTATGGAAGATTGGAAGTGGTTCCATGGGTGGTGACCGAATGCTCAAGGAAGGAAAGAAAATGGTGTTGTTCTTGGTGTTCTTGACAAATTGGAAGAGAGAGAAGAGAGAGAATAAGTTAAGTATTATAAAATGTGATACAAATGAAATCAAATGGCTGAATTGAAGTGGGCAGCCGTAGCATTGCATGGAGAGAAAGAAGAAAATAATTTTGCTTTAGGAAAATGACCAATAATTGGTCAAGACATCTAATTAATGTTTTCAAGCTTTTTCTTTGGCCTAAAAAGGCTACTCCAACATGTCTCAACATGTCTCTTCTTCTTTCTTGCTTCTCCAACCGTCTCCCCCTCCATCATGCAATCCAAAGGAAGCAAACAAAACAATAATGGTCATATTGACCATGACAAACAATAATGGTCATTAATTTAGTTTGCATGGCTATTATTGGTGGTTCAAGAGCCATGTAAAAGTCTTCCCAAGCTGCATGAAAACCGTGTGGCTCCTTGAGTATTTTAGGGAATTAATTGTTCTCAATTTACACCTAATTGCATGCTAATTAATTAGGTAATTAGTTAGGTTAAATTTCCTAACCAATCTTAACTAACATTCTAACTATATAACTAATTAATTAAACATATTATTTCATATATTATAATCTCTAATTAAAATTAGGATATCTAATTAAGAATTAGATTATAACAATTTAACATTTAATTTAGTTTACTTGGCTTGTTAATTAGGCCATTATTTAAAGCATTTCTAGCCATTGATTAATTCAATGGTTAGGATTTAGGTAGACTTTTGATTTAGAAGGCTAAATCTAAGCCATTAGATCATTCTCCTTTAAATTCTAGCCATTAGATGTGTCTCCAAAATAAAGGGTCAAGATTACTTCTTCTTACTTTTAATCCAAGGGTCATAATTAGTCTTTGCTACTTTTTAAGACCAAATCTCCACCCTTGATTAATTCTTCATCCAATGGTCATAAATGGTCTTTGTCACTTTATATAATTAATTTTACATCGTTGATTAAATCTACGGTTGATATTGAAGCTTGCCTAATTAAGTTTATTCTCACACCATTGATTAAATCAATGATGATTATCTTATGTTTCTTTATTAAATTTATTTATTAACCGTTAATTGAATCAATAGTGGATATCCAAACCACCAATGTTGACTTAAGCAATATAATTTCTATTTTTATCTACTAAACATCCCACGAAAAAATATATTTACTGTATTTTTATCTTTTGATAAATAAATACAGTACAAAATAAATTTTCTAAAACTATTTCGGGATTCAGGTTTAGTAAGATCCCCTGTCTCCGTCTCCGTCTAAACAGTACAAATTTTTCTATGAGTAGAAATTTTTTTTCACTTTGCGGGACCCACTTGGGCCCACGTAAGGTCACCTGGGCCCACCTAGGACCACCGGGGCCCACATACAATCAAAAATTTCATAATCATCCATAAAATCAGAAAAATTAAAAAATGCACAAATATCAAATCAGATTACGTAAAATAATTACCTAACGGTAAAATTTAAATTACGTAAAGTTTTCTCCGGCCCAAAAATTTTTATTTTCTTGACACGGAGTAAATCACTCAAAACGATCAAATACGCTGACGGAATAAACAAAATAATTTTACAGTATCCAGAAATTACTAAACAGTAAAATTCTGTTAATTGTCAAAATTACTGTTTAAGAGATGGGAAATTTGGGGTGTTACATTCCTCTATCTATTTTCTTCTCTAGTTCTTCTATATCTCTTGAGATCTTTACAATTATTTCGTAATGATAATGTGCAAAGCAACCAAGAGGTGGAGTGAATTGGTTGATTCAATGAACTCTAAAAAATTTCCTTTTAAAAATAGAACAAGTTTCTAAAGATAAATTGGTTCAAAATATGTTGAAAGTTGTGAAAAGATTTTATCGATCAAGAGCATGCAGGATAGTAGAAGGATTGTGGTAAAACAAATTAAGGTAAGGGAAAGAAGAGTGCAAATGAGAATTTATTGTGGTTCAGTTACAAACCGTAACCTACATCCACTCCCTAAGCTAACTGATAATAGCCAAATTTTTATATATTTTTCTTTTAAAAAATAAGCATTATTATATCTCATTATATTTAGTTTTAGTGACTTTATAATACTATTGATTTATTTTTTTAAAGAAGTCATTAATTTAATTATTGTGATGATTGTAGGGAATTTGTTACAAATTCAGATCGTAATTGTATTTTTTGACCTTGCTGTTGTATTTAGATCATATCTTGAGCTACAAATATCAAATTGATGTAAATTTTGTGGCGTTGAAAAGATAACAAAAAATTCAATAACTCTTTTGTTGACCTTGAAGACTAATTTTTTCATCTAAGTGACGAAAAAAATAAAGAAAGAAAAATATGAAAATCTAGCAGCCTTCAATAAAAACATATTAAGTTTCCTACAATTGGTTTCCTAAATCTAATTAATATCTTTTTATTATTTGGAGACCAATTAAGGAGATTGAGTTTCCTAGATTTAGTTTCCTAAATTCAATCAATATGTTTTTGTTATTTAGAAACCAATTAAGGAGATTGAGTTTCCTAAATTTGGTTTCCTAAATTCAATCAATATCTTTTAATAGGCTGCATAATAGGGAAACAAAAGGATAAGAATAGTGGCACAATGCAGGAAAAGGTAGAGGACGCATAGAGACGGCAAACTTGAAGGCTTTTTCTTTAGAATTTATTTGTCTATCATCATAGTATGGATAACTAAATTCTCAAGTGGGGCTAGGGATGAACTTGCACATTAGATGGTATTTTTAATTTATTTTAAATTTATGTATTTGATTTTCAATTACTAAAACTCCTTTGTTTTATCATTCTCAATTCATTGTTGATGTTTTCTTCTCCAAATAGTCATAGAATTTATTCTGTTTATAGATCCAGACATGCTTTTTCTATTGAATGAATTAGTTCTTTGATTATGTTTGAATCAATTATTTATTTATATTAATTTACTTTGTTGCAATACCTCTCCCTGAGTATATTGTAGTCATTGAATTTTCTCAATAGGGATAATAATTTACATATTCTAAAAGTGGTGATTAATTTTTCAATGGGTTTCATTTGGCTTAATTTTAGTTTATAAATCTATACCTTCTAATTGAGAATTTTGGAAATTGAGCTCCTAATAGAGTTATTCAGAGAATTAAGAATAATTAAAATACTAGATTTGTGCAAGGGATTCCCGATGCTTTATTATTTGTCAAATTTGAGTACTTTTTTCGTTAGTCACTTTGCTTCACTTTAATTTACATTTAAAATTAATCTTTGTTCGCCATTAATCATTTGATATTTTTCTTTATTTTCTTTGTTCCTTTTGCTATTCTTTTAATTTGTCTCTTTGTGAAATCGATACCCTAAAGCTGTGCTACAACTACCGCGTTATTCTTTAGGCATAAGCAAATTTTGGCGCCAATGTAACACCCTCTTAGGGCGCCACACTTGATGTTACTTAATTACTAAATTACCATTTCATTAGAAATCGTGCTTGTAATATAAATACGAGTTATAAAATTTCATAATGATAATAAGATAAACTTAGCAGAAAATAAAAACATAACTACATTGTCACACATAATTTACATCATATATATATATACAAGCCTTTAGTATTGTCATACTTAGATATCTTACAAACTAGACTTCCAAAATATTTAAACTTTAAACTTTAATTTTAAACTAGTACTGCCCAAGACTTACTAGACAGCAGAACCCTCAGACAGGTCCTCCTCAGATTCCTCAGCATATAGGAATCCGTCATGATGTGCAGTCCTACGGACAGGTGTCCGAGCAGACGACACAATACTAACTGTACTGGGAGTACGATAGTAAGCTCCCCAATGCTGCCTAATAGATATTGGGAATTCTAGTTGTACATAAATATTGACAGAAAAGTAAGGGTGTCCTAAATGTTGCCTACTCAATCTAATATTTAGGTCTCCCATATAGTAGATACTCTCTCTCTCTAAATCTACAGTCCATGCCTCATTTCCTCCAATAAATGTTAGCTTCAGGTAGACAAGGAAACTAGGCATCTCCATCTCTTCAAAACTCGACGTCCTTAGGAGGAATCTGCTCCTCCTCAACTTCTCACTCTATCTCTTGCTCAACGTCTTAATAATTATAAATATAATACAGAACATGCATACAAAGAGGTGAGATCACCTACGCCAATACCAGTATGGTAGCAATGAAGATAAACACATACAATATCTCATATAACTATCATACCATAATTACAGTTATGGCACTAACATCATTATCATCACAAAACATGTAATACACAATAATTACAATCATGCCATTATCAATAATCAAATAATCAATAAATCAATTATCATGAACAAAAATTACGATAATACCCTCAAGTACTATATGTATGCACACAGACTCAATTTCCTACTCCATGGAGCTACAACTCAGGTCGGAGAGAGTGATCGAAAAGATTTGTCGGTACCAACATGCCTCGGACCACGTGCTCAATCTTGCACATCCCGCATATACACGACAGTCTTTATCAGATCTTGATTAAGGATAGTGTCTCGGTTAGGATCATTAGTATGTTACGTCGGTCTGACCTACGGCATAGAAGAGCTACCAATTGCCCATTGTAGGCAACCCGCACCCCAATACCCCCAAAGTCAACGAGTGACTTACACTATGCATATCGCACCCACTCAGGAGGTGTAGTCTTTCCTAGGCAACTAGCCTCATACAGTCCATCGGACCTTTCCAATGCATGTACTATGCACTACTCATATTTCCAATTTATATCACATATTCGGGTCCCACACAATAATTTAATAGTATAATTACTGTATTTCAATTGCGTAGTCATATTTTTGCGTTTTCTCAATTGTGACTCAATTCTCTCACCTTTTCAAAATCGCGTAGCGATTTTTCAATGTTTTCAAATCGCATAAATATTTTTCTTACGTTTTAAATCAAAAATATTATTTTTCTCATTTTAATACTAAAATTAGCTTTATTTTCCATATTTGCACACTAGTCCCTCAAAAACTCATATTTACGAAATAGCCCATCATAAAATTTATTTTTACAAAATAGTCCCTCAAAAATTAATATTTATGAAATAGTCCCTCATAAAAATCATATTTATAAAATCGTCCCTCTTTTATAAAATATTTATAATTTGAACCCTTGAAAAATAATATTTATAATATGACCCCTCTAAAAATAAGTATTTATACAATGGCCCTTTATTTACATAATATTTACAATTTAGTCCCTCCTTTATAAAAATTTGCGGTATAACCCTTTTAAAAATCAGTAATGGTATTGTTTCCCAAAATTTGTTATTTCTTTTATTTACTTCACATAAAAATCATTTTACTTTGCTATACTCAAATATTTTTTGAATTCATTTTAAATCGCTCAGTTCTCATTTTAATTCATCAGTTTGAGGACTTTGGTCCTCTTTTCCATAGTATGGCCGTGAGCCTCGGTACTCTTTGGAGTACTCATATAATTGATTCATCATGTTGTTCACATCCTAAATTACACATACAATCTCATGCTTTCATAATTACACATACACACATAATATCAAAGCTTTAAGCATTTTATCACACATGCAAGCATAGAAACACAACCAAACACAACTCAAACACAATCAAATAATCAGTGAAGAACCCTTATGGATTTTTCACCGTACAAAACCATCCTTACACCACCAAAACTTGGTTGGTGAGGTTAAATCTCCCTCTTACCTCTTGAAGACAAGCTTTTCAAGCTCCCCTCCTTCTCCTTAATTTTCGTGTGGCTCACAACAATTCCTAACAATTCTAAACAAATTAGTAAAATCACATACAAAGCTTAATAATAACAAACCATGGAACAATCATGGCTTAGAAAATCATAAACATGGATTTAAACCATAGAAATCCAAGTTTACCTCTAGGGAAGTAAGGTAAAAATGGGATTTTGAAGCACTTAGGATGTGATTTTAGGAAAAATTTCTAAATGGAAAGTGTTTAGAATGTTGTTTAGCTTTAGAAAATGGTGAGAGTGAAAATTATAGGTGATGGATAGTGTATTTGTAGGGTGCTTGGCCGAACCTGTAACACCCCAAAATTTCCTATCTCTTAAACAGTAATTTTGACAGTTAACAGAATTTTACTATTTAGTAATTTTTGGATGCTGTAAAATTATTTTGATTATTTCATCAGCGTATTTGATCATTTTGAGTGATTTACTCCGAGTCAGGAAAATAAAAATTTTTGGGCGGGGGAAAACTTTACGTAATTTAATTTTTACTGTTAGGTTTTAATTATTTTACATGATCTGATTTAATATTGGTGAATTTTCTAATTTTTGTGATTTTATGTGTGATTATAAAAATTTTTATTGTTTGTGGGCCCAGGTGGTGTATGTGGGTCCAGTGTATCATACGTGGGCCCAATGGGTCCTCATAGAAAGTGAAAATTTTTCTACGCATAGAAAAATTTGTACTGTTTAGACGGAGACAGGGGATCTTACTAAACCTGAATTCGGAAACAATTTTAGAAATTTTCTTGTATTGTGTTTGATCGTATTTAATTATCTACGATAAAAATACAGTAAATATATTCTTTTGTGAGGTTTTTAGTAGATAAAAATAGAAATTATATTGCTTAAGTCAACATTGGTGGTTTGGATATCCACCATTGATTTAATTAATGGTGGAGACTTGATCTTGATTTAATCAACGGTTGAGAAATAAATTTAATAAAGAAACATTGGATGTTAACCATTGATCTAATCAATGGTAGATATTTAATCTAGACAAGCTTAATAAGAAAGGCTTCAATATCAACCGTAGATTTAATCAATGGTGTAGAATTGGTCTTGTAAAGTAACAAGGACCATTTATAACCATTGGATTTAGATTAAATCAAGGGTGGAGATTTAGTCTTAAAAAGTGAAAAAGACCATTTATGACCATTGGATGAAGAATTAATCAAGGGTGAAGATTTGGTCTTAAAAAGTAGCAAAGACTAATTATGACCCTTGGATTAAAAGTAAGAAGAAGTAATCTTGACCCTTCATTTTGGAGACACATCTAATGGTTAGAATTTAAAGGAAAAAGATCTAATGGCCTAGATTAAGTCTTCTAAATCAAAAGTCTACCTAAATCTTAACCATTGAATTAATCAATGGCTAGAAATGCTCTAGATGGTGACTAATAATGATGACAACTTCATGAATGCATTAGGAAGAGGGGGGACGATTTTGGAGAATGCATAGGAAGAAGGAGACAATTTTGAGTAGCCTTTTTAGGCCAAAGAAAAAGTTTGAAGACCATTAATTTCCTATCTTGATCAATCTTCATCATTCATTGATTTTCCAAAAGCAAGACTTAGCAAAATATATTCTCTTCTTTCTCTCTATATGAGCTACGACCATGCACTCCAAAGAAGACCAAAATTTTTGATTTTTATCATTTGTATCATAATTGCTTTCTATTCATTATCTTCTCCAAAGCAAAATACAAAAAAAAAAAAACTCTATTTTCTTCTCCAAGAAATACCATTCGGTCAACACCTAGAAACCATGTCTCCAAGCTTCTAAAATTTCATCTAAACACATTTCCTAAACCTAAACACCATTCTAAGAACATCTCTAGTTATGAGTTTTTTCAAAATCATTCATTTTGAGCTTCAAATCCAAGCTTCAAGTTTCTATCAAAAATAAAAAAAATTCCATCTTTGTGCTTCAAGAGAAACCATTCGGTCAAGACACCTAAAACCACTCTCCAATCTCTTTTAATTTCATCCAATCATAGATCTTGAATCTACATGATATTCTAAGCAACTTTCATGTTGGAGATTTTCTCTAAATCATTCATCTTCATGGACTTTCTTCAAGATCAAAGTTTTGGGTTTTTGAGGTGAAGTATAAGAAGACTTCATTTCTTCTCTTCTTTTTCATGATCTAAACTATGTTTGATCCATGGTTGCTCTTAATCAAGATTAGTATACTAATTTCTATATATTTTGTTTTGTATTTGAGAAGCCCTTGGTGGTGAAGGACTTGGAAAAAGAAGCAAAATAAGGAGTTTTTAAGGATCTTCAAGAGGTAAGAGGGAGATCCATCTCACCAACCAAGTATGATGGTGAGAGATGGTTTTATATTTGATGGATGGTGAATCCATGTGAGGATTCATATCCATGGTCATGTAATTATTTGTGGGTGTTTATGTGCTTTGATTATTTGCCTATGTTTGGTATGATTTTGCATGATTTATTGCTTTGATTATGGCATGTTTGTGATATATATTTAAATATGTATATGTATGCTATGATTTGATGGTGGAAAGGAAATTGATTTTTGGCTCCAAAGGCCAAGGGGGAGGCTACGGTTTTGAGCTCCCAAAAATTAGAGTTCATGTTGAAAATTTTCAAGAATAAGGGAATTAATTTTTGGTCCCTAGAACTTAGTGAATTTCGGCCAAGACACCAACCAATTTGGTGTTCACAAAATTATATTTTTATGAATGATAAAATTGAATGATTTGAGAAGTAAAGAAAATAAACAAAAGGGTTTGTTTTGCAAAAAGAATGCACACGATTTTGAGTTATGTTTTCATGAATTTATTTTTTTTGTAGAAATAAGAATGGAATTTATGTAAGTTAAAAAAAAAATATTTCATGGTTTCAATGGCCATCTATAAGGTTTTGATAATTTAGAAAAATGTTTTGATGTTATAAAATACAAAAATTTTCAAATAAAGATTTTGGAAAGGGAATTAAAGTGTTATCAATTAAGTGAAGTGAAATTTTCATAAATAAAAGAAAAAGAAGATTAAAAGTGTTGAACTTCAAATTATTTTAAAGAGAATCAATTTTTAGAAGTGATTTAGAAATATAAAAGAAAACGTTTGTAACTTAAATTTACTAATGTAGAATTTATTTATAGGGTTTTGGAAAATGTTAGAAAATTTAAAGTTAGAAACAATAATTAAATCAACTAAATGTGATTTTGTAAGACTAGATCAATAAAAAGTGATTTTAAGAAAATATATTAAGGAAAAGATTTTTGACTAAGAATAAGAAGGGAATAAAGTAAGAAATTATATTATTATAAGAAAAGTCCAAGTAATATTTTTAAAGTTAAGAAATATTTTATGAAGGGTAAAAATGGTAAAAAATGATTTACGGAACTCAAAAACATAAATTTTGAGTTACGCGATTTGAAAAATGTTAAAATATTTCTATGCAATTTTTTTAAAGTTAGAAATATTGATTTAATTCAATGGAATTGTGAATTTGTGGAATATACTTGAAAAAGGATTTTCTTGAGTAAGAAGATATATTAAATGAAGTGAAAAGTTATATTATTTTGAGGAATGTTGATTTGGAAATGATTTGGAAAAATTGGACAATATAATGGTATTTTGAAAAGTTACTAACGTATAACTTATTTTTGAGTTTTGAAGTATGTTAGAAAATGTTAAGTTTTGAAACGTTGATTTATATCAATGGAAAAGTGATTTTGTGAATTATATTTTGGAAAAGGATTTCTTGAGTAAAGAAATGTGGAAAAAGATTTTCTTGAGTAAAGAAAATGTGTTAAATAAAGTATAAAGTCATATTATTTTGAGAAAAGTGGAAATAAAATTTTTGAAGAAATGAGAAATATTTTCTGTAATGGAATTGTGGTGAAAAAATTTATTTACGTATCATAATTTTTAAAGTATGTGGTTTGAAATACAGTAAAATATTTCTAAGTGTTTGAAAATACAATAAAATATTTTTGTGCTATTTGAAATATGATAAAAATATTACTACGCGATTAAAGATGCATTGAAACATTTTAAGTGATTTGAATTATGTTTAAATATTTTACGTAATTTGAACTACCATTGAAAAATTACTATGTGATTTAAAAGTGATAGAATATTTTTATGTGATTGTGAAAATGACAGAAAATCGTTATGTGATTTGGAAAGTGTTTTAAATATTTTGAGAATGATGGAAAATGTTTTATGCGACTTAAAAGAATGATTTTTAAGTTATGCGATTTTGAAAATGATGGAAAATCATTACGCGAATTGAGAAATGTATATTTTTATGCGATTGAGAAAAATGTTGAAAAATTTAATACGTGATTTAAAGGGGCAACAGAAAAGTTGCAGTATTGTGAAAACGTAACAGAAACATTTTGGAATTGTGAAAATGAAATTGAAATGTTGCGCAATTTTGTGAAAACACGATGAAAGTGTTTTATAACTATGAAAATGTGATAATATGATTTTTCTATTGAAAATACAGTATAAATACTATAGAACCAATATATGGATGCTGTGTGAGAAAATGACATGTTTTGCCTGTGATTGGCATTTGGTGCATTATACATGCATTGGAAAGATATGTCTGTGATTGGATTTGGTGCATTATACGTGCATTGGAAAAATATGCGTTGAAGCATATGATTACATTGAACAAATGAAATTGAAAAGATTTGGCCCTTTGGGGTTGGACTTGCACTGATATATTCGTGCATTGTATAAAATATAGCTAATAGCTATTATGGCCCTTGTGGTTGAAGAGGGAATGAGAATTAATAGTGAGGTCTATGATGGATCTTGGGGGCGTCGAGGTGCGGCGGTCGACCAGTGGACAGTTGGCGAGTACCTTGTGCCACTTGGCGATGCAGTCCGTTGCAACGCATTGACGATACCCGACAAGAACACGATTCTTTTCAACGACTGGGAGATTGTCTTTGGGCTAAGGCTGACAATTAACCAGAGCATTCTTCTCGAAATTGTGAAAACCTCCATGGAGTTGTTTTTGATAAACTAAGTCTTTGTGCATATGTATAAATCTGAGCATTTATATCTGTGTGATATATTAATTGAGGAATATTGATTATTGGTTATGATAATTGTTTTGAATACTTGGAAGATGATGATGATGATAATGCTGAGGGCATTATCATAATTATTGTTTATGATAATTGAATTGATAAATGATTGGATGATGATAGTTGCTTAATGTTGATGGCATGATCATAATTGCGATATGATCTATCTGTATGATATTGCTGTTTGTGTTATCTCTGTACTGCCATGTTGGTATTGGTGTAGGTGATCTCACCTCTTTGTTATATTATTTTGCTTTGTCTGTATTGTTAAAATCAAATAATAGAAGGATCGAGTTGTCTTAGACATAACGGGCGATGGATACTTAGAGATTGATGGAAATATTGAAAAGTAGCTGTCTCAAGTTCGAAGATGTGCCGGGTAGACAAGGAGTAAAGTTCTGATGCATTAAGTTGATACAAGAGAAAGAACGAGTATGTTAAGATTTAATGTTAGTGTTGTACCGTACTATTAAGTAGGACCCGTCATGGGGTTTGCTACTGTTAAAAAAAATAAGTCTGTTAATTTTATATTTTTTTCTAAATTGTGATATTAATTGGTGTCAATATTGCATAATGAATAGTTGAAACATGATTTTTAATATTACTTAATATTTTCAGTAAATTTACGTTTCAGTAAAGAATAAATTTTGAAACCTATCTTTTATAACTCAAACTTTGTGCGAACTTATTTTCAGATTATGAGTTGGGAGTCGGAAATGTGATGCCCTAAGGAGGGTGTTACAGAACCAATGGAGAGAAAAGGAAGGAAAAATGGTGCTTAGGTTCTTGGGATTTTTGAGAGAAAGTATTGTAAGCTTTTTGATGTGAGAGAAAATGAAATTTGTGAGAGTGAATATAGGTGGCTGCTGCTGCCGTGAATGAGTAGTGAAAATTAAGAGATTTGCATGAAGAAAATATCTTATTTTGAGTGCACATAGAGTAGCACATGGCACAAGTCATCAATTTGACTTGCATGGCTATTTAGATTGTTCAAGAATCATGTAGAAACCCTCTCCAAGCTGTTGCAAAATCGTGGGGCTCAAGGGCAATTTGGGATTCAATTTGCTTTTAATTTAAGTCCAATTACTTGCTAAACAAATAGCTAATTAATTAGGTTTAGTTTCCTAACCAATCTTAATTAACTTTCTAATTACATAATTGATTAATTAGACATATAATTATATATATTATATCCTCTAATTAAAATTAGGATATCTAATTAAGAATTTAATTATAACAAATTAACAATTAATTTAGTTTACTTAGCTTATTAATTAGGCCATTAGATTAACTAAATTAAGTTTAATTAATTACTAATCAAAGTCAAGCCACTATTGTTGACTTCATCTTAGCCATTGAAAATCAACTTAGTTTCCTATCCATTGATATCATCTACGGTGGATATTACTTAGTGGTTTTATCAGGATTCGTTTTACACCATTGATCAGATCAACGGTTAGGATCAAAAGCATCTAAATTATGCTTTTCATCCAAGGGTCCATATTGAAGTCTATGCTTCTTTGTTTGACTCATTCTCATTGGTTTAAAAAGTCAAGCCAACTATTTTGACTTGTTCTTATTAGTTCAAAATTCTATTCAGTCAGAATCGTTGACTGCTACACTAAACGTGGGCCCCATGAACTTTTTCAGGTCCACTAACAAATTTTCTACTATTTTTGAGACAGTAGGTACTGTTGAATAAAATAATATTATAATAATATAAAATTATTTTATTACACGCTTAAATCCTAAAAATTATAAGATTAATATATATATTAATTAGAATTGGGTTTAGTAAGATCTCCCACTCCAATTAATTAAATTAAGATTTTTTTGGTCAGAAAATTATTATTTTCTTGACTCGAAGCAAATCACACAAAATGATCAAAAATAATCTCAGAACAAACAGATTATTTTTATAACACACAGAAAATACAAAACAGTGTAATTCTGCTATTACTATTAACATAGTCAGAATTTGGGGTGTTACAACTCTCCCCCTCTAAAATAAAGTTTCGTCCTTGAAACTTGACATGTATATTCAAAATAAAAATGGATACTGCTCTCTTATCTTCTCTTCCAACTCCTATGTGGCTTCACCACTTACATCGTTCCATACCACTTTAACCAATGTGATATCCTTTCCTCGAAGTTGCTTGATCCTTCGATCTTCAATCTTGACTGGAAACGTCTCATAGGTCAAATTCTCCTTCAGATGTACAGTGTCTGGTTCGATGACATGAGTCGGATCAGAAATATATTTCTGTAGTTGTGATACGTGAAATACATTATGAAGATTTGATAAGAACGGTGGTAGTGCAATCTGATAAGCTACCGGACCTACCCGACGAAGTATCTGATACGGTCTAATAAACTTCGGAGTGAGCTTCCTCGACTTCATCACTCGTCCAACTCCAGTCATAGGCGTCACACGTAGAAATACATGGCCACCTTCTTCAAATTCAAGCGGTCTTCGTCTTTTATCTGCATAACTCTTTTGTCGCGTCTGAGTTGTCCTCATCTTGTCTTGGATCATCTTCACTTTCTCAGTTGTCTGCTGCACAAATTCGGGTCCTACCACAGTACTTTCACCATCATGGTACCAACACAATGGTGTTCTGCATCTTCTCCCATATAATGCCTCATAGGGTGCCATCCCTATACTCGAATGGAAACTATTGTTGTAGGTGAACTCTATCAATGATAGAAATTGATCCCAACAATCAGTTTGCTCTAGAACACAAGCCCTCAACAAGTCCTCCAATGCCTGAATCGTCCTTTCTGACTGACCATCTGTTTATGGATGGTAAGCAGAACTCAAACGTAGCTTCGTTCCCATCGTTTCTTGTAAACTGTTCCAGAATCTTGATGTAAATTACGGATCTCGATCAGAAATTATACTGGATGGTACACCATGAAGTCTGACGATTTCATTGATGTACATTTGAGCCAACTTCTCCATTGAGTACTTAATATTAATCGGTAAAAAGTGCGTCGACTTGGTAAGCCGATCAATAATTACCCATATAGAATCGTGACTCTTTCGAGTTTTCGGTAGTCCCGTGACGAAATCCATTGCTATGTCATCCCATTTCCACTCAAGAATAGGCAAAGGTTGCAACATTCCTGATGGTGTCTGGTGTTCCACTTTGGCCTTCTGACAGATCAAACAGGATGATACATATTCTGCGATATCCCTCTTCATTCCTTACCACCAATATAGCTGTTTCAAATCTTGGTACATCTTCGTGGCTCCTGGATGCATACTCAACTTACTTCTATGAGCTTCATCCAAAATCAATTTTCTCAGTTCTAGATCATTAGGCACACATACTTTTCCCTTGAACTTCAAAATTCCATCAACACCTTCGCTGAACTCCAATTCTGCTCCTTGACTTCTTGCTTCCTTTGCTTCTTTCAAATACTGATCACTGTTTTATCCTTCTCGTATTCTACTCATCAAATCATTGGAAATAGTAATCATACTCAAACACATCTTCCCCGGTGTCAACTTCACAGATAGACGCATATCCCAAAATTCTTCTATCAGTTCCTTCTCCTTCATCATCATAACAGAAGCATTAAGCGCTTTCCTACTTAAAGCATTCGCTATGACATGTGTTTGGATGTATATCTTTGAAGACTTGTTTTGATGATAACAAACGTGAAGACTAAATGAAGATGATAAATAGACCAAGTCCAAGTTTATATTTGATTAGCATTAGGACTTAGGTTCTGTTGTATGGAGCTCACTTTGATATCTCTTTGTTTTTGAAAGAAAAGATAAAATTGGTTTTGAAACAAACTCAGTGTCTTTGAATTACCTTTTTCCAAAACAGTTTTGCATTGATTTATTCGAATAGAGCATAGTCTATTCGAGTAAACACCTTCACGAGGGTCTGTTTTAAAAGGTGCTATTCGAATAACTATCCTGTTATTCGAATAAATGGGTTTTTCATAACTATGTTTTTAAGTGAGTTATTCGAATAACTCAAACGTTATTCGAATAAACCTTTTCTGTCTGAACTTCTTTTAACAACTTTATTCGAATATTTCAGCTGCTATTCGAATAACCTATTCATTTTTAGAACTCTGGTTTTAACAGAATTATTCGAATAACACATTGGTTATTCGAATAACCCATATCAGATGGCCTTTCACGTTGGTTTTTCAGAAACAGTGTTATTCGAATAAACTTTCTTCTATTCGAATAAACACAGAGCTTACGTTCACGTATATGGAAACAGACAGGTTTTCAAATTGGTTTTAAATGCTTTTAATTATACCCAAACGGCTATCTCCGTGGTTTCCCCTATAAATAGGAACCTTGGGTCACGAATAACATTGTCCATAACTCTGAATTATTTTCTGCTTGCTCTAATCTGTGAAAATTATTTCTTTTCTTTTTCTCGTTCCTTCTGTGCATTTATTTATTAAGTTTTTAATATTTGTTTTTGATAAAAAGAGGTTTTTCGAAAAAAATTTATACTCAATTCACCCCCTCTTGAGTACTGGAAGCCACTTGGTAACACGACATTTACTTTTCCGGGATGATACTGTAACTGAAAGTCATAATCTTTCAGAAACTCGAGCTAACGCCTTTGTCTCATGTTCAACTCTTTCTGGTCAAACAGATACTTCAAACTTTTATGGTCACTAAAAACAATGAACGTTGCTTTATAGAGAAAATGTCTCCATACCTTCAATGCAAACACCACTACTGCTAACTCCAAGTCATGAGTCAGATAATTCCTCTCATGCACTTTCAACTACCTCGACACATATGCCACAACTTTACGGTTCTTCATAAGTACACAACCCAATCCTTGATACAAAGCATCACAATATACCTCGAAAGGTTCATTCGGATCAGGCAGAATCAAAATCGGTGAAGTAGTCAGTCGTCGTTTCAACTCCTGAAAACTTTCCTCACATGCTTCAGTCCATGTAAACGGTTGATTCTTTCGTGTAAGTTGGGTAAGAGGTCCTGCAATCTTTGAAAACCCTTCTATGAATTGTCGATAGTAACCGGCCAATCCGATGAAACTACGGATCTCTGATATTGTCTTCGGTCTCTCCCATTCAACAATTGTCTCTACCTTTGTAGCATCAACTTCAATTCCATCCGCCGATATGACATGCCCCAAAAATTGTACTTCGCTCAACCGAAATTCACATTTGGACAACTTGGCATACAACTTATTCTCCTTCAAAATCTGGAGAACCACTTTGAGATGTTCAGCATGCTCCTCCTGACTTCGAGAATAAATCAAAATGTCATCGATAAAGACAACGATAAACTTATCCAAGTATGAACGAAAAATCCGATTCATGAAGTCCATAAATATTGCAGGTGCATTAGTCACACCAAAAGGCATCACTTGATACTCGTAATGCCCATATCGGGTCTGAAACGTAGTCTTTGGAATATTCTCCACCTTCACACGTATCTGGTGATAACCAGAACGTAAATCAATCTTAGAAAATATTGCGGCTCCTCGCAATTAGTCCATCATATCATCGATCCTTGGTAGTGGATATTTGTTCTTGATTGTAATCTTGTTCAATTGCCGGTAGTCTACACATAGACGAGAAGTCCCATCCTTCTTCTTTACCAATAATACTGGAGCTCCCCAAGGTGATGCACTTGGTCTCACAAATTGATTCTCCAATAAATCCTCCAACTGCTTCTTAAGTTCTGCCAACTCTACTGACGACATCCGATAAGGCGCCATAGATATAGGTCCAGCTCCAGGTACCAAATCAATAGAGAATTCAATCTCTCTTTCTGGCGGTAGTCCAGGTATATCTTCAGGAAACACTTCAGGAAATTCATTCACTACAAAGATATCGTTCAAAACGTCTTCACATTGAACCTCCAAAGAAGACATCAACAAGTACCCTTAATCTCCTTCCTTCAAACAGGCTTCCACTTGAGTAGCCGTTAGGAATCTAGAATCCTTAACCTCAGGAAAAACTAACGTCTTATTCGAACAGTCTATCAAGATATGGTTGGAAGATAATCAATTCATTCCTAAGATTACATTAATCTTGGAAAGAGGCAAACAAATCAAATCCACATGAAAGATCTTATCTCTAACAGATACAGGGCAATTCAAGCATACTTTTGTAGTTATCACAGGCTTATCAGTAGGAGTACTAACACTCAAATCATACGGCAATGTAGTCATAGTTAATCCCAAATGCTTCACACAATCACATGCAATGAAAGAATGTGTTGCTCCCAAATCATATAATACTGTTAAAGGATTACCTTCAATAGCACACTCTTCCATTATCAAGTCCTCGGATTTAGTGGCTTCCTCCCCGCTCATAGTATATACTCGACCACCCGCCTGTGGCCTTGCAGTGCGAACACTTCCCACAGATGGCTCCGTCTTCTGCTGATCACACTCCCTAGAGAAATGTCCAGGCTTCCCACATCGATAACAAATCACTCCCTTATGTTGACAGTCCCTGGTGAGATGTCCTTTCCCACACTTAAAACATTTAAGTGCAGAAGTTCCAGTTGAAACTACTCTACTACCACTTGAACTTCCTCCAAATGATTGCTGTCAATTCTGACTTACTGCTGGTTTAGTATATGGTTTCTGCTGGTAACGGTTGCCACCGCGACTCTTCCCCCTTTGGAATTGTGCTGGTCCAAAATTCTTATTCCTAGCCTCTCGCAGATGATCAATCTCCTTGACCTTTCAGCACTTATCTAGTAGTACCAGAAACTAATCAATGTCCACAGTTGCTAAAGCTCGCTTGATGTCAAGCCTCAGCCCCTCTTCGAACTTCCTACACTTCCACTCCTCATCTGGATGCATTTGGAAGTACCTCAAAAACTTAGACAAGCTTTCGAACCTTGCTGCGTACTCACTTACAGTCATCGCCCCTTGTTTCAGAGTAAGGAATTCCATCTCCTTAGCATGTTGAACACTGGCTGGGAAATACTTTCCCAGAAACTTCTACCTAAAGAGCTGCTAAGTCAGGACTCTCCCTTCAGCTTGAATTAATCTACGGGCTCCTGCCCACCAAGCCTCTCCATCGCCGACTAGCAAGAACGTCGCGAAAGTAAGCTTCCGCTCATCTGTACAACCCATGCCTTCAAATATCTTCTCCAGTTCCTTGATCCACAGATCAGCCTTCTCTGGGTCAAACTCTCCATGAAATTTCAGTGGATTGTTCCTCCGAAATTCTGACAAACTGTGAGCATCATCATTTGCTCTTTGATTCTGCTGTGCAACAACCTCAGCCATTTGTTGTATTGCTGCTACAGCTGTAGCCATATTCTGATTGTCGTCACCGGCATTTCCAGCTACTACCCTCGCATTCATGCGTCCTCTTCTGCGTCCAGCCATTTCGCTTTATCAATTAGACTGAACAACACAAAGAAAAGTGAAGGTCAGTCTTCAAACAATATTGTTTTTCTTTTGGAAAATAATTACAGAGAATCACACAACTTAAACAAGATAGACCTAACCACAAACCCAAAAGACTCTAACTTGGGCTCTGATACCAACTAATGTAACACCCTCCTTAGGGCGCCACACTTGATGTTACTTAATTACCAAATTACCCCTTCATTAGAAATCATGCTTGTAATATAAATACGAGTTATAAAATTTCTTAATGATAATAAGATAAACTTAGCAGAAAATAAAAACATAACTACATTGTCACACATAATTTACATTATATATATATATATACAAGCCTTTAGTACTGTCATACTTAGATATCTTACAAACTAGACTTCCAAAATATTTAAACTTTAAACTTTAATTTTAAACTAGTACTGCCCAAGACTTACTAGACAGCAGAACCCTCAGACGGGTTCTCCTCAGATTCCTTAGCATATAGGAATCCGTCATGATGTGCAGTCCTACGGACAGGTGTCCGAGCAGATGACACAATACCAACCGTACTGGGAGTATGATAGTAAGCTCCCCAATACTGCCTAATAGATATTGGGAATTCTAGTTGTACATAAACATTGACAGAAAAGTAAGGGTGTCCTAAATGTTACCTACTCAATCTAATATTTAGGTCTCACATATAGTAGATACTCTTTCTCTCTAAATCTGTAGTCCATGCCTCATCTCCTCCAATAAATGTTAGCTTCAGGTAGCCAAGGAAATTAGGCATCTCCATCTCTTCAAAACTCGACGTCCTCAGGAGGAATATGCTCCTCCTCAACTTCTCGCTCTATCTCTTGCTCGACATCTTAACAATTATAAATATAATACAGAACATGCATACAAAGAGGTGAGATCACCTACGCGAATACCAGTATGGTAGCAATGAAGATAAACACATACAATATCTCATACAACTATCATACCATAATTATAGTTATGCCACTAACATCATTATCATCACAAAACATGTAATACACAATAATTACAATCACGCCATTATCAATAATCAAATAATCAATAAATCAATTATCATGAACAAAAATTATGATAATACCCTCAAGTACTATATGTATGCACACAGACTCAATTTCCTACTCCATGGAGCTACAACTCAAGTCGGAGAGAGTGATCAAAAAGATTTATCGGTACCAACATGCCTCAGACCACGTGCTCAATCTTGCACATCCCGTATATACACGACAGTCTTTATCAGATCTTGATTAAGGATAGTGTCTCGGTTAGGATCATTGGTGTGTTGCGTCTGTGTTTGGATGCATACTTTTGTAGACTTGTTTTGATGATAACAAATGGGAAGAATAAATGAAGATGATAAATAGACTAAGTCCAAATTTATATTTGATTATCATTAGGACTTAGGATCTATTGTACGGAGCCCACATTAATATCTCTTTGTTTTTTGACAGAAAAGAGAAAACTTGGTTCTAAACTTAGTGTCTTTGAAAACATCTTTTTAAAACCCTTTTTGAACTGAGTTATTCGAATAGAGCTTTGCCTATTCGAATAAACATCCTCACGTGGTTTGTTTTCTAAAAGGTGTTATTCGAATAACTACCCTGTTATTCGAATAACTAAGGTTTTTCAGAACACTGTTTTGTAAGTGGCTATTCGAATAATCCTTCCCTTATTCGAATAAATGAAGTCTTTCAGAACTATGCTTTTAAGTGAGTTATTCGAATAACTCATACGTTATTCGAATAAAACCATTCTATCTGAACTTCTTTTAAATACGTTATTCGAATAGATAAGCCTTTATTCGAATAACCGTTCATTTTCACAACTCTGGTTTTAACAAAGTTATTCGAATAACAGGTTAGTTATTCGAATAACCCATTTCAGATGAGTTTTTAGAAACAGTGTTATTCGAATAAGCCTGTGCTCTATTCGAATAAACACGAAGCTTTTGTTTACGTAAATGGAAACAAACAAGATTTTTAATCTGTGTTAATTGCTATTAATTATACCCAACGACTAATTTCATCTAGTTTTCCCTATAAATAGTAAGCCTGGGTCACGTTTTTCAGTACCAATAATTTTGAACTATTTTCTGATTACTCTGATTTGTGAAAACTATTTTCTACGCTCTTCTTGTTTAAAAACTTTGAGATATTTCTGTGAGAGCTCCATTAGCACTTCAATTTGTATTACTTACTCTGAGTGAGAGTTTCTCTTCATCTCTATTTTCTGATATTCTGTATCGAGGGTGAGGTATCCCTCAAGGTTTGTATAAGGATGAGGTATCCCTGCAAGCTGAGACTTTAGCACAAGGGTAGAGTGTCCCTGTGTGTGAAAAGTGCTCTATTTTGTAACGGTAGCAAGCACCTATTGAAGCTTGTGTACTTAGTGAAAAATCTCAGCTTTCGAGGACTAGACGTAGACCACAAGTGGGTTAGTGGTCGAACCAGGATAAATACTGTGCCTGCTTCTCTTTTTCCTAATCTCTTTTTTTTATGCAATTTAATTTACTGCACATTTATTTTTCTGCTGTTCTTTATTGTTTCTTTTCTTCTTCTCATCCCCTCTGTGCATTTATTTATTAAGCTCTTGATATTCGTGTTAATTGAAAAGAGGTTTTGCAAAAAAGTTTTATACTCAATTCACCCCCCTCTTTAGTACTGGAAGCCACTTGGTAACAAGTGGTATCAGAGTTAGACTCTTGTATAAAGAGCTTAGCAGCTTCAAGAGTATATGGCTTCTTCAAATGGTTTTTCAGAAGGATCTTCCATAAACCGACCACCCTTTTTCAATAGGGATGGTTACGCATATTGGAAGGAAAGAATGAAAATCTTCATCGAAACTATTGATCTAGATGTTTGGGATGCTGTCGAAAACGCGCTTTTATACCCACACATGGGGTCGATGGTGTAAGGACCGAAACACCACGAAATAAATGGTCTGATGAAGCAAAAGAAAAGTTCAATTTAATTTAAAAGCCAAAAATATTATTACTACTGCTTTGGGATATGATGAGTTTTTTAGAATTTCAAATTGTAAAACTGCTAAAGAAATGTGGGATACTTTGCAAGTTATCCATGAGGGTACTAGTGAAGTTAAGAGATCGAGAATAAATTCTCTAACTCGTGAATATGAATTATTCAGAATGAACCAAGGAGAAAGCATTTAGGAAATGCAAAAGAGGTTCACCCATATAGTTAATCATCTTGCATCTTTAGGCAAATGCTTTTCTAATGAAGATTTGATTAACAAAGTTTTGAGATGTCTTAGCAGGATTTGGTAACCCAAAGTAACAGCAATATCCGAATCAAGGGATTTATCCACAATGACTTTAGCTACCCTCTTTGAAAAACTTCATGAGCACGAATTGGAGCTGAGCAGATTAAGCCAAAGCGAAGAGAACGATAAAAAGAAAAAGGGGATAGCACTCAAAGCCACTTCATCAACATTCGACAATGATGATAAAGAAAATGAAGAAAGTTCAGAGAACATAGAGGTAAGTGAAGAAAATCTGAGTTTGTTAGTTAAAAGGTTTGGTAAATTTCTCAGGATAAAGGGAACACAAAGAAGACCTCCCTTCCCTTCGAAAAAGACTCACTTCAAAGGCGAAGGAACTTCATCGACCCCAACTTGCTATGAATGTGGCAAACCTGGTCACATGAAAATGGAGTGTCCTGTTTATCAAAAGAAGAAGGAGAAGTTTGAAAAGAAACCCTTCAAAGAAAGAAAAGGAAGAAAAGCCTACATAGCGTGGGATAAAAACGACATAGACTCAACTGACAGCTCAGATAGCGAAGAGGCTCAACTATGTCTCATGGCAAAAGAAGATGAAGAAGAAAGCGAAAACGAGGTAAGTTCTAATACTTTATTGCCCTCTTATGATGAGTTACAAGATACTTTTGAGGAACTACATGAAGAATCTTTAAAACTCACAAAAATTATTTCTTCATCTAAGAAAACAATTTCTTCTTTAGAAAATCAAATTCTTGCTTTAAATAAAGAAATAGAAGAATTGAAAATTGAAAATGAAACTTTAGGAATCATTGATGCATGCACAAATCATTCTTCACATGCTTCTACTTCTTCATCTTGTTCTTCATGTCATATACTTGAAAAATAAAACGAAGACCTAAAGAACACTCTTTCTAAATTCACCTTTGGAAGGGATAACTTAAATATTTTATTAGGAAGATAAAGAGTGATTTTTCAAAAAGCTGGGATAGGTTATAACCCGAAAAATCAACAAAAACTCTATAAAAATTTCTTTGTGCATTCTAGTGTTTCAAGTAGTCCTTTTATTAAATATTTTTACTGTGGAAGAAAAGGACATAGTGCGTCAACATATAATGCAAGGAAAAACATAAATACAAAAGTTGGAACAAAAATGGTTTGGGTTCCCAAGGGTACTATACCCAAAACTGACACATAAGGACCCAAGAAAGTTTGGGTACCAAAAGTTAAAAATTAAACTTGTGTTGTAGGTGTGCTTGAAAGCCAGGAGTTCAAATTGGTATCTTGATAGCGGCTGCTCCAAGCACATGACCGGGGACGATTCAAAATTCACCATGCTTATTCTCAAGAATCATGGACACGTCACGTATGGTGATAACAACAAGAGTAAAATTCTTAGAATCGGAAAAGTCGGTAAGAACCCTAACTCCTCTATTGAAAATGTGCTGCTTGTTGAAGGTTTGAAACATAACTTGCTTAGTATTAGCCAATTATGTGATAAAGGAAATAAAGTTATATTTGATTCAAACTGTTGCATAATTGAAGATAAAAATGACAAGCATGTTAAATTCATTGGTCATAGAGTAAACAACATCTATATGATTAGTCTTGATGATATATCTTCAAATGATGCGAAATGCCTTTTAAGTAAGAATGATGATTCATGGCTATGGCATAGGAGAATTGCACACATTCACATGGATCACTTAAAGAAGTTGGTCTCTAAAGAGCTAGTAATTAGACTACCCAAGCTTAATTTTATAAAAGATAAATTATGTGATGCATGTCAAAAGGGTAAACAAATAAAGGTCTATTTTAAAGAAAAAAATATAGTTTCAACTACTAGACCTTTATAACTTTTGCACATGGATCTGTTTGGACCTTCTAGAACTATGAGCTTTGGTGGGAATTACTATGCTTTAGTGATTGTGGATGATTTTTCTAGGTTTACATGGACTTTATTTCTTGCAAATAAAAATGATGCATTTCTAGCTTTCAAAAGACTTGCCAAAGTTATTCAAAATGAAAAAGGTTTTCAAATCTCTTCTATAAGAAGTGATCACGGTGGCGAATTTGAAAACAATATTTTTGAAAATTACTTGTGATGAACATGGCATCAATCATAATTTCTTTGCTCCTAGAACTCCGTAACAAAACGGAGTTGTAGAAAGGAAAACCGTTCTTTAGAAGAAATGACGAGAACTATGATTAATGAGGCTGCTTTTCCTAAATACTTTTGGGCGTATGTTGTAAGTACAGCTTGTTATATAATGAACCGGGCCCTCATAAGGCCTATTTTAAAGAAAACGCCATATGAGTTGTATAAGGGAAGAAAGCCAAATGTCTCACACTTTCATGTTTTTGGTTGCAAATGTTTTGTTTTAAACAATGGAAAAGATAATTTAGGCAAGTTTGATGCTAAGTCTGATGAAGGTATATTTCTTGGCTATTCAAATCATAGTAAAGCTTTTCGTATATATAATAAGAGAACTATGACTATTGAAGAATCTATACATGTTGCATTTGATGAAATTGACCCAAGTGGATCGAGAAAGGATCTTATTGTTGATGATGTAGCAGAAATCTTGGGGGAAACACATTTGGACAGTAAAGAAAAGGAAATCAAGGAGAAAGAAGATGAACAAAGACAAGAAGATTAGCAAGCTTTGGAACTTCCCAAAGAATGGCGAACTTCAAAATATCACTCCCTTGATCAAATTATCGGTGATGTATCTAAAGGTGTAAGTACTCGTAACTCCCTTAGAAATGATTGTAATCACTTAGCTTTTATTTCTCAAATTGAACTTAAGGATTTAATTGAAGCTTTTGATGATGAACATTAGATCTTAGCTATGCATGAGGAATTAAATCAATTTAAAAGAAATCAAGTTTGAGAATTAGTTGCTAGACCTAATAATCACCCCATAATTGGAACTAAATGGGTTTTTAGAAATAAACTTGATGAAAATGGTTTAATAACTAGAAACAAAGCTAGATTGGTTGCTAAAGGATATAATCAAGAAGAAGGAATAGATTATGAAGAAACCTATGCACCTGTAGCTAGATTAGAAGCTATAAGAATGTTACTTGCTTATGCTTGCATCATGGATTTCAAATTATATCAAATGGATGTCAAGAGTGCTTTTCTAAATGGTTTTATTCAAGAAGAGGTATACGTTGAACAACCTCTAGGTTTTGAAAATCATGAACTGCCCAACCATGTTTTTAAACTTAAAAAAGCTTTATATGGTTTAAAGCAAGCTCCTAGAGCTTGGTATGAAAGGTTGAGTAAGTTTCTTTTGGAAAATGGTTTTTCGAGAAGAAAAGTCGATACTACTCTTTTTATTAAAAATAAAAAGCATGACATTCTTCTTGTGCAAGTATATGTGGATGATATTATCTTTGGTGCTACTAATGAATCCCTTTACAAAGAATTTGCTAAGTCAATGCAGAATGAATTTGAAATGTCAATGATAGGAGAATTGAATTTCTTCCTCAGACTTCAAATCAAACAAACGAATGAAGGGACTTTCATAAGTCAAACAAAATACTGCAAGGAATTGCTCAAGAGATTCGAAATGGAAAATGCTAAACACATGGCAACTCCAATGGGCACGTCTTGCTACTTGGACAAAGATGAATGAGGTAAATTAGTAGAAATAACGAAATATAGAGGTATGATTGGATCTCTCCTTTATCTTACTGCTAGTAAGCCAAATATTATGTTTAGTGTATGCATGTGTGCTAGATATCAGGCAAACCCTAAGGAATCTCACTTAAGTGCTGTTAAACGGATAATGAAATACCTAGTAGGCACTTCACAAATGGGCTTGTGGTACCCTAAGGGTGCCTCTTGTAGCCTAATAGGCTATTCTGACTCTGATTTTGCTGGGTGCAAATTGGACAGAAAAAGTACTAGTGGGACATGCCACTTGCTTGGTAGTTCTTTAGTTTCTTGGCATAGTAAGAAACAAAATAGTGTGGCTTTGTCTACCGCTGAGGCTGAATATGTTGCAGCCAGGAGTTGCTGCGCTCAAATCCTTTGGATGAAGCAACAACTCTTAGACTACGGTCTTCAGCTTGATCACATCCCGATAAGATGTGATAACCCTAGTGCAATAAATATCTCTAAGAATCCCATACTGCATTCTAGAACAAAGCATATAGAGATACGACATCACTTTATTAGAGATCATGTACAAAAAGGGGACTGCATTCTTGAGTTTGTTGAAACATCTAAGCAACTTGCAGATATCTTTACTAAACCCTTAGCAAAAGAAGCATTCTTTTATATTCGAGGAGAATTGGGCATAATTGATCAATCAAATATTTAAATTGCTTTTTTTTGGTGAATATTATCATGGTTATATGCCTTCAATTTCATAAACGTATATGATTCTATGTTAGTTTTATTCGAATGAGCAAGGCTTTATGCGAATAAACTCCTTCACTGCTAGTTAAAATATGTGTTAAACATCAGCCTTATTCGAATAGAACTCAGTTTATTCGAATAAACTGATTCCTTTGCTTAACCTTGTATGTTTTTCATCTCTGCTTATTCGAATAACACCTTCCCTATTCGAATAACCAGAAGCCTTCATTTATCAGTGTTTCTTTCTACCCTCTGCTTATTCGAATAAGTCCCTCTTTATTCGAATAACCAGCGTCCTTCTTTTATCAGGTTCTGGTCTTGGTCTCTGTCTATTCGAATAGACCTCAGGTTATTCGAATAACCTGAACCTGTTTCTATCAGTATGGACTATTTGGCCTCAGTTTATTCGAATAAAACCCTAGCAGCCACACATTTTCAGTTTCCTGCGTGCCTGTCTGTTCAGCTTTCCTACAAGGTTTATTCGAATAAACCTCAGTTTATTCGAATAAACACGGGGTTCTTTAAATAACCCCCTGCGCGCCCAAAACGCTTTCACCCTCCATCTTCTCTGCTCTTCACTCCTTCCTCTCAAACCTTTCACCCTCTGTGTCTTTTCATTCTCTTTCACCTTCTTCCATGGCCTCCTCCTCCAAAGAACGTCCTCGCACGAAGAATGCTCCAGCACCAACCCTCTTGATCTGAGAAGGCTCTCCTCCAACGAAGAGCATCGTGCATGCTTCATCTCGCACTTCTGGGAGTGAAACTTGGTTCAACCCAAGTACCTGGATCTCTCTTTCTTCCAGCAGCATCGCGGCTTCGACTTCCTGACTCTGCTACAAAACCAGGGAGTTCTTCAGCTCTGCTCTCACCGAGCCACCATCTATCCAGCTTTGGTGAAGATGTTCTTCTGCAATCTGGCTTTCGATGGCCAGAATCTTCTTTCCGAGGTATGTGATCAGAACATCATGATCACACCGCTGGACTGGTCGACTTTGTTCGGGCTGCAGTTCTCTGGCGCCCTTGTTGAAGATGGTGATACCCCATTTCTCGAAGACTTCAACAAACTTCAGGCGGTTGAAGACCTGCTGAAGCCTGGTTTAGCCCTGCCTGATAAGGGTCTCAAGGGTGGAATGTTGAAGAGCCAAGATAGGCTTCTGCATTACGCTTATGCTCATATCCTGGCTCCTCGCGGTGGTAACTACGCCTATCTCAGCGAGGAAGATATTTTCATGCTGTGGTTCCTGAAGAATGGCCATCAGGTCAACTGGCCTGTGTTCATCATGAGGCACATGATGAGGGCCAAGGGCAAGGAGAAATCTGACTTGCCTTATGGTATTCTTGTTACTACCTTGCTGAGCAAGTATCCTCATGTCTTGGAGACTGAGCGAGCCATTGCTCTAACGCACCACAACGTCTTTGGAGCTCACACCTTACGGAAGATGAAGATGATCCAAATCGATGAAGGCTGGGTGTACACAGATGAGGTTGCTGAGGACGAGCTCGACCCTGCTGATGCCCCTACTGCTCCTGCTGACGTACCTGTTGCTGCTCCTGCTCCTGTCACTCTGGAACAGATCTTGGCCACCTTGCAAGATAACCGAGCTTACATGGAACATACCTTCTCTATTCTATTTGATAGAATAGAATGCATTGAATGTGAGGTTGCGGCTCTTCGATCTGCTTCACTTGCTCCTGCACCAGCTTCTTCACCACCACCTCCGGATGCTTACTTTTAGGATCTTTAGTTCTTAGGCTGTTTGTTTTTGGCTTTATGTTATTTTATTCTCTGGCTTTTGTACTTGACTATCTTTTATTATTAATGAATAAATAATATTTCCTGTTGATCTCTTGATATGAGTTTTATGCATTCTTACTTTGATATATGAGACTTACCCCACCTTTTTGCTCATGACAAAAGGGGGAGAAATATTTGATCATTTGACTTTAATTGAGAAAAGACAGGTAAAATTAAAATGGGATTGGATTCAAATTGAAAGGGGGAGCTGCGCACATATCTGATACACATTACCTCTTATAATTAAAGAGGGGGAGTAAGCTTTTATACCTTTTGTGAATTCCAATTATATGCACTAACGCTTTTTCTCATTGCTAGTCTCTTTGATAGTTTGTCATCATCAAAAAGGGGGAGAATGTGTTTGGATGCATACTTTTGAAGACTTGTTTTGATGATAACAAACGGGAAGAATAAATGAAGATGATAAAAAGACTAAGTCTAAATTTATATTTGATTAGCATTAGGACTTAGGATCTATTGTACGGAACCCACATTAATATCTCTTTGTTTTTTGACAGAAAAGAGAAAACTTGGTTCTAAACTTAGTGTCTTTGAAAACATCTTTTTAAAACCCTTTTTGAACTGAGTTATTCGAATAGAGCTTTGCCTATTCGAATAAACATCCTCACATGGTTTGTTTTCTTAAAGGTGTTATTCGAATAACTACCCTGTTATTCGAATAACTAAGGTTTTTCAGAACACTGTTTTGTAAGTGGCTATTCGAATAATCCTTCCCTTATTCGAATAAATGAAGTCTTTCAGAACTATGCTTTTAAGTGAGTTATTCGAATAACTCATACGTTATTCGAATAAAACCATTCTATCTGAACTTCTTTTAAATACGTTATTCGAATAGATAAGCCTTTATTCGAATAACCGTTCGTTTTCACAACTCTGGTTTTAACAGAGTTATTCGAATAACAGGTTAGTTATTCGAATAACCCATTTCAGATGAGTTTTTAGAAACAGTGTTATTCGAATAAGCCTGTGCTCTATTCGAATAAACACGAAGCTTTTGTTTACGTAAATGGAAACAGACAAGATTTTCAATCTGTGTTAATTGCTATTAATTATACCCAACTGCTAATTTCATCTGGTTTTCCCTATAAATAGTAAGCCTGGGTCATGTTTTTTAGTGCCAATAATTCTGAACTATTTTCTGATTACTCTGATTTGTGAAAACTATTTTCTACGCTCTTCTTGTTTAAAAGCTTTGAGATATTTCTATGAGAGCTCCATTAGCACTTCAATTTGTATTACTTACTCTGAGTGAGAGTTTCTCTTCATCTCTATTTTCTGATATTCTGTATCGAGGGTGAGGTATCCCTCAAGGTTTGTATAAGGGTGAGGTATCCTTGCAGGCTGAGACTTTAGCACAAGGGTAAAGTGTCTCTGTGTGTGAAAAGTGCTCTATTTTGTAACGGTAGCAAGCACCTATTGAAGCTTGTGTACTTAGTGAAAAATCTCGGCTTTCGAGGACTGGACGTAGACCACAAGTGGGTTAGTGGTCGAACTAGGATAAATACTGTGCCTGCTTCTCTTTTCCCTAATCTCCCTTTTTTTATGCAATTTAATTTACTGCACATTTATTTTTTCGCTGTTCTTTATTGTTTCTTTTCTTCTTCTCATCCCCTCTGTGCATTTATTTATTAAGCTCTTGATATTCGTGTTAATTGAAAAGAGATTTTGCGAAAAAGTTTTATACTCAATTCACCCCCCTCCTTGAGTACTGGAAGCCACTTGGTAACAGCGTCGGTCTGACCTACAACACAGAAGAGCTACCAACTGCCCATTGTAGGCAACCCGCACCCCAATGCCCCCAAAGTCAACGAGTGACTTACACTACGCATATCGCACCCACTCAAGAGGTGTAGTCTCTCCTAGGCAACTAGCCTCATACAGTCCATCGGACCTTTCCAATGCATGTACTATGCACTACTCACATTTCCAATTTATATCACATATTTGGGTCCCACATAATAATTTAACAGTATAATTACTGTATTTCAATTGCGTAGTCATATTTTCACATTTTCTCAATTATGACTCAATTCTGTCGCCTTTTTAAAATCGCGTAGCGATTTTTCAATGTTTTCAAATCTCGTAAATATTTTTCTTACGTTTTAAATCAAAAATACTATTTTTCTCATTTTAATACTAAAATTAGCTTTATTTTTCATATTTGCACACTAGTCCCTTAAAAACTCATAATTATGAAATAGCCCTCATAAAATTCATTTTTACAAAATAGTCACTCAAAAATTAATATTTACGAAATAGTCCCTCATAAAATTCATATTTATAAAATCATTCCTCTTTTATAAAATATTTACAATTTGACCTCTTAAAAAATAATATTTACAATATGACCCATCTAAAAATAAGTATTTATACAATGGCCCTTTATTTACATAATATTTACAATTTAGTCCCTCCTTTATAAAAATTTGCGGTATAGCCGCTTTAAAAATTAGTAATGGTATTGTTTCCCAAAATTTGTTATTTCTTTTGTTTACTTCACATAAAAACCATTTTACTTTGCTATACTCAAATATTTTCCGAATTCATTTTAAATCGCTCAGTTCTCATTTAAATTCATCAGTTTGAGGACTTTGGTCCTCTTTTCCATAGTATGGCCGTGAGCCTCGGTACTTTTTGGAGTACTCATACAATCGATTCATCTTGTTGTTCATATCCTAAATTACACATACAATCTCATGCTTTCATAATTACACATACACACATAATATCAAAGCTTTAAGCATTTTATCACACATGCAAGCATAGCAACACAATCAAACACAACACAAACACAATCAAATAATCGGTGAAGAACCCTTATGGATTTTTCACCGTACAAAACCATCCTCACACCACCAAAACTTGGTTGGTGAGGTTAAATCTCCCTCTTACCTCTTGAAGACAAGCTTTTCAAGCTCCCCTCCTTCTCCTTAATTTTTGTGTGGCTCACAACAATTCCTAACAATTCTAAAAAAATTAGTAAAATCACATACAAAGCTTAATAATAACAAACCATGGAACAATCATGGCTTAGAAAATCATAAACATGAATTTAAATTATAGAAATCCAAGTTTACCTCTAGGGAAATAAGGTAAAAGTGGGATTTTGAAGCACTTAGGATGTGATTTTGGGAAAACTTTCTAAATGAAAAGTGTTTAGAATGTTGTTTAGCTTTAGGAAATGGTGAGAGTGAAAATTATAGGTGATGGATAGTGTATTTGTAGGGTGCTTGGCCGAACCAATGGAGAGAAAAGGAAGGAAAAATGGTGCTTAGGTTCTTGAGATTTTTGAGAGAAAGTGTTGTAAGCTTTTTGATGTGAGAGAAAATGAAATTTGTGAGAGTGAATATGGGTGGCTGCTGCTGCTGTGAATGAGTAGTGAAAATTAAGAGATTTGCATGAAGAAAATATCCTATTTTGAGTGCACATGGTGTAGCACATGGCATAAGTCATCAATTTGACTTGCATGGCTATTTAGATTGTTCAAGAATCATGTAGAAACCCCCTCCAAGCTGCTGCAAAACCATGGGGCTCAAGGGCAATTTGGGATTCAATTTGCTTTTAATTTAAGTCCAATTACTTGCTAAACAAATAGTTAATTAATTAGGTTTAGTTTCCTAACCAATCTTAATTAACTTTCTAATTACATAATTGATTAATTAGACATATAATTATATATATTATATCTTCTAATTAAAATTAGGATATCTAATTAAAAATTTAATTGTAACAAATTAATAATTAATTTAGTTTACTTAGCTTGTTAATTAGGCCATTAGATTAACCAAATTAAGTTTAATTAATTACTAATCAAAGTCAAGCCACTATTGTTGACTTCATCTTAGCCATTGAAAATCAACTTGATTTCCTATCCATTGATCTCATCTACGGTGGATATTACTTAGTGGTTTTATCAGGATTCGTTTTACACCATTGATCGGATCAACGGTTAGGATCAAAAGCATCTAAATTATGCTTTTCATCCAAGGGTCTATATTGAAGTCTATGCTTCTTTGTTTGACTCATTCTCATTGGTTTAAAAATTCAAGCCACCTATTTTGACTTGTTCTTATTGGTTCAGAATTCTATTCAGTCAGAATCGTTGACTGTTACACTAAACGTGGGCCCCACGAACCTTTTCGGGTCCACTAACAAATTTTCTACTATTTTTGAGACAAGAGATCGTCTTGTTGAATAAAATAATATTATAATAATATAAAATTATTTTATTACACGCTTAAATCCTAAAAATTATAAGATTAATATATATATTTCAATTAGAATTGGGTTTAGTAAGATCCCCCAGCTCCAATTAATTAAATTAAGATTTTTTCGGTCAGAAAATTATTATTATTTTGACTCGAAGCAAATCACATAAAATGATAAAAAATGATCTCAGAACAAACAAATTATTTTTATAACACACAGAAAATACAAAATAGTGTAATTCTGTTATTACTATTAACATAGTCAGAATTTAGGGTGTTACACCGTTGCCAGAGAGATGGTAGAAGAATTGCTAGACAATTTTTCTTTTCAGCAGTTTGTAAAGGTGGTAACTTCGTTCTTTTTTTTTTTAGCTTGCTGCATCTTTATTTTATTTTCTTTTCTTTTTTGTAGGTTTTTTTAGTGTTGCATTTTTCTCTGCCTTGCATGCACAAGTATAGAGACACTTTGGGTTAGTTTTCTTGTAGACTTGTGTTTGAGTCAAAGTCTGACTTTTCTAATTATTTGTTTGATACTTCTTCTAATTCAAAGGAAATGAGCAAACACAGAGATCAACCCACTAAGACTCTTCAGGATTACCTCCACCCTACACGTACAACCACACCATCATGCATCATGTTTCTAGCTAATACTCACTAACTAGATTTTAAAACAGGGATGATATAGTTACTCCTTACTTTTCATGGCTTGGAAAATGGAAATCTATATTTGCACATTAGGGAGTTTGAGGAAGTAGTTGGGACTTTTCATAGTCAAAATGCAACTGATAACGTTGTGAGACTTAAGTTCTTTCCTTTCTCTTTAAAGGGTAGAGCTAATAGTTGGCTATACTCGCTAGGAAACAAGATCTATTAGGTCATGGAATGAGATGACTCAGGTCTTCTTTAATAAATACTTTCCCCAACATAAGACCAACGCTTTGAAAAAGACAAATTTTCACCTTTACACAAAAAAGATAGTGAGACTTTGTATCAGTCTTGGGAGAGATTTAAGGAGTTGTTAAGTATATGTCCTCACCATAGGTATGAGAATTGGCGCTTAGTGAGTTATTTTTATAAGGGACTTACATCTAGAGAGCGCTAATTTGTAGAGATGATGTGCAATGGTGAGTTCTTACAGAAAGATCCCGATGAGACTAAAGAATACCTTAATGAGCTTACTGAAAAAGCTCACACTTGGACTGGACCTAGTGCTACTGAGAGTACAAATAGGTCACGACTTGTAGGAAACCCAAATGGTGGTGGAATTTACCATCTCAGGGAAGAGGATAACCTAAAGGCTAAGGTTGAGATGCTCACTAGGGAGTTAGAGGTGTTAAAGACTAAGGACTTAAAGCTAACATATGTGGTTAATCATGTAGAGTCTTTTAGACCATGTTTTGTGTGTGGTGGGGTAGATCACCTCACCCAAGAGTGTCTTACATTTGTTGAGATGAGAGGGATGTACAAGGAACAATATAATGCCTTAGCTATGTACAAGAAGCATTTTACACCTTTTCCTAATACCTATAATTCGGGGTGGCGCAATCACCCCAATTTTAGTTAGAAGTTTGAAAACTAGCTGCCTACACAACCCCTTAAATCATATCCTGCACCATATCATGCACCTTTATCTTCTAGGAGTCTTTTAAAAGGCACTTTGCAGGCTTTTATTAAGGCACATAGTAAGATTAACCAAAAGTTTGAATCTTTGATAACGCAGGTTGTTAAAGAAAATAAGGAGATAAAAAGCCAAGTGTCCAACTTGATGAACTCATTGAGTGTGAATGAGCGAGGTAAGTTCCCTTCTCAAGCTCAGTTCGTACCCCATGGTCAACACATGGTATAAGAGAATTTGAAGGATGTGAATGTCATTGTGACATGAAGTGGTAAGTCATTACACATCCCAACAACGAACACCTCAGAGGATGTGGAAAAGAATTAAGATAGTAGTGATGTCGAGCTACCCAAGGAACCTGAGGTGACAAAGAGTCTTGTTAGGGTACCATTCTCTCAACCTTTAAAATCAAGTAAATGAATTATACATCCTAACAATGAAATCCTAGAGAATCTAAGGCAGTTAAAAATCAATCTTCCTTTTTTGCATGTGAATAAACAAGTTCCTACTTATGTAAAATTTATCAAGGATTTATGTACAGTTAAAAGGAAGCACCATGTGAAGAATACATCGTTCCTATTAGAACAAGTTAGTGCTCTAATTGAGTAGTGGATTCCTCCTAAGTACAAAGATCCTGGTTGCCCAACCATTGCATGCAACATCGAAAATCATGAGTTTGGGCAAGTTTTGTTAGATTTAGGAGCTAACGTGAATCTAATGCTATATTCTATTTATTTACAGTTAGGGTTGGGAGAAATCAAACTAACCATTGTGGTATTGTAATTGGATAACCGTCCAGTCAAGGTACCCTGAGGTGTGGTAGAGGATGTTCTAATTCAAATTGACAAGTTTTATTATCTTGTTGATTTCTTAATCCTCGATACTAGCTCTGCTGTTGATACTATTTCTAAAATTCCTTTGATTTTAGGTAAGTCTTTCCTCGCCATTGCTAATGCTCTTATTAATTACAGGAATGAGCTCATGAAGCTGTCTTTCGAAAATATGATTATCAAGGTGAATATCTTCCATATTGCAAAACAACCAGAAGATGATGACGAGGGGCATCAAATATACATGATTGACTCACTCATGGATAGGGGAGTATTTATAGTCCATGATTTTGATCCCCTTGAGTATTTTCTTGTTAATTTTGAGTTTGATTCTATCAGTAATCCATCTGATGTAGTTGATATTTGTGCTATTTTTTATAGAATTCAGGAATATGACACTTGGGCATTGCAACCAAAGTTTGAGGAGTTGCTTGAAAAAGGTGAAAAACAAATTCCTTCAAGTGTGGAAGCACCCAAGGTTGAATTGAAGCCTTTGCTTAAGGGTTTAAAGCATGTTTTCCTTGGTCCAAGTGATACTTTTCCTGTTATTATCTCATTTGGATTGTCTGAGTCTAAAAGTGAGAAATTAATTCGGAGCCTAAGTAAGCATAAGTTAGCCTTAGGTTGGAGCATTACTGATATAAAAGGTGTTAATCTCTGGTCTATTCTCATAAAATTAATTTGGAGGAAAGAACTAACCCTCGTAGAGACCCCTAGCGTAAGCTTAATCCCACTATGAAAGAAATGAGGAAAAATGAAGTGTTGAAACTATTAAATGTAGGAATCATATATCCTATTGCTGATAGTAAATGGGTAAGTCCTACATAGGTTGTTCTTAAAAAGTCAGGTGTTACTGTGGTGAAGAATGACCTGGGAGAGTTAGTCCCTACAAAACTTATGACTGAGTGGCAGATGTGAATTGATTATAGAAAGTTGAATGCTGCCACCTAGAAAGACCATTTTCCTCTCCATTTTATTAATTAAATTCATAAGCGTTTGGCTAGTCATCCTTTCTATTGTTTCTTGGATGGTTATTCTGCTTATTATTAAATGAAATTACATTAGAAGACCAGGATAAAACCACTTTCACTTGTCTTTTTGGTACTTATACTTTTCATAGAATGCCATTTGGATTATGTAATGCACCTGTTACTTTTCAACGTTGCATGATGAGCATTTTAGTGACATGGTTAAAAATTGCATGGAAGTTTTTACGGATGACTTGACTGCTTTTGGACCTTCTTTTGAAGCATGCTTATTGAATTTAGAGTGAGTATCGACTTGATGTGAGGAAAAGGAATTAGTTTTGAATTAGGAAAAATGTCACTTTATGGTACCTTCAGGTATTGTCTTAGGGCATATTATTTCTTCTAAGGGGATAAAGGTTGATCAATCTAAGATCCAATTAATCTCTAAGTTGCCTACTGTTAGACCATTAGTGTACCGCAAGTGCACGGATCATTCAAGCAATACAATGAAGAGTAAAGTTTGTTCCCACGAGGATGCTGGCTTCCAAAAGCTAAGTATCAACCAATAGCTTAATTAATTCTATTCAAGAACATAAAAATAAAGAAAGTGTAGATAAACTCAATCTAAACTACAAAGCAATAAAGATAATGTTTAGAGTTTTAGAGAATCCTTCTTCATATCCTACTTCAACTAATGATATGCAATCCTTACAAACAATATCAATAAATTATTAATTTAGCTTGAGAATCTGATTTAGTTGAAAGCCTATGTCTAGGTCAATCAACTGTAGTTTCATTTACCTGACTCACTAGCTAGATGCAAAATACACTCATTAAGATCTATTCTCAAATACCCGCTATGCATGGCTAAGAGGTATATTTCTATCCTATTAGAAAATCAACTTGTCCAAGCCAATTGAATGAAATCGAACATGCATCAACCATACATATGATCTAAAATCCAAATTCCTAAGTCTAGGTTCATCAGATTTCAACAAATCACTTAAAAGCTGATTTAACAATCAAGAGCATTAAGATCCATATGATTGAACAAAATTAAACATCAATATATACTCAAAGAAGTACAAAACCATCAATATTCATAAAAGGATTCAAAGTTATCCCTAAATACAACTTAGCTAATCATTGAACATGAAAATATACATCAAAAACCATGTAGAGAGAAAAGAGAAAGGAGAAGGAAGTAAAACTCATGGATTTCATCCTTAATGTTTGAATCTCCTTCAATGAAGAAGATGACCTCCAACCTTAACTCCTCGGCTTCCTCTTAGCCCAGAAATGAAAACCTAGCCGCAGCTTCTCTAAACCTAACGACCTCTCAAGACCAAAACTAATAAAATAGTATTTATAGGCTCAGAAAATAGAGTCACGCCAAGGTATTAACATGCCTACGCTGTAGCTTGTGTTCAATTTAGGTCACCAATGCCGCGACATACATAATTTATGCCACGATGCTATAGACTCGGGTCCAATATACTGAAGCAGGGGATGCACCCCGTCACGGCATTGATATGACTGCGCCGCGGTGTGAGCTACTGATATGCATACTTGGCTTTCTCTTCCATTTTTTGTCCAATTTCTCCAAATTTTAGCTTGATTGGAGCCTTTCCTAAAATAGAAAAATCACCAAGTCAATTACAATTTCAAATCCACTTAATCACTTACCAAATAAGCACAATTTACTCAAAACCATATAGGAAGATATCAAAATTAGAATTTGACAATTATAAGCCTAAAACCTTCCATATTTGCATCATAAACAAAGACTAAGCATTTTTTATAGCATAGAAATAGGGCACAAATAGCTACATTTCATGGAGTTATCACACCCCCAAACCTACATTTTGCTAGTCTTCAAGCAAAACAAAGTATGACTAAGGAAACCTACTTAACAATTCATGCTTAAACATTCATTCAGCATCCAATATAATTTTAATTTTTCATTTAAACCACAACCAGTGCATACTGATTGTATATCCACTAATACCTCATAATTAGCTCTACACATACACAATCCTTAACATGCTAACAATCCAACATCCTTCTATGCAATTCACATTTTTCCACAAACATGCAAGATAAACTTCTCCTAGTCAAGTCATACACATCTGGATAAGTTTATGAGCATACATGTATATGAATCATAAAATCCACAAAATTGAATCTAAACTCTCTCTCCACTAATGTAAATCATACACAACCGAAGATCAAAAGGGACTTCAACAGCTTGTAATGTCAGGCCAATGGTAATGGGAGGAAGAAAAATAAGGAAAGGATACAATACAAATATTAAGAAATATAAACATGTTATTTTAAGACTTGAGCCTCCAACTGATATTAGTAGGGTATTCAACAGTGAATGAAGAAAACTCACCAGAACCATTTAATGCTTTTCATACTTTTCTTTTCTTTTTTTTTTTAATTTTTTGCAAAGCAATGCTTCTTTTTCTTTGACTGCATCTAGTTTCTTCAAGCTCATTTTGTATTGAATATGCATTAATACCCCTAATCATTAGACTCACTCCAAGAAATAACATATCATGTACTCAAAAAATAATGACGGTAGGAAGAAAATGACATACTTTCACATGCATTAGAATGGTTAACAGGTTAACGAACACAATGGTGGTGAAAACCAATAAGGCCAAACAATTATAAGGCTTCAAAAGGGGACCTATGGATATCATCATATCAGGGTAAGCTTTTAAGGCTCAATCGATCCAAACATTGCCCTAATCATTTCCTCAATCATGCACAATATAGGATTTTACCTCAAGAGAGTCTAAAAATAATTTTTAGGATAATCAAAACTCTACATGTACATCCATAAACTTTCTCTAGACATGCACTCTTATCATTTTCAAAGTTACACGTGCATCTAAGTGGGATGTAAATCATGCATAAAAAATGACTAAATTGTTTCACATGCTTCATGATCACAAATGATTTCACTGAAAAGGAGGTAATTAGCAACCTTCCATATCATTGGACAACCAATTCTACACTAGCATTTGGCAATATGTCATGCATTCAAATATATCCAACTTTTTCAATTCTAGCATGCATAACATCATGTGCGTAATGTTAAAAATTGAAATGTTTGCATCATTACCCTTTAGTAATAGCCAAAGTAACAGAAAATCATGAAAACATGGTGGCTATCATAACGGCATACAGTAAACATCATCACATGCATACTTAATACATTATAATAATTAAAGCATGTAATGATACTCCCCCAAACTGAAGTGAGATAATATCCTCACTTTCATTGGTGCATTGGTTACCTAAAACTTTTCAAAAGTATGCACACTATTAGTCTGAGCATACTAAAATATGTACAAACTTGAAAAATAAACAAATTATGTACAAAACTTCTTTTTTTTTCTTTTTTTTCACAAGTTTTACAGGCATGCCACGGTGTACATAAGTTCATGCCGCGGTGCTGAGCTCCTTGGAATTAGTCCAGATGTGCATAAAAGGTCTTCACGCTATGGCGTTAGCAAGCTTGCGCTGTAGCGTGAGGAGTCAGCTTACAAAATTTTGTAGCAAAATCAGTTTTGCTACATGTTCTGCCCCAAAATGGTCTCTAACACTTATAAAACTTGTCCAAAATGTTAAATTACAATATATATATATATATATATATATAACAAAAACATAATAAAACCACAAAATCAACATACTAACATATTTAAGACTTAAAACATAACTAAAACATAAAAACTAACAAAAGCATAAAACTACTATATTAACATACAAACATATATAAGTATTAACATAAATAAGACTTTAAGCTTAACAAAATCAACATACTAACAAACAAATATTAACATATAAATATTAATATATGATATCAACATACTACTTATTTATGCAAAAAGTAAAGACAAGAATTAACATAAACTTGGGGTTCTTCCTAAGAAGGGCCTATTTTACAGTCCAGGCAGGACTTTGTCACCAAAATGGTTTGTGCGGATGAGTGATCTTCCTGAACTTGATCAAAGGTTTTCCTTTTGAGGAGTTGCGAACTCCCTTAAGTGCCTCATATCATTATGGTCATCTGGCTTCTTTATTGTACCTAAAACTTAACATAACAAAAACTTAAATTAAAATGGACTATATACAACTTGAATTAGAACTAATTAAACTCGTTGTTGATATTAGCAATATAGAATTAAACCATTATCCTTGTCAACAATGCTAAAAACTTGTTAGACTATTTGTGTACAGCAAGTGCACAGGTCATTCAAGTAATACAATGAAGAGTAAAGTTCGTTCCCACGAGGATGTTGGCTTCCAAAGCTAAGTATCAACCAATAGCTTAATTAATTCTATTCAAGAACATAAAAATAAGAAAAGTATAAATAAACTAAATCTAAACTACAAAGCAATAAAGATAATGTTTAGAGTTTTAGAGAATCCTTCTTCACCTCCTATTTCAACTAATGATATGCAATCATTACAAATAACATCAATGAATTGTAAAGTTAGCTTAAGAATTTGATTTAGTTAAAAGCCTATGTCTAGGTCAATTAACCATAGTTTCATTTACCTAACTCACTAGCTAGATGCAAAATCCACTCATTAAGATCTATTCTCAAACACTCGCAATGCATGGCTAAGAGGTATATTTCTATCACATTAGCGAATTAACTTATCCAAACCAATTGAATGAAATCGAACATGCATCAACCATACATATGATCTAAAATCCAAATTCCTATGTCTAGGTTTATCAGATTTCAACAAATCACTTAAAAGCTGATCAAACAATCAAGAGCATTAAAATTCATATGATTGAACAAAACCAAACATCAATATATACTCAAAGAAGTACAAAACCATCAATATTCATAAAAGGATTCAAAGTTATCCCTAAATACAACTTAGCTAATTATTGAACACGAAAATATACATAAAAAATCATGTTTAAGATAGAAGGAAGGAAAGATAATAGATTTCATCTTTGATGCTTGAATCTCCTTCCATGAAGAAGATAACCTCCAACCTTGACTCCCTTGGCTTCCTCTCAGCCCATAAATGAAAACCTAGCTGCAACTTCTCTAAACCTAATGACTTTTCTTAACCAAAACTAATAAAATAATATTTATAGACTCAGAAAATAGAGTCACACCACGGCATTAACATGCCTACACTGTGGCGTGTGTTCAATTTAGGTCACCATTGCTGCGGCATACATAATTTGTGCCGTGCCGTTGTAGCCTCGGGTCCAATATACTAAAGCAGGGGATGCACCATGTCACGGCATTGATATGCCTGCGTCGCGGCTTGAGCTGCTGATATGCACACTTGGCTTTCTCTTCCATTTTTTGTCCAATTTCTCCAAATTTTAGCTAAATTGGAGCCCTTCTTAAAATAGAGAAATCACCAAGTCAATCATAATTACAAATCCACTTAATCACTTATCAAATAAGTACAATTTGCTTAAAATCATATAGAAAGATATTAAATTTAGAATTTGACAATTATAAGCCTAAAACCTTCCATATATGCATCATAAACAAGTACTAAGCATTCTTTATAGCATAGAGATAGGGCACAAATAGTTACATTTCATGGAGTTATTAATGTGAATATCGGCAAGTGCACCAAATCACAAAAAGTAATAGAGTAGTGAAAAGAGAAACGTCCCATGAGGATTATATTGCCAATTACCAAATTTGTTAAATTAACACTATTTAAGCTACTCTATCGATGGAAGTTGGCAAAAACGAAAATAAAGATAATTAAAAGAAAGTAATTAAAATTAAACAAAATAAAATCAAGCAATCTAACAAGAGATGAAAACAATAATAAGAAAGTGTTAGGGTTCATACTTCACTTGAACTCTTTCAAATGCATTTCTAAATATTGGTTTAAACATGTTCTATTTCAATGATTTATGGTCAATTCTCAAAATTAATTAATATCCAATTCCTTAGTATATTAATCCTTTTAAACTGTTTGGAATTAACTAATCCATTAGTCTAACCCCATATAGAAAATGCATTATCAAGAACAAGGGAATTATAAGAAAGACCACATAACCCACAACGTCTATCCATAGCGATTGCAGAAATTATGGTGTTTATCACAAGTTCTAAGTTCATGCAGATTTTTCCAAATCATACATAAACCCAAAAGATCATTCCTAAATTGATCAAGTTTAGAAAAGCATTAAGAACAGATATAAACATGTAAATCATGAGATAGAAACATGCATTAAACCCATAAAAGAAATTACATCATCAAAGTATTAAAATCCATCATCCCCCTAACGAGGGGAAGTTAGTTACACATAGGGAAAGAACAAAACAAAGGTAAGAAGATGACAAAATCCATTGATAATTAGTGGAAAGATTAAAGAAAATCCCTAATCTTCAAGTCTTGATGCGCCCACACCAAATTAGGATTGAGTTGTCTTGACGGCTGCTGCAGTGTGTGTTAAAATTTGGCGTAACTTTCTATTTATAATTTCAAAATAACATGCTATTAAGCGTCCAGCACTTGAGCGCTAGTATTCAAGTGCCTGAGTGCAAGCTCACCAGAAGCCAATTTTCCATGGTGTACGCATATGAGCGTTGGCTTATCAGCGCTTGAGCGCTAACTCACCAGAGATAATCCTCCAATTCTGCCAGTTGCGCGCTTGAACGGTGAACTCCCAGTGCTTGAGTCCTGGGATAACAGAGAAAACTCTCCCATTCTGCCTAACCAGCGCTTGAGCACTGGATCTTGAGCGTTTGAGCGTTAAGCATCCAGAGAGCTTTTTTCTAGTAGCTCTTCCATGCAATAAACACCATTCTTCTTCCCTAGCAAATACCTATAAAAAACATAAGAAAATATGAAAAATGAAGAAAAACACTTTAAAATAAAAACACGATAAACGTAAGGACAAAACCTAATTAAATAGATTAAAAGAGAATGAAAACCTAGAAATTGAACCATAAAAACATGACTTTTTAAAGGTTCATCAGTTATCACCTACACCGAGGACAGTAAAGGATGTGAGATCTTTTCTTAGTCACGCGAGCTTTTATAGGAGGTACATATAGAATTTTTCCAACATATCTAGACTACTATGTGACCTCTTACCTAAAGATGCCCAATTTGAATGGAACAAGCTTGTTAAGAGGCCTTTTAAAACGCTAATTGGCAAGCTTACCTCAGCACCAATAATGCAGCCACCTAATTGGACTTTACCTTTCAAGATCATGTGTGATGCTAGTGATTTTGCTATAGGTGCTGTTCTTGGTCACTGAAGGGAGGGGAAGCCTTTTGTCATTTATTATGCTAGTAGAACTCTATATAGTGCTCAGATGAATTACTCCATCACTGAAAAAGAGTTGGTAGCTGTAGTGTTTGCTTTGGATAAGTTTCGTGCTTACTTGATTAGTTCTCCTATTATTATTTTCACAGATCATGCAACCCTTAAGTACCTTCTTACAAAGAAGGATGCTAAGGTGCGAATAATATGTTGGATTTTACTTTAGCAAGAATTTGACATCACCATCAAAGATAAGAAAGGAGTGGAGAACGTAGCGGTTGACCATCTCTCAAGGCTCACATTTGAGGACACCTCTGACCACTCGCCAATTAGGGATGATTTTCCCAATGAGTATTTATTTTCTATTATTTCTCTGCCATGGTTAGCTCATATTGTGAATTATTTGGCTGCAGGTGAGATATCGGTGGATTAGAGCACTCAAAACAAAAGGAAGCTCATGACTGAGGTACGTAATTTCTATTGGGATGACCCTTTTCTTTTCAAATACTGCCTTGACCAAATTTTAAGAGATTGCATCCCTGATGAAGAGATTGTTAGTGTCTTGGAATTTTGTCATTCCCAAACTTGTGGGGTGACTTTTCAATGAAGAAAATCACTGCAAAAATATACAGTATGAATTTTATTGGCTCACCTTGTTTAAGGATGCAAACATTTATTGTCGCTCATGTGAAAAATGTCAAAAGTTAGGAGTTATGTCCCTCGTAATATGATGCCCTTAAACCCAATTTTAGTGATTGAAATTTTTTATGGTTGGGACTATGATTTTATGGGACCATTTCCTCCTTCTTTTGGATATCAATATATTATTGTGGCAGTAGATTATTTGTCAAAATGGGTAGAGGCAGCAGCTTGCAGGAGCAATGATAATAGAATGGTAATTAAATTTCTCAAAGAGAATTTGTTATCTCGATTTGGTACACCACGTGTTATCATTAGTGACGGAGGTACACATTTTTGCAATTGTTCTTTAAAGGCTTTGATGAAAAAATACAGGGTGGTACATAAGATCTCTACTGCCTACCACTTGTGGATATGGTCTATCAACCTTTACCACACTATATAGGTATATTTTTCTTTATTTGTTTTGTTTTATTTTTGTTTTCTCTTATTTTCTTTCTTTTCCTTTTTGTTTGTTTGTTGTTTTCTTTGTTTTCGTTTGCAAGTTAGTTTTATTTTGTCATTTCGTGTTATCATCTTCGGTGCTTAGTGAGCTAACCACATCACTCATCGTGGGTATTCTACCCTTTTTTGCTAATCCGTATTTAATTTTAAGTCTTAAACATTGATGACAATGTCAATTTTAAGTTTGGGGGTGTAACATTTTTTTTCTTCATTTTTTTGTTTGCTTTATTTGTATTTGTTTTTTTATTTTAATTTTATTTTCTTTATTTTTTTTAGTTTGAGCTTTTATTTTCATTGAGTTGACTTAAGTACCTTACAAATTTTAGAGCCTTTGTATGAGAATGTAAATAGTGTCGGCCAACAAAAAATTTAAAAAAATTCAAAACCTACAAAAAAAATATTTAGTTTGCGTGCTTGTTTATTTCATTTTACTTTATTTTATTATTATTATTTTTTACATTGCTAACCATTATCAGGGTGTAGTTATCCTTTTCTCGTCTTCTTTTTTTAATTGCTAAGCATTTAAGGTATGTGACTCCTCTTCATTACTCTATTTATTTTTGTTCTAATAATTTCTTTGATGCATATTGGTGATTTTTTTTAAGTCTAGATTTAATTTGAAACATTGAGGACAATGTTTGGTTTTGATTAGGGGTGGAACTTACTTGAATTTTAGTCATGTTATCATTATGCCACTTTTATGAGAATTTTTTTTTCTATCATCTTGCTCAACTTGTTTCACATTATTCATAGTTTCTTCTGCATGTCTCTTTTTGCCGAGTTAGTTTTGAGCAATTCATTTTTATTGTGAGAGTATTTTCTTGGACATCCAATGTTTATTGTGGTGATCATGATTTTTGTTTTCTTTTCTTTCACTAGATCGTTTCATTATTGTTTTGGCTAAAGAGAAGTTTTATATCACACTTGTATTTAATTTGATGTCATGAAAGTTGGTAGAATTGTGTGTTTCCTTGAGAGATGATATTAAGTCACATTTCTTACTTTAAGCCTTGGAATAATGTTTTTGTTCTTTCACATATTACTGCTAGTTACCCCTTTGAGCTTGTTTATTAAACATTTCTTTCTTAACCCTTTTCCAAAGCGTTTCAGGAAAACAGCATTGTGATTGCAATATGGGGTGAAATGAGGAATGTTAAAAAAAATGAAGTGAAAATGATTTTTTTTTTTGGAAAAGTAAAAAAACAATAAAGAAAACATGAAGTGTGAAAAAATTAAGAAAAAGTGTGAAGAAAAAAATGTTGATATTGGAGATTAGCCAAATAAGTGATTAAAAGAAAGGGGAAAAGATGTTGAAAGTGTAGATGGGAGCTTCAAAATATTCTTGGAACACTTTTGATTATCATTATCACCCTTTAGCCTTCATATTTTTCCATTACCCTCATGACAAGCTTAATAAAGTCCTATTTGATCTTAAGGGATTGCATAGTTATTCTAATGTACATGACTAATCTTAAAATGTGATGCAGTCTTTTCTTGGCATTTTTTCATAAAACGATATTTGTTTTATTTTCTCAGTGTTCTTTTTATTATTTTATATGTGAGATATTTGTTTTGATTTGTGCCTACTACTCTACTCACATATACTTGCTATGAGTGACACCATACTTCTGAGTTTTCATTGTTGAGTGTAACTTTTGTAAAGATTGTATATGATTGAAAGATGTATTCTGATAGAGATTGTTGTGATATTTGGAGACAATAGGTATATGCCATAATAACTATATTATTCACACACTTTGAGTTTGATGATGGTAGAATTTTTGTGGCAATTGCAGTGTTCTGATACATGACTGATATTTTTAAGTTGAGATAAATTAGATTTGATTAAATTGGTTGGAGATATTATTCATTTTGAGTTTTGTTTTAAGTCGCTTTCATTGTTAGGGACTAGCAATAAACTGATTAGGGGTTGTGATAATAGCCTAATTTTTTTATATATATTTTTAAAAATTATGCATGATTATATCTCATTATATTTAATTTTAGTGACTTTATAATACTATTGATTTATTTATTTAAAGAAGTCATTAATTTAATTATTGTGATAATTGTAGGAAATTTGTTACAAATGTATTTTCTGACCTTACTGCTATATTTAGACTATATCTTGAGCTATCAATATCAGATCGACTCAATTCTTGTGGTGTTGGAAAGATAACAGAAAATGTAACAACTCTTCTATTGAAATTCAACGCTAATTTTGTTATTTGAGTGATGAGAAAAAAACAGAGAGAAAAAGATGAAAACTAGGCAGCCTTCAATAAAATGAGATTAAGTTTCCTAAAATTGGTTTCCTAAATCCAATTAATATTTATTATTTTTATTTGGAGACTAATTAAAGAGATTGAGTTTCCTAAATTTAGTTTCCTAAATTCAATCAATATCTTTTATTATTTGGAAATCAATTAAGGACATTAAGTTTCTTAAATTTGATTTCCTAAATCCAATCAATATCTTTTTATTATTTAGGAATCAATTAAGGAGATTTTGTGCAAGATACACCCCTATTAGGTAAAATCTCTTTTTAATAGGCCGCATAGTAGGGAAAAAAAAGAATAGTGATGTAGCGCAGGAAAAAGGCAGAAGACACGCAGGGATGACAGACTTGAAGGCCTTTTCTCTAGAATTTATTTGTCTATTATCATAGTATAGACAACTAGATTCTCAAGTGGGGCTAGGGATGAACTTGCACATTGGATGATATTTTGAATTTATTTTTAATTTATGTATTTGATTCTCAATAACTAAAACTCCTTTGTTTTTTCATTCTTAATTCATTGGTTATGTTTTCTTCTCCAAATAATCATAGAATTTATTCTATTTATGGATTCAGTCATGCTTTTCTATTGAATGGATTAGTTTTTATTATTATATTTGGATCAATTATTTATCTATATTGATTTACTTTTTTATTGCAATATCACTTCCTGAGTATATTATCATCGTTGAATTTTCTCAATAGGGATAATAATTTACATATTTTAAAAGTGGTGAATAATTTTTCAAAGGGTTACATTTGATTTAATTTTAATTTATAAATCTATACCTTTCGATTGAGAATTTTGGAAATTGAGTTCCCAATTAAGTTATTCAATGAATTAAGAATAATTAAAATACTGAATTTGTGCAAGGGATTCCTGACGCTTTACTATTTGTCAAATTTGAGTACTTTTTTCGTTAGTCACTTTGCTTCACTTTAATTTACATTTAAAATTAATCTTTGTTCATTATTAATCATTTAATATTTTTCTTTAGTTTTTTTGTTCCTTTTGCCATTATTTAAATTTGTCTCTCTATAGAATCGTCACCTCAAAGCTGTACTACAATTACCGCATTATTCTTTGAGTGTAATCACTAACCTCTGGTATTTTCCACTAATAATTGTTCCATTTACAAACCACAAGCTTTCCAAGCTTAGTAACCACAACCAGCTATGTTTTGTATAAGAACATAGCCTCAAACTTTATGCTGTGTCCTTAAACCCAAAAACAGAGCATCCACTCCAAAGAAGAGCTTAGAATGTTAACCACATTCACTCTTTCTTGACTGAGTGTTTTCACCAAATAAACAAGATTTAAAATGCTCTAACTAAGCTTCAAATTTCTTGCAAGACTCCTTTGAGTCGATAAACAAATGTGGCTCAAAAGATATGAAGAAGAGTGTAAGGTTTATAAGTTTCAACACTTGAACTAGAGAGATAGCTTGCAAATCATTTTTCATTGCCCTTCAATCCTTCTTCTTTTATATGATACGAGTGAAATATGACCGTTGGATGAGTCGTTGTCATCAAATCTAGTTGTTGGAGGTTCCATCTTCTTATTTTCGCACATCTGATAGTGTTCGCACGTGATACTGTGCATGTACATAAGTGCCTGCTCATTCACTACTGTCTTAGCCCTCTGTTCCAATATACCTACTCGTTATGACCAATTTTGATGGAAGTGCTTGCTCATTTGCTATTGGAATGAGCTAAAAAATTAGTTATAAAAATATCATCCAATAAGCTTCCAAATGTGTCCAAAAGACTTGCAAACCTTCCCAAGCCTAATAAAACATATCTTATACATTTGTTAGCATTAGATATACACTCAAAGTATGTGTAGGAGGTTTGTTTAAACAAGAATTGAGTATCCTTAAATTTGAATATAAGATAATTAAGGAGTCCAAAATTGAATAACGATAACTTCTAGAATCACATTTAATAGTTATTTCAGTATTCAATATAGGTTAGGTGATTCACTAAGATCATCAAGATCATCATCAAAACTAAAACTAGAGTTCTCAAACTCAACACGTAACACATTATCACTACGAGTCTCTACCATTTGAATAAAGCTTGATCAACATAAAAGTTCTATTAAAAGAGTAACGTCGTCTTTTCACCCCTTTTGAATTAAATCCAATTCATGGCTCTATTTTTTTATAATGGCTTTTCTCAAATTCTTTTTTCATATGAAATATCTTTTATGTTTCATCCATTATTATTAATTGTCAAATATTCTTAAATTAACGTGTTTTGTCTTACATTAAATTTATTGATTTTGATGAATAATAGAAGAAACTACAAATTTTGATATTACACAAAGAAGGAAATCAAATCAAGCATTCTAACAGGACTAACAAAAATGAATGATTTTATTTATATGAAAAATCATAATATAGTTTCTAAAGAACTAGACACTCTATGTGTCTTGGAAATCAAATCAAGGAACATTGCAAGATTATGATAAAGTAATGATTTTTCTTCTCCGTCATCTTAATGAATGATTGAAATATGAATATCTTACTCTAAAAGATCCTATTGATTTTTGGAATAGTTTGAAATATAGATATAACTACCAAAAAAATGGTAATACTGATAAAGATCCAATCGATCTTTAGAATCATTTCTCAATTGAAATTATGTGATGCCTCGAATATGCTCCTGTAGTAATAGCAATATCAGGTATGCTTATAGATGTTTCTTCTTAAGAGCCTAACTGTTCTCTCCAAGGATATAGACTACTCTTGAACTTAATGAAAGCACCAGATTATGCCTAATAACTTGAGTACTCTATAACCTTCCCTAATGATATTTTGCTATAGTATTCTAGAATTTTCTATGCAGCAAATCCTTGGAAAAAATAAATGCAATAATATCATGCATAACAATATGCTTGAGTGGTCTCACATTTAAATCATGAGGCATCACCAAAAAAAGGTAATATTTTCCTAATCGTGTGGCTGCTCAACAAAGCCTTCCTCTTATTCATGTTATTAATGACAAAGGGTTTACTATGTGTGTTATATTCATGTTATAAGCAATTGCACTAGCTATATATAAGAATCATAGTCATAAGGCCTTGAATATTTTAGATAATGGGAGAAGCTAATGTTTATACCATTATTGATAGTATAAAGATGATTGAGAGCTTTAGAAGAGCTAATGTTGTTTGTTACCTGGAGTAATAAAAGTTATTATTTATAAAGTCACAAAGAGGCTTGCTGAGTTTAAATGATATTCATCAAAATGGATATCACATTAATAATGTTAATGAGGGATATTGACTACCTTTGTATTATTGTTATCATTTCGGGTAAGAAAACTATATTATAAAGATTAATTTCTTTTATTCCTGTCTATGCTGCACTTTGAGTGCAATTGAAGTATATGTTATTTTAATTCAAAAGTTTGTTATGCTTTTTCAAACCAATGGTTTACTAGTTCAAATAATTTTATTATTGTTTGGATTGTCTAGTTTAGTTTCCTAGCCTTAACCTTCAGAACAAGGTTATTTTTGAAGAGGGCATTTATACAAATGAAGATGCAGAGACTAGAGTGCACCAGCTTGGACGAAAGATTTCTACAATGAACTATAAATAATAGTTAATAACAGTTAGGGGATGTTTTTCAAAAATTAATAGCTCAAGTAGGCACTTGATACATGTATAAATAAGTCTACTCCCACTTTAATAGACAAGAAAGGAATCAAAGTGAGATTTGAGGAGTTCTTTCCCATGAACTTGAAGGAAGGGGCCTTTGCTTGACATTTGTTGATTTTTATTTTCTTGCTCAATTGAGTTGTGGATAAAAAATGATATGAAAAAAAATATTGAGAATTCATTTGGATATTCATTGAAGAACCAAAAGATTCTTTAGTATAGTAAGTTATGTGCTACACATTCTTAATGAAAATTGATTATAAGGTCATCACCAACTGAAATTGGAATTGAATCTTTTAGATTTTTAGAACATATTCAAGGTGGTATTTGCGATCAATTGATCCACCATGTGGTGTGGACATTTTATAGTTTTTTGTAACACCCTCCCTAGGGCGTCACATTTTAAAATAAAAACTTAAACCAATTATAATTATTTTATAAAAGCTTGAGTTTCAAAATACAAATTTTAAAATTTCTTTTTCGCAGAAATATAAACTTACCAAAAATTAAGAGTAACAATGAAATTAGATTGAACTGATTAACATACATATGCCATATACATCACAAAATAATTAACAATAAATTAAAACATGAAAATTACAGACTCAGAGAAACAGTAGTAAACCCAAAGAAAGTTACTACTAATAGCACGGTAATAACACTAACGAGGAAGAATAAAACTCAACCTAAAAAAAAATTCCATTTCTTCACCAACTCGCATCATGTTGAAATTTGGAAGATTACTTCTTGCCGTCACCATCTTCAGAATATTGTCTCCAAAAAGCCTCAAAATACGCTTCGCCTACTACACGAATTTAAACAATACAAACCAAACAAAACAATACAATAAAGAGGTGAGATCCCTTTCACCTTTACCAAGATCGGTAGCAAAGAATGATACGAATGACTAGATCATTCCATACACACAAATCAATACATGAATTTAGTCATATTATCGATTTACAATTAATTCTAATAAGCATATATTATAATTGAATAAACCACAATAACATTACCAGGATAGATATAACAATTCACACTATATAAAATGTCACAACAATAAATCATAATAATATAGAATAAAGATTAAATGCAATATCAACATATAATATCCCAAATAAAAGATCATAGGTAAACGATCACAGATAAAAGATAATAATGTACCACATATAAACATATGCAATGTGACACAATCCTACTCCATGGAGCTACAACACACACAACGATATCAGAGAGAATGAGTTGAGACTTCTATTAGTATCTTGCCTCACCAATCCAAATTTATCAGACTTTGTCAAAACTTTGTGTCTATAGCTTTGGCTACCCCGACCCTATTGCACTGCCGTCAAAACTTTGTGTCTATAGCTGACCGTTGTGATTGCTATTGCACTGTCAAAACTTTGTGTCTATAGCCCACGAAAAATAATCATAATAAAAACAATGGCATAGCATACAACCCAGAGACACAGTCAAATAATTGTATACTACAGCATCAATAGTCCTCTCAAAACTTGATTAAGGATAGTGCTCGTCGAGAACATAAGTGTGTTATCATGTACCACGGCCCGTAAGAGCTACCTCCCGTCCACATATGGAATAGTGCACACTATGAACTCCAAGTCCATATCGAGAACCGAACACACTATGCCTATCACATCGACAACACGATGTTATTCATCTCGTCAATCAAATCACCAATTCGTAAATTGGCACGACTCAACTCATGCATGAACAAAGCAATAATTACCAAAACATTCTCAAGTCTCAAATAATTACCGAAATGCCATCAATTTTCCATTATTTACAAAAACGTCATCAAACCCTCATTATTTACTTTAAATACCCTTTAACTTCAAACATTTACGAAAATATCCTCAAAATTTAAATATTTACAAAAATATTCTCAAACTTTAAATATTTACGAAAATATCCTTAAACTTCAAATATTTACAAAAATACCCTCAATGGCAATAATAATTACGAAAATGCCCTCATTGGCAATAAATCTCAAAATACAGTACGCTCCCACTTGGCGCACTATCATTTCCACATATAACCAAATCTTCCACATATAACCAAATCAAAATACGCACCCACTTGGCGCACTATAATTTTCCACATATCTGGGTCCACCACATTGGCCCAACAGTAAAATTTGCTGTTTTCGTCAATCGCATAAAAATTTTATTTTTATTTTCAAAATCTTGCCGTTTTCACAATATACATCACATTTCCAAATCGCATAAATGTAATTTGCTGTTTTCTCAATCGCGTAATATTTTTATATCATTTTCTCAATCGCGTAAGCTTTTTAAATCATTTTCTTTTCCATTTTCCTCAAATAAACAGTTTTTGACTAATAAACAAAATTATTAAGCAATTTAAAACCATTTAAAATATTTTTCAAGCTACTCGTAAAATATTTCAAATTAATGTATAATCTTTGTAAATACTAACAATACTTAAATTAGTTTCTAAAATTCAATTCGACCATTTCATTTTTAATAATCAAAACATTTTGATAAAATTTCCTTTAACATGCTTACTTACCTTAGATTATTTAGAATCCAATTTTTCTCACTTTTTGGCATGTTGGCCGAAATCTCATAGTATAAATAAAATTCCAAAAATTCATTTCTTTGTTCTAATTCACTTGAATTCACTTGATATTCATTAAAAACATTGTAAATCACCTTAATTCCTTCCATTCAATGGTATGACCGAACCTAGGGTTTTGCATTCTTTGGAATGCTCATGCATTTCTAACATTATAATAACACATACAATACATATGCCACATATTTCAATACTATAGGCATGCAAAATATTCTAAAGCTATAATCATGCATATAAAAATAAATAAATCACCAACCGAAAAATACTTAAATAATCAAATAATTAACACAAGCCACAACAATTCAAACCACCACAATTACACAAACCGAATCCTCATGGATTCTTCATACACAGACAAAAACATTCCTCACCACCAACACATGGTTGATGAGGGTAATCTCCCTCTTACCTCTTGAAGAACTTCCAAATTCCTTGTATGTCTCCTTCAAGCAAAATCCATCCACCAATAGCTTCTGAGAATGAAGAGAATCCTTCTTTTCTCCTTCTTTGGGAATTCGGTTTTGCTCCTTCAAAAACTTAAGAAAATGAATAAAATTTTTTAAGGGTTACTACTAGAAAAGAAAACCATACCATGGATCAATCATGGCTTGGAAATTTAAAAATGAAAATAGAAAGGAAAAACAATGAGTTTTACCTTTAAAGAAGGAATTTCAAGGTGAGCCTTCAAACATGCAAATGATAGAGATGATCTTGGATGGATGTTTAGAGTTAGAAAAGTAAGGAAGGAAAATTTTTAGGTGGGTGGATGGTGTACTTGGAAGCTTGACCGAATGGTGCTCCAAGAAGTCCTTCTACGTGAGCTTGGAAGAAAAGGAGAGAACAAAGAAATATTTGGTATTTTCTCAAGTGTGCAGCCGTAGGAAAAAGTGAGAAGGAATAAGGCCTTAAGGCTTTAGTTAATTTCAAAAACTAATCCTAGCCATTCATCCACTCAATGGTTGAGATAATGTCTTGGCCTCCAAGGGTGCTTGTGATTGGTTGAACCAAGCCTAGTCATAGCCATGACAAAGCTTGTCTTGAACCTTCCAAAGCTCCTCCCTTGCCTTGGCCGTAGAAATCAAATGAAAGGCCACCAATATTGACTTTGTTTTACTTGGTTTAATTGACAAAAAATGTTAAAAATTAAATTATAATATTGGCTTCACAAAAATTAGCTTTGCCGTGGAATGCAACAAAGAAAAGAAACCAATGTTGACTAGTCTTCATTTCATTCAATTTGGCCTTTTACGTGAATTCACAAAGCCTTCTACGTAAACTCACTTTGTGAATTGGCTAATTGTAGAATTCCTTCAAAATGAATTGCCGTGGAATCACATGCAAAAAGGCCATCAATTTTGACTCTCCAAGACTCCATCCAAGCCTTAGAATCCATCAAGGGTCAAGATTAAATCTTAATCACTAAGCTTGTCTCCTATTGGCTACTCCAAGCCTTGTCACATGTTCTTAAATATTCCATTTTGCCTCCAATATTGCAGCTGCCCAACGTATCCTCCAAGTCCAAATTCAAGAGTTTAATTTGTTTATTTACATGTTAATTAATTAGGAAGTCTATTTGACTAAATATCCTAATTAAATCCTAATTAACATTTTAATCCTATGACTAATATATCTAACATATACTAACATATATCATAACCTTTAATTAATATTAGTATATCTAATTAACATTTAGATTATAATTAGTTAAGAATTAAACTTGTCTACTTAATTGTTTATTCTAATTACATAACTAGTTAATTAAACAAATAATTACATAATTTATAATCTCTAAACAATATTAGCATATTTAATTAGTATTTATATTATAATTATTTTATAACTAAACTAGTTTAATTAGTTTGCAAATTAAGTAATTAATCTAGTCAAACTAAGCTTAATTAATTACTAATCCTAAAGTCAAACCTACAACTTTTGACTTAATCCTAGCCATTGATTCATCTTTAAATCCTATCCATTGATCAAATCCATGGTCATCTTCAAAGCTTATCCATCAAGATTCAATCCTAGTCATTCATCAAATCTATGGTCATCAAGATTGCATCTAATGGTCCAAAATGGTCAAGCCACTTTTGTTGACTTTGTCTTTATTACTTTGACTTCCATGTGTCTTATTTCTATTGGTCCAAGTTTCTTGTTTCTATTGGTTACTTTATTTATACGTGGGTCCCACACACAGTATCGGGTCCACTGTCAAAATTTATACTGAGTAATAAAATAATACTAAAAATTATTTTATCGCACAGTTAAATTCTAAAAATTATGAAACTAATTTATATATCAATCAGAATTGGGTTTAGTAAGATCCCCAACTCTAATTAATTAAAATAATATTTTTTCACCGTAAAAATTATTATTTTCCGTCCCTGAGCAAATCTCACAAAAAGTCCAAATAAAATCACAGACAGTAATATCAAACACTGTATCATGTAGAAAAACCAAAAACAGTACATTCGGGATGAAATGGTCATTTTTCCATTTTTCCCCATCACGAAGCAAATCATTCAAAACGCTCAAATAAAATAACAGACAGTATTATATGTCTGTATTTCATACAGAAAAACAAGAAACAGTAAAATAAGGATACATCGGTCTTTTACCCAAAAATTGGGGTGTTACATTTTTAATAGTAGTTTTTAATAGAATCATCTATAAGTCGGTCACATGTGTGTTTATTATCACTCACAATCTAGTGTTTGTGAGATTACTTACGTAAGTTATTCAATTAAAGACACAATTTCTAGATAATGCAATTAAGATAATTCGTATTAATAATAATGGTGAATATACTTCTTAAGATTTTAGTAATTATTGTATGACCATTGTTATAAATATTGAACACCCTTTTGCTTGTGTTCATATGCCTCCAATTGATAATTAAATAATAGTTTATGTGAACAAAACTCCCAATTTAACTTGGGAGCATGCTATTTTAAATGTTGTAGTACTTATTGGTATAGAGCCAACAAATTATCATAAATCCTACCTTGTACAGTTAGCTTTTGGCCAGAAGGCGAATATCTCCATATAAAACTCTCATATGTGCGATATAGTCACAACTGCTCCACCACATTGCACCATAATGGATCCCCAAAGAAAGTTGAGATTAAATGTTGGATATGAATGTTTCCAACATGAGGGAAGAAAATAAGCTGTTGAGAAAGAAAATTACTTGAAATGTGTCACCATTATATGATGTAGAATCTTAAACAAGGCAAAATGATTGTATATTTGCAAAGAATAGCAAATGAATTGCCTAGTGCATTTTTACAAAAGGGATAACTAAATCCTGTACCAACACTGTAAATGCTCCATGAATAAAAAACATGTTAGAAGTGTGGTTGATCAATCGATTCTATAGACAAAACCCTAGTCATGGAAAGGAAGCAAATAATATTATTAAGGAGGCAAATAATCCTAAAAAAGATACTCTTGATAAAGAATCTAAAGACATAATTATAACTCCTGAAGTAGTAAGAGCTGCAAGTTCGAAAGTATTAAGAACCTTGCACATGTCTTAATCCTCTTGCATTCTCTGAGTTTTTTTATAACAAGCTTGTTCTTCAAAATGAAAATAACAATGATTTCATCATAAAAATCATAGGTATATTTTCTTTATACACTCATTTAAACATATCATTGGTTAAGCTTAAATATTCTATACTGTGTGAGCTATTCTATTTGTTTGTTAAAGTGTGTTAAGATCATAAAATATTTATCTTGAAGAAAACACTTTGATTCAATTAAACCAATATACTTTTAGTGCTTAGAAAGCTCTTGTTTAGAAAGCTACCCTTGAGAAAGCAATTTGTTGAGAAAACTTGACATCATAAAGCTAATTGCTCAAAAAGCTATCCATCAGAATGCTATCTTCACGGGACTTCAACATAGAAGATTAAAAGTACTTAGGAATGCTATCTCAAAGTCAAAATGCATGGAACATTCTTCTAGTACAAATACAGAAGTTGTTGTACCAGTCAATAGAAAGTTACAAAAAGTTGCCACTAGAAGACAAAATAATAGCTAGATCTCTCTGACAAGTTTCAAGACAAAATAATAGCTATATCTCTTTCAAGTTTTCTATAAGAAAAAATGAAAAAGATTTCTGTATCTCTTCTATAAGAAGTGATTATGGAGGTGAATTTGAAAATTAGTTTTTCAAAGCTTTTTGTGAATAAAATGACATCTCTCACAGTTTCTCCTCTCCAAGAACACCCCAACTGAATTGTGTTGTGGAAAAGAAAAATAGATCTTTTCAAGAGATGACAAAAACATTGCTTTGTGAAAGTTCTTTACCAAAATATTTTTGGGCTGAATCCATAAACACCTCATGCTATATTCAAAACAGGATTCTGATAAGGCCAATATTAAAGAAAATTCCATATGAATTGTGGAAAGGCAAGAAACCCAACATTTCATACATTCATCCTTTTGGTTATGAATGTTTCATCTTGAATACAAAGGATCAACTTAGTAAGTTTGACTTAAAAGTTGACAAAGGTGTCTTTCTTGGTTAATTTACAACACCTAAAGCTTATAGAGTTCACAATACAAGAACCTTTGTTGTTGAAGAATCAATGCATATGACTTTCAATGAGATTTACCCTAGCTTTGATTTGAGAAATGTTGTAGAACTTGAAGAATATCTTGAAAGATTAAATGTGAATGAGAATGCAAACAAGAAAGCATCAGAAAATATATCATAAAGCAAATTTGATGACCATCAAAAGCTCTTGATAAACCTAAGAAACTTGATGATGAATCAACAAGCAAAACTCTAGAACTGCATAAAGAATGGAGATATGTTGCTTATCATCTAGAAGATCTTATCATTGGTGAACCATCATAAGGAGCGAGAACAAGATCATCAGTAAGAGAACTTAACAATATGACTCTAATCTCTAAAATTGAAACTAAGAGCATTGAATAAGCATTTAAAGATGAAGCATAGATCATGGCAATGCAAGAAGAGCTAAATCAGTTCACAAGAAATCAAGTTTGGACCTTTGTACTAGAACTTGAAGATTATACTTTTATTGGAACAAGATGGGTGCTCAAAAACAAATTTGATGAAGGTGGACATGTGGTAAGAAACAAAGCAAGGTTAGTTGCTCAAGGCTACAATCAACAAGAAGGTATTGACTATGGTGAAATCTTTGCTCCTATAGCTAGACTTGAGCAATTTGAATTCTGCTTGCATATATTGCTCATAAAGGTTTTAAATTTTTCATATGGATGTCAAAAGTGCTATCTTAAGTGGATTCATTGATGAAGAAGTATATGTCAAACAACCTCCTAGTTTTGAATATGATAAACATCCAAATCTTTTTTTCAAATTCTCAAAAGTCTTATATGATTTGAAACCCCAAGAGCTTAGTATAAGATATTAAGTTCTTTTCTAATTGAAAATGGTTTCATAAAAGGCAAAGTTGACACTACTCTCTTCACTAAGAATTTTGAAAAAGATTTTCTCATTGTTCAAATTCATGTTGATGATATTATCTTTGGATCTACTAATGAGAATCTTTGCAAGAAATTTTCTAAATTGATGCAAGGTGAATTTGAAATGAGCATGATGGAAGAACTTAAATTTTTCCTTGGACTACAAGTAAAGCAAAATAAAGATGGAGTTTTGATCCATTAACAAAAATATACTAAGAATTTGCTCAGAAAGTTTAAGATGGAAGGTGTAACAGCCTAATATTTGCTATCCAAATATATCGTTATATAAATGAATAACCCAATACTGGTCATGCTACTACAAACATACATCTACATCTAACCAATATCATTCATACACAATGAGTAAATATGGAGAGCCACGATAGCAAAAGTTATATATATACATCACAGTCTCAAAGGGCATACTGTTATACATAACATAAAATAACTAAGCAAATATAAAACATATATAAGCTCAGCTCAAAATAGCTTCTATACTATGTTAGTCCTCATACATCTTTTTCTTCCCTTTTGAAGAACGCGCACTTGGATTTACATGACAACACAATCGCGGTGAGAAAAACATATCTCAGTAGAAGTATTTCAATACCAGCATATATGCATATATATGTACAAATAGATAATATTTATAATTATCGAATTAACATTTCAATCACAGAAGCAACAACATCTCCATCTTAGAGACACGCAATTGCCTATACAATTGCAATGCATGAATAATGTTATGAAAGTAACCGCCCATACAATCACCATGCTATGCCAAGTTATGCCTAGTGTTTATGCCTATGTAATATCCTAAGTATGAAAATGAATAATGTATGATACCATATCTAGGAACCTACAATTCCATGGTAATGTCATGAATGCATGAAACTTGAACAAAGTAAAGGAAGTCACAACCATAACCTTGAACAAGTACTGGAAGTCCATCCAGCAGCATCATTATCACAGACGAAATCCATTTCCCCCCAGGTAGTGAAGTTCATCAACTACATAGTTATCGATAATGAACAAGGAAATTCATCCTCAAAAACACTATATTAGGAAGGATACAATCCACCTTACCTAATATAGAACACCCACATCTACGGGGTTCACACATTTCAAAAAGTAATCACCCACATCTACGGGACTCTTACATTTTACAAAACAAACACCCACATCTATGGGGCTCACACCTTTCAAAAAGTAATCACCCATCTCTACGGTGCTTATACTTAAAAAAAAAACACCCATATCTATGGGGCTCACACCTTTCAAAAAGTAATCACCCACATCTACGAGGCTTATAATTTTCAAAAAGGTAACTCATACAATCAAGTATATCATCATGACTAATTAAACTCTCATAATTAGCATTACAAATCATTATGATTCAAAGCATTCATATCTTCATTTAATACTCTTACTAGAGTTTCATTACTCATTAAGAAGTATAAAAGAAGAAAACTATGCCACTAGAAGGCTCCAGAGCATCAAACACAACTTATAGTTGTTCTTTGCCACTCACGTCATGACATGCCCTGTGTCACGCCGCAACGCCTAAGCCTCGGGTTCAATTACTGGCAAGAAACGCTACCCACGTCGTGGCACTCACGTGCGACGCCATGGCGCGCACCCCCTATTCTTCAACACGTTGCGACACTCAAAGTACCACGTCGCGGCGCCCATCTCTTGGGTCCCAAAATCTGGGTGTGCATCACACTCACGTCGCAGTATGCTTGATAACTTCATAGAATGTAGTTATTATGTGTCTTATTTCTGTGCTTAAAAGAGTGTTTAGTTCTTATGTATAATGCATATTTGAAAGGTTTTAAGCATATATTTGTCATATTCTGATTCTGATGCCTTCCTATGTGATATTGAGCAAATTGTGTGTATTTGATAAGAAATTGAGTGAATTTGTATCTATTATTGATTTGGTAATTTCTCTATTATAAGAAGGGCTCCAAACAAGATAATATATGGAGCATTTGAGTCAAAAGTGGAAGAGAAAACCAAATTTGCATATCAGCAGACAATGTCGCGACGTGGGCATGTTAATGCCGTGATGTTGGTGGATTCCCCTGCATTAGTATAAAGATCCAAGGCCAAAGCGCTGCAGCACAAGGAAGTGAATGTTGCGGCGTAGGTTACCTAAATATCTAGAGCGTTGCGACGCTAAAAAGTGGATGCCACTGTGTCTGTAACCTAATTGTACGAGCGCTGCGGCAGTGACTCAGTCTTTCGATCTTATCGAAGGTAAACATATTATTCACAATCATCTTTTAGCTATGTTATATGATTCAGGAGCATCCCACTCATTTGTTTCGAATGATTGTGTGAATGAGCTAGATTTACCTGTGTCTGAACATTCATATGACTTATCTATATCTACTCCAACTGGTAAATCAGTTACAAAATCCAGAGTGTGTCTTGATTGTTGTGTAAAGGTAGAAAATAGGATTTTTAGTGTAAACCTTATTTGTTTGCCTCTTGTAGATATTGATGTCATCCTTGGCATGGATTGGTTGTCCTCCAACCATGTAGTGTTGAATTGTTAAGAAAAATCCTAGTTTTCTTGTCAAATATACCTACCAAAGTCGTTTCATTTGAGTCTGAGTATCTCAATACGAATCAGGTTAATCTCTGTTTGGAGGAAGGATCTTTAGGATATGTTCTCTTGTTTTAACTAAGCACTGAGGTTGAACAAAGCCTAGGTGAAATACCAGTGGTGAGTGAATATCCTGAAGTTTTCCCTAGTGACATAGTGGAGCTACCACCCGAATGGGAAATAGAGTTTTCTATAGACCTAGTGCCTGGGACGGGACCTATCTCTATAGCATCCTATAAATGGCGCCACTAGAGTTAGCAGAACTTAAGAAGAAAATTAAAGATTTGTTAGATAAGCAATTCACTAGGCCGAGTGTTTCTCTATAAGGAGCACTTGTGCTTTTAGTAAAGAAAAAGGATGGCACCATGAGGTTCTGTATGGATTACAGACATCTGAACAAGGTTATCATTAAAAACAAGTATCCGTTGGCTAGGATAGACGATCTAATGGATCAATTGAGAAGAGCTGTAATTTTCTTGAAGATTGATCTTAGGTCTGATTATCATCAGATATGGAATAAGGAAAAGGATATCTCTAAGATAACTTTTAGAACTAAGTATGGGCATTATGTGTACTTCGTGATGTCCTTTGGGTTGACAAATGCACCAATAGTGTTCATGGATTACATGAACCGAATCTTTAGACCCTACCTATATTAGTTTGTTGTGGTGTTTATCGATGATATCTTAGTCTATTCTAAGACAATGGAGGAGCATGAACAACATTTGAGGATAGTGTTGAAGACCCTTAAGGAGAATAAATTGTTTACCAAACTATCTAAGTGTGAGTTCTGGCTTTCACAAGTGTAATTTTTGGGATATGTGATATCTCAGGGTGGGATTTTTGTGGACCCAAGCAAGGTTGATGTAGTGTTGCAGTGGGAGAGACCCACCACTGTGACTAAGATCAGAAGCTTCATAGGCCCAGAAGAGAACTGTAGAAGGTTTATAAAGGGTTTTTATCAGTTAGCGCTACCCTTGACTAGATTGACTAGGAAAAGTAGTTCTTTCGAATTGACTCAGGCTTGTGAGAGTGGTTTCTAAGAGCTTAAAGTGAGGTTGACTACTACACTAGTGTTAGTAATTCTGGATCCTTTGGAGAACTTTGAGGTATATTGTGATGCTTCAAAGATGAGTTTGGGTTGTGTTTTGATGCAACATAGGAGAGTTATTGCCTATGCATTAAGGCAGTTGAAACCTCATGAGGAGAATTACTCTATTCATGATATGGAGTTAGCTGCAATAGTGTTTGCCCTAAAGGTTTGGAGACATTACTTGTATGGAGTTCAGTTTGAGGTGTTCAGTGATCATAAGAGTTTAAAGTACTTATTTGACCAGAAGGAGCTGAACATAAGATAACGAAGATGGATGGAGTTTTTGAAAGACTATGACTTTGAATTAAAGTACCATCTGGGTAAAGCCAATGTGGTGGTTAATGCACTGAATAGGAAATCCCTACATGTGTCCCATATGATGATCCAAGAGAGTGAACTTCCTGAGAATTTTAGAGACATGAGTTTTTCGGTAGTGTCGTTACCACATAGTCTCAATATAAGTCGAGTGGACATAGTGAGTGACTTTAGGACTCAGATCTTAGAAACTCAAAAGGAATATAAGACTCTCAATGATCTAAGTAAGTAAATCTTTTTAGGTAATCCTAGAGAGTTTGATATGTCGAATGATGGGATGATCAAGTTTAGAGGTAGACTTTGTATTCCTCATAAATTCGGAATCAAGAAAAGAATCCTTGAAGAAGCTCACTGTAGTCAGTACACTGTCCATCCCAGGGCCATTAAGATATTAAGACTTAAAGAAGTTGTTTTGATGGGCTGGTATGAAGAGGGACATAGTTGAGTTTGTGTCTAGGTGCCTAACTTGTTAGAAGGTCAAGATAGAACACCAGAAACCCTCTGAACCTCTTCAAATTCGTTTCTTAGTGATTTTAAGTCCCAAACAAGTTCACAAACATGAGGGAAACATAAAACACTAATTGATTTCATAAAAAATAGATCAAAACACTAAATCACTTATCTAAACCCCTAAAATCAACACATAGAGCATTTTAGGTCCAAATAAAAAATTTTCAATTTATAATCCAAACTCTTAGCATGAACAAGTCATAAACACCATTTAAAACTTATCCAAGTAAGAAAATCACTTAAAACACCACAAGAACTTATTTTTGCATATTAGATCTCAAATAGCCTAAACATGGAAAAATGAGAGAAGATGAAGTTTAAGGTCAAAAACCCCTACCTTCAAGCTACCTTGATGCTACCTTGAAGTTGCAAAATTGATCCTCAACCTCAAACCTTAGATTTCCTCTTCTTCTTGTGCCTCTTGCTGTCTTTTTTCTCCACTTGAGCTTCCTCCCTTTCAGCTACTCCTGTTTCAGCCGTGAAGAGAAAAGAGAAAAGTGAGTAAAAAGAGTAACAAAGTCACAAAAAAGAAGTCACAAAAAGAAGGCTGTAACCGTGGAGTGTTGAGGGCCTTATGTTATAATACTGGTACTTCTCAATCTGCTAAAAACATTCAACTTTAGCTAAACCAAGTTTTACAAGTTCTAACAACTTTAAAATAAATACTAAGATTCATTTAAAAAGTCATTTCACCAGTATCATAATTTTTCATATCTGTGACTAGTCAATCTGATATTAAAACACACAATCAGTAATGCCTACAAATACCAAACGGACTCTGATTATTCTCAAACTTTAACCACATCACAGAATACTTATTTGTGATTAGAAATGAATTATCCATATCTATTTCCATTAGCTAGTCGATTTAAGCTAATATCTGGGTCATTTTAAGCTACTTTTCACCTTTCGGCTTGTAGTAAAATGCCTAAACTAACTCAGATTGTCACAAAAATAAATGATGCATGGGGATATAATGATTAAAATTAAGATAAAAATCAGTTGTCAGGCCCACCAGAAAATAAAAACCTTACAACTAGTTGTAGTTAGTAAGGGTCGATCCACAGAGAACCAATTCAATTAACACTATTAAACAATTCCCAATTTAGACTCTGATTAATAATAAATAGTAAAAAGGGGGTTTTGGAGTTTTGATGAGCAATGAACAACTTCAAAGACAATAACAATAAATGAACTAAAATCAACAATATAAGAAAATTGGTTAAGAGATTGAATCCACCACTAGATTTATATGATAATGTAAATCCACATATCCTTTTATTCCAACATGCTCAATTATGTTTTTACGCAATTGTGAGAGTAAAATATCTGTTTTCCTTAAGTGTTGGCCAATTTAGCAACCGCTCAAATTAACTCCTAATCACTGATTAGTCATAAAGCAACCGCTCTTACAACTATCCAACAATTGCATTAAGATTTAGAAAACCAATCACACTAAGATCTAATCACACACTGGGATTAAATTACTTAGAACATATATTTCTCTAAATCTATTACCGCAACCGCGCATAATAAACCCAGATCTACCACTTTTATAACTGGTAAATAGTACAAAGATAATTATACCCACATGAACATCATATATTCTAGTAGATCTACTACCGCAACCGCGCATAATAAACCTAGATCTACCACTTTTAAAGTGGGAACAAGTACAAAAACCTTCATACCAATAATAGATTCAGAAATATATGAATAAAAACATAACTGTGTTGAAATAATCAAATATGTAAGATTCACAACATCAATACTAGTGGTTTCATCACCCCCTTAACCAAGGGAGGTTTAGTTACACATAGCTAGAAGGAAATCACAAGAAAAACTGAGAAAGAACAACATAAGAAACAAAGTGCAGAAGAAAAACTAAATAGTAAACGAGTTTTTGAGGATTGAGGATGATGGATCTCCGATTGCTCGATCTCGAGACTCCAATCTTTGATCCAAGACTCCCCTCTCCTTCTCAAAGGAGTTGTAGCTGCTCTCCTAGGTCAAAACTCCCTTCAAAACGTGCCAAGAGTGTCAATATATAGGCCCCCAACACAAACTTCGCGCAGAAGTTTCAATAATTGAGTTTCTGGAGTGAATACACAGCCGTGTATGCATACACGGCCTAGGCCATGTATGACACTGAGTTAGGGGTCCAAAATTCACTATTTCAAATGCAAAGTCAGAGGCGTACACGGCCTAGGCCGTGTATTCTCACACGGCCGTGTATTTTTACGCAATCTAGGCCCTGTATTCTGACGCAGGCCCTATATTCTGATTATGGCCCCTATAATCTGACTTCCAAGTTCAATATGACCCATTAGACCTCTAAATCTGAAAAATTGTTCAACATGAAAGTTGTAGAGTTGGATCTTAACTATCAACCATCAAAATTTTAGCCTATTTGACAACTTGTAGCTCCAGATATGTCATGAACAGTATGCAAAGGTCAAGCTGTCAAGATCAGCACCCTAGTTCTTGCTTCAACTCCAATTTGAGTTATCCAAATGTGTGATTGGGCCTTTGAGGTCTCATGAAAGTAGTAGAGAATTGTCTTAGCTTTCCTACAAAACCAAAATCACATCAATCAGATATTTGAAACTCAAATTATAGCTAGTTTACTGAACATTGTCAAAGAGATAAATTAGGGCTAATTCATGCAATAATTCCTTCAATGATCCAATTAGGCTCAATATCATAAAATATGTCAAAACCAACTTAATTAAACCTAATTGAACCTTAAGAAACCCAGTGACTGAAAAGCATAATTCAATTATGAGTACTAATGAACACATTTAAGCAAAGTTTCACAGTAATGTTCCAATTAGGGTTTGATATTAGAAACTAAGCTAAATGATGACAATTAAGCACAAATGGAGTTCAATGAATCAATTACAAGGCGATTAAAATATAAGAATAATCAACAGATCAATTACCCCCACACTTAGCCTTTTGCACTCTTGGGCAAAAATATACAGTTCAACACAGTTTCACAACAAGCCAATCAAATGCAGAATAATGAGCAAAGACCTTTATGCTTTTAGTTTTCAAAGAATTTAAACAATCAAGAATTCCATTTCTTAGCAATCCAAGTTGACAACTAAAATCAATCAAATTTCAGGGTTCAATCAACATGATAAATCCTCACTGAAATGCTCTCTCACTCAAGTGTTTTAGGCTTGTGTTTTTACTCAACCAACTCATGAGAATATGCTTTACCATAGGCTTGTCAAGCCTCTACTTTTCCACTACTCAGACCACATGCAAACAGAGATCAAAAGGACTTTATTTAGGTTGTAATGGGGTCAGGGTTAAGGTAGGATACATCAAAGATAGACAAAGCTAGACTATACGAACTAGAAGAGCAAAATGGAAAGATATTCAATCATTACACAGAATTTTCCAATAATCTTCAAATTCAAATTCCTATTATGTACCTTTTCCTTTTTCTAACTTTTTTTTTATATATACACCTTACATCCTATTTATAATGATATTTTGCCAGCATGAGACTTTTATATACAAACGTAGCTAGGCAAATACATCATTAATTCAAATACCCCCACACTTGTTCAAAAACTACTTTCCAATGCAATCCTTAAGCTCTTCTACTCCCTAAGGTAGGGTAGTAAAATAGTTCTTTCACTTTTAGGTTTAAAAATTGAGCTTAGATAGAAGGAAATTGTGTCAATTACGCTCAAAGGAGTTAATCAATGAATAAAATGCAAGGATGGCTATTTGGCCAGTAATTATTTAAAAGAAAAAAATGCCTTTATCATTTCAAATGCATGCAGTGGTCATTAGCAGCTTAAAAGAGAACCAAGACAAGTTCTGAAAAGCACAATAATCATGAGTGGAATCACACAATCAAGGATCCAAAATGTCCTATAGTTAGCCATTTACAACAAAGCCCAAAAACTCACTAGGTTTCGATTTATCATTTTCAATTAAATCCTTTAATTTTTTAGAATTTCACCTAACCAAATCAATAATCAGAAAGTTCATTCAATCATGCTCAAAGTTTTTTTTTTATAATTTAAATATTTTTTCTCGGGTCAATTGCTCACTAATCACATCACTTGAAAGCTTATTGGAAACTTTAAAAGCCCAATGGAGAAGTATCACTAGAAGAACAACATCATCAAGATCAAATACACTCACCCTAAGAGAGTCAATATAGTTCAATCAGTCATTCAAACCCCAGGAGAACAATCAGAATATCAACAGTATTCACAATAGAACAATGGAGAAGTATCCACACCCCCACACTTAAAACAAGCATTGTCCTCAATGCTACACACATCCAGAAAAGGAAAATAAAAGAAATGCTACACACATCTAGAAAAGGAAAACAACCAACAAAGCTATAACATAAATACACAAAATAAAAAACATCAACCAGTAAATCAACGACCAAATACATAGTTAAAACTAAAGATCAAGACTATATAATACAATACAGTGGAATGTGCATCATAATGGAAACTACAGGGGTACATAAATGGGGTATGGGAAAACTTTACATGACTCGATTAACACTGAGATGATAGGAAAACTCCTATGGATGATGATATTCTTTGAAAAACAATAAGAAATCAGTTCAAAAACACAAGTCAGGGTCTTTTAAAGTCAGATTCCCAAAACTAAAACTCATCATGCTTGAGGGGATTCCCAAAAATCGATGAAGTTCATAAGGCACCAATTCATAAGAATGCGTCTCAAGAGATTGACTCTTTACTCAGTCCATTCATCATGAACTTAAAATTTAACTTCTCAAGTGAATGAAATCATTCCCAAAGAACATGGTTCAGCATTCAGAAGAACAAAACAACAATTTACAAATGAACTAATTCCTATAGTTTTACTTGATTTCCATAAAATTCTGTCCACACAAATATCAATCAAGCAATCAATGCATTCAAACACACATTTAATCAATCCAAAACACAAGGTTTTCCAATTATTCGTATGCTCACAATCAACAAACAGATAAAAATATAAAATAAAAGTGTTAAAGAAAGCAAATCTGATTTTCTTGATAATGGGTTGCCTCCCATTAAGCGCTTAGTTTATTGTCCTCAGCCTGACGTTGTGACACCCTCATTGATCTTTATAATGTGGATGGTAAAAGGTCAACACTTTCACTTCCACACTTTCCGGAAGCTCATAGAAAGACTTGAGACGGTGTTTATTGGCCTTATCAAGTGAGGTACGTGAAAAGACTCCACCAGGATCCCATTGGTTGAAACATGATGACCAAGCTATAGTTAAGACAACATGATAGCTTTCACCGGGGTCCCATTGGTTGAAGTGTGATGACCAAGCTGTAGTTGAAACAATATTAGAGCTTTCACCAGGATCCCATTGATTGAAGTGTGATGACCAAGCTATAGTTGAAACAATATGAGAGCTTTCACCAGGATCTCATTGGTTGAAGTGTGATGAACAAATTAAACTTGCAGCATAAGGGCTTCCACCAGGGTCCCATTGGCCCTTATTTTCCTTGGCTTCACCACTAAAAAGTAATATGTGCATTTTATCAGCTTCATGTGCATTGTTTCTACTTAATAATTGCCCAAAAACAAAGTCCACTTCAGTAGTGACCGTCATCAGGTGCTCTTCTTCCTTTTCTAAAAATTCTTCCATGACTTGTAATTCCTCCTCCCTTTGGGTCTTAGATTCTGCTTTGTAAACAGAATCATCAGCTTTTAACTCTGCAGAAATCTCAGCATGACTAGCACATATAATAACAGTACATAAGTGGTAATAAATATAATTATTGAAACCAATAAAATCAGGAAATTCATCACACAACTCATCATGTTGCTCCTCCACTACATTAAGAAAGGGTTCAGGATTACTTACCTTGGGGGCTTCAAAGTTTTTCCCTTCGTCATTTACCTGTTTAGGCTCTTGGTCTTCCTCTGTAGTGGTTTGTGGAGGAGAGGTGGGTTCATCCAACGTCTTCCCACTTTGCAATGTGACAGCACTAGGATCTTCCTTCACATCCTCTTCGGGTTATGAGGGAAGTCCTTCAGAATTTAGGCTCTGCATATTGCTGAGTTCTATGGCTAACTGCTCCAAAGAGTTTTACATATTATTGATTGCGGCCCTTGTTTCTTGTTGGAACTGTATAGTATCAATGGCAAATTGTCTTATTAGTTCCTCCAATGAAGGTTCAGGTTGCCAAGGATTTTGAACTTGCTGCTGTCCTGGAAGAAAAGGTGTTTGCCTATGCTGAAATTCTGGAAATTCATACGCTGGAGGTTGATTTTGAGGCTGCTGTCCATAACTCAAGTTAGGATAGTCCCACTACTCTGGATAATATGTATTGGAGTAAGGGTTATAGTTGTCAGAAGGTTCAGAATATCTCCATACTGCCTCTACCTCCTCATTTGTGTCCACTAGGAAAGTAGGACACAAATCAGTGATATGTCCAGGTGATAAGCAAATCCCACAAGCATCCATGATTAATGAACATCAACACATACAAGACACTCAGAAAGAAAGCATCAAAAATTAAAATAAAAAAAATAAAAACAGAGTAAAAATAGGAAATAAATTAATAGTGTCATTGAAAAATTGGTTCCCCGGCAACGACGCCAAAATTCTGATGCATGAGGATATAACGATTAAAATTCAGATAAAAATCAGTTGTCAGGCCCACTAGAAAATAAAAACCTTACAACTAGTTGTAGTTAGTAAGGGTCGATCCACAGAGAACCAATTCAATTAACACTATTAAACAATTCCCAATTTAGACTTTGATTAATAATAAACAGTAAAAAGGGGGTTTTGGAGTTTTGATGAACAATGAACAACTTCAAAGACAATAACAATAAATGAACTGAAATCAACAATATAAGAAAATTGGTTAAGAGATTGAATCCACCACTAGATTTATATGATAATGTAAATCCACATATCTTTTTATTCCAACATGCTCAATTATGTTTTTACGCAATTGTGAGAGTAAAATATCTGTTTTCCTTAAGTGTTGGCCAATTTAGTAACCGCTCAAATTAACTCCTAATCACTGATTAGTCATAAAGCAACCGCTCTTACAACTATCCAACAATTGCATTAAGATTTAGAAAACCAATCACACTAAGATCTAATCACACACCGGGATTAAATTACTTAGAACATATATTTCTCTAAATCTATTACCGCAACCGTGCATAATAAACCCAGATCTACCACTTTTATAACTGGCAAATAGCCCAAATATAATTATACCCACATGAACATCATATATTCTAGTAGATCTACTACCGCAACTGCGCATAATAAACCTAGATATACCACTTTTAAAGTGGGAACAAGTACAAAAACCTTCATACCAATAATAGATTCAGAAATATATGAATAAAAACATAACTGTGTTGAAATAATCAAATATGCAAGATTCACAACATCAATACTAGTGGTTTCATCACCCCCTTAACCAAGGGAGGTTTAGTTACACATAGCTAGAAGGAAATCACAAGAAAAACTGAGAAAGAACAACATAAGAAACAAAGTGCAGAAGAAAAACTAAATAGCAAACGAGTTTCTGAGGATTGAGGATGATGGATCTCCAATTGCTCGATCCCGAGACTCCAATCTTTGATCCAAGACTCCCCTCTCCTTCTCCAAGGAGTTGTAGCTGCTCTCCTAGGTCAGAACTCCCTTCAAAACGTGCCAAGAGTATCAATATATAGGCCCCCAACACAAACTTCGCGCAGAAGTTTCAATAATTGAGTTTTTGGAGTGAATACACGGCCGTGTATGCATACACGGCCTAGGCCGTGTATGACACTGAGTTAGGGGTCCAAAATTCACTATTTCAAATGCAAAGTCAGAGGTGTACACGGCCTAGGCCGTGTATTCTCATACGGCCGTGTATTTTTACGCAATCTAGGCCCTGTATTCTGACTCTGACCCTATAATCTGACTTCCAAGCTCAATATGACCCATTAGACTTCCAAATCTTGAAAAGTGTTCAATATGAAAGTTGTAGATTTGGATCTTACCTATCAACCATCAAAATTTCAGCCCATTTGACAACTTGTAGCTCGAGATATGTCATGAACAGTATGCAAAGGTCAAGCTGTCAGGATCAGCACCCTAGTTCTTGCTTTAACTCCAATTTGAGTTATCCACACGTGTGATTGGGCCTTTGAGGTCTTCATGAAAGTAGTAAAGAATTGTCTTAACTTTCCTACAAGACCAAAATCACATCAATAAGATATTTGAAACTCAAATTATAGCTAGTTTACTGAACATTGTCAAAGAGATAAATTAGGGCTAATTCATGCAATAATTCCTTCAATGATCCAATTAGGCTCAATATCATAAAATGTGTCAAAACCAACTTAATTAAACCTAATTGAACCTTAAGAAACCCAGTGACTGAAAAGCATAATTCAATTATGAGTACTAATGAACACATTTAAGCAAAGTTTCACAGTAATGTTCCAATTAGGGTTTGATATCAGAAACTAAGCTAAATGATGACAATTAAGCACAAATGGAGTTCAATGAATCAATTACAAGGCGATTAAAATATAGGAATAATCAACAGATCAATAAACAGGCATGTTAAGCAAATATTAAGCTACCTTTGTAACTAATTACAAGTCTAACATGTTAAAGAGAATGTTACATTGATCCTTTCTTGGAGAACTTGACCTTCAAGTTGTTATCAAAAAGGTTATACAAGATTGAAACTTTATCCCCATTAATAGGAAGTATAAGGATAGCTGAGATGTCAAGAAGTGTGGGGCTCATAGCAGCGAATGGAAACACAAATCCGTTGATAGCCATTTAACAAAAGCTGAGGAAAGCAAATAGAAGGTTGATGTCGAAGGGAATTTCATGCTAAGAAAGCATGATCATATCATAGATACCCCATTATTCCAAATCAGATGTTCTCTCCTTCTCCGTGCGCTTTAGCTAATCAAGGTATTGAGGGAAAGTTAAGGTCTTGGGCCAAGCCCTAAACTCAATAGGGAACTTTGATAGGTCAAACCATTCATAGGTAATGGGAGGGGAGAAACTTTCTGGGATGAAGAAATGTTCAATGATCAGTTTCCTTTCTGATGGGTTGTTTGGAACTAGTCCCAAATGTAGATATGTTGTTTTGGAACATAAGGAATCAGTCTGGATATTTTGGAAGCTTTTCCTTGTAGGGGCGAATCACTCGACTTAGAGAGGGCAACGTCAGAGCTGGTGTCATCATCTTCGCCTCCAAGTGAATAACTAGGGTTTTGGGAATTTGAAAGAGAGGACATGGTTTTGGTTTAGGAAGAGCAAAAGTTTTGCAAAGGATAGAAGGAATGCCAAAGGCTAAAAAAAAAAAGAAATGGCTGATAAGTGATCACCGTACTGTTTAAAGAAAGTTTTTGGAGTTTGAAATTTGTATATTCAAGATTAGACAGGTTTGCATATGATCATTATCACTATCTAACTAAATATGGTTTCAAATTTAATTTCCAACCAAAAACGATAAATAGGCTAAGCATGTGCATGGATTCCTAGTAAGGCACAAAATTCAAAGTGATGAAGATGCATCCTTCCAAGTTCTTTGCGCTAGCTCATTAGTTGGATGATGCATGGGGCAAAGTGTTTTCACCCAAAAAATATTAGGTCAGTTGATTTAGCCGAAGTAGGATAGTCCAAGATTAGTTGAGCAAGCGAGACAACTTCAACTAAAAGTAATGGCGGGCGACCAACAGTGAAAGGAAGCAATAATGGACCAGATATATGAATTGGGCCTAAGAGTTAGAGATTTTGATTGGAGCTAGCGAATCAAAATAGTTGAAAGCATGCTGACCAAGTTAACCGAGGTTCCTTAAAAATACGAGTAGCAAATCCAAGTGATGTTGTTAATGTTGTGGGGCAGCTTGTGAGTGGTTGCATGCAGATATGCGCTAAAGTAATGATAGTGTTTACCTTCCATGATTTTAGGATATTACGTTGAGCCATTGGCTAGCACATTCGTGGAATTTAGACAGATTTTGCATATGAACTAGCCAAGGCAATGTTAGTTGGTGCTTATATTGTTAGCCATTAGTCTAAATATGGGGTGTGCATAATAAAATGTGGCAAGTACTGTAGGTAGCCACTAACGGTACAATTTTGATGTATAAATAACATTAAGAGCTCAATTGTACAACATGATTCAATAATCAAACCAACAGATCAATATACTAACTCTTTCTCCATTCTCTTGACTTTTGTTTCTACTTTTTGGCTTGCAGTATTCCTTTCCAAGTATTTGTTACTTTGTTGCTCTTTTATGCTTACCATTTTACTCATTATTTTGGTGCTTTTAAATTTTACCCAATCGTTCACCATTAGTCGATTGCGTCGAAGCTACTTGGCTACTTTCCGTTTAGGAGCTTTCTTCAGTCATCCTAAGAATACAAATTCAAGCAACTGAGTCCATTTCTTGATGTTAATTACTTGATTGTTGGGAATTGAGGGTTATGAATTAACCGAGCCATTCAACTAATCAGCCAAGTAAATTTCGCAAACAATATCATTATTCAAAATGTTTGCACAAGAGAATTCAAGGATTACATGCACACAAGGTTCTACAAGAAAAGAAAAAATGATTTTGACATTTTATCAAACAACTATAGTACAACCTGAATAATGAAATAAATTCATGCAAAAGGACAGCCTCAGTAAAACAACCATAGTGTAGTAAATAGAAAAAAAAAACAAAAAAAAAAACAAAGTTCTTAGATAGTATGATAGAAAATACCCAACAGAGATAAGGTAAATGATTCTCAAATTAGTTCAAGCTTCTTAATACAACAATGACAGGTAAAAAAAAATTTACCAAATAGGAGTCCTTTCTAATCCCTCTTTATCAAAAATAGACTCAAATCTCTCAAACTCTCCAAAATACACTTTTTAAATTCTCCGAAAACACCAAAAGTCCTCTTTCTCTCTAATTTTCATCTTCACCCTTAGCCCTAAAATACAATACAAATCCTTAGTAAAAAAAAATAACTTTCTCAAATTTTCTCTCATGCCCAAAACACCCAAAAACCACCAGGAAAACCCCGCTTTCTCTTTTGCTCATCTCGAATTTATAGGGAAATATTGCAGGACCAACGTGGTGGTTGCTTCATGTGGAAGTATTGTAGAGACTAAATCATCTTTTCATTTCCTTATTCGCGTTTCATTTCTTTGCCCCCAAATTCACTCCTCTACTCCCACGATTTTCCAAGGTGTTGTGGAGGTAGTGTGTAGCAAGAAGGCTTAGCAAGCTCTCCATTGAGCCTTGTGCGGATGCTTGGCAGAGACTCCAATTTTGACAGTGTAGTTAGGTTTGAGAAGAAAGGTAGATGGCTAGCTGTGTGAGAAGTGCCTACTATATTGGGGCTCGAGATGATAATTGAAAGAGATGGGTCATGGGTTAGATACATGGTCAGGTTTAATGTTGGGTTGGTCATGTGATGGGTCACGGGTTGGATTGGAGAGATGGGTGAAGGTTTGAATCAAGGTTTAGATTGATGCTTCTTGGGTTATGATTAGGTAACGAGCCAAGCTTTCTTTCTAGGTTAGCTCTGAGTGAATGAGTTTTGAGTCATAAGACCAAATTAATTTATCATTTTTTTTATTTTTTGTTTTAACATTTTCACTTTTCTTACTTTTTAATAAATTTTTATTTAAAATATTAAATACTTTAAAACATTTTTTTTACCTACACAAAATTAGGTGTTCACATTCAATAAATTGATGCTTTGATTTTTTTGAAATTAGCCTCATGAACTATAAAATCTTCCTATATATTCCTTGAACTAAAACAATTATCACAATAGGTCTTTTCATTAACTCTTTATTAAGTTATTAATGGAAGAGTGACATGGAATGATTAAGGCCATCCATTTGTCTACAATTTAACAGTTTATATTAAATTATTTTTATTCTAATTTTATATATTTATTATTTCATCATAGATTAAAAATAAATAAAACAATAAAATAACATAAACAAATCATGTGTTTCTCACGTGATCTTCTCCTTCTTGTGGCAAGAATCTCACTCACCGAAGCTACTCAATCTTAGCTGTGCTGAGAATCTCATTTTTATTTCTATTATTACATATATTTATTTTTGTAAATTAACTAATTAGGTATAAAATAAAAGATGAAAAGAAATATATTAAATTGTTAAGATTAAAACAAATGACAGATGCAGATTTTGTCTTGTTAGCAAGTAGTTATGTGCAGATTACGTGAATTAGCAATTTAGCGAAAATTAAATTAAAGAACATTATAAAATGTTTATAATTTAATGATTCAAAAGAAATATTTTATAATTTAGATGGTTGATTGTAAATAGATTAAAGTTTATGGAGGGTGTTGATGGAATTTTCCCAAAATAAAATGCCCAACTCCCTTAAAATTAGAACTATCAAAATGGGTCTAACTAGAATAGCCTTAAAAAGTACGGGTTCGGCTAGAAAAACTTAATTTTAAATTTAATTTAACCCAACGTGGCCCAACCCGATCTAACTCAGCTTGAAATCGGGCTAGCCCGCTTCATGTCGGGCTGGCTCATTGGCCTGAATTTTAATTATTTTTTTTAATTTAAAAAGTTATACCTAAGAGGATACTATCATTTTTTATTTGAAAAATTAAAATCTAATTGACAATTGAGCTAGTTCTCTAATTTGTTTTTCATTGACCCAAAACTAAGTAGGCCAAATTTCTAATTTTTCATTGACTTAAAATTTTTAAAGATTAAATTCATTATTTAAAAAAAAAAGATGGTGGGCTAGTAGGCTTGCTAGCCTAACTTGCAGCCTACAACATATTAGACTAGGCAAACAAAATGCTAGCCTAAAATATTCTAGACCTAAAGTGGCCCAACCCAAAAATAATCTAACTCATATAGGCCCGGTCGACCAATCTATTTTGACGGTCGTATATCTATATATAGAATAATTCTAAATCCTCATACACAATCCTCCTACGCAATCTTCTTACCAATCTTCCTAATTATTAAATAAAAAAATATTAAATATTTTTTTATGTTTTTAAGACATTAAATGTATTTATTTTTTTATTAAATATTTTTTTATTAATATTATTAAAAAAAACTTTTAAGATGATATAACAAAACTCCTATACATATTATATAAAACACACTTCATACAAGTTCAGACAATGACATGTGTCAAACATCGGTGAACTCCTTTCCCTCCAATTCCTACATTATACTTGTTGAGTTTTATCTACTATTTAAATTTAATTTAAATAATATTTACTAAGAATCTTTAAACCAACTTCCATTTATTGATTCTTATCTCTTTCAATATCACTCATCAAATCAAATCAATCCCTCTAATCTTCAACCAACTTTGTTTGTTGAATAATTTTGCATGAACATGTAGGATCTTGATTTGTTACACTCATCAAACATGCAGGATTTTGATTTATTACACTCATCTATTTATCACATGGTTCAACTAAACTTGAATACAAAACTTGAACTGATAAATATAAAAAAATAATTATAATAATATTAATTTAGGTATATATATTGTTCAACTAGATATTTGTAATTGAACAACTAACTTTATAATTATAATAATATTAACTTGAATAGCGGTGCATGTGTGATTTGTGATAATAGATTCCAATCCGCAGTCATTAAAACAAGAAATAAAAAAAAAAAATCACTTTATTTACTATATTTAATTTATTGAAACATGCAGGATTTCGATTTTAATTATATTTTATATAGAGTTAACTACTAACTACTAATTGAAATGTAATAAATTTAATTAGTTTGTTTAAATGTAAATCATAACCCATAAACAAATAATCAATTATTATTATTATTATTATTATTATTATTATTATTATTATTATTATTATTATTATTATTATAAGTGATGAGAATCAATTTGAAATGTAATAAAATAATCATATTATTTTTAAGCGATACAATCAATTTATATAGAAAATTTATGAGTTTTTGAATTCTAAATTTTTATACATATCAAGTTTTGTACGTGTCAGTTACTGGTGAAATCATTTCCCTCGAATTCTCACATTATTCTTATAGAGCTTTATATACTATATCTAAATTATCTTAAATTTAATTTAAATAATAACCACTAAAAAGCTTTAAACTAATTCCCTTCCAATTCCTACATTATTCTTATAGCGTTATCTACTATATATAAATTATCTTAAATTTAATTTAAATAATATCCACTAAAAAACTTTAAACCAACTTCTGCTTGTTGATTCTTATCTCTTTGAATAATACTTATCACTCATCAAATCAATATAAATTCCACTAAGAAGCTTTACTATATTATAGATTGGACACAGGTTTGATTGAGATCTTCTACAACTCTTCTTTTTCAATCGCTTTATGAGCGCATATTATTCCAAAACTTAGAACAACTAAAATAATGGTTTATACGTCCCAACCCACACACTAATTAATATGCTTATGATGCTGAGTTGTCATTTGGAAGAAAAGTTGTGGTCTTGATGGTGATTTTAGGCAAATCTTACTTGTATTTCTAAGAGGGACCAAACACGATATAGGGCATGCAACAATAAATTTTTCATACCAGTAGTCCTTTTGTGAAGTTCTTTGTTTTTCGAAGAACATGAGACTCACAACTAGATCATCTGACACTAATGCATCTGATTTAAAGGAATTCTTGTAACATTTTGGAAAACATATTATTCTTGTATATGGATACAGAGATAGTCTAATACCTGCTTAATATGTCTGTTTAATTTTGTGACTTTCTAAGTATGTTTAGTCACTTTATTGTAATACTATTTGTGAGAAATAACTGTTATTAGCCTTGGAAATAGCTTAAACTGCTCAGTTAGTGAAAATAAATGTGAAGAATTTATTTTAGGTCACAAATGTGTGAACTGTACTACAGTTAAAATCTAAAGATAATCAAAGTTAATTTGGTATTTTTAAGCATACTGGTTGTGTGTTTTAATACCAGATTGACTAGTCACAGATATGAAAAAATGTGATAATGGTGCAATAGGATGTTCTATGAATCTTAAGATTTATTTTATATTTGTTGGAAGTTAAGAACCTGGATTCGGTGAAATTTAAGTGTTTTTAACAGATTAGAACTTTTGGTACCCTTTAATGATTGGCTATAAGAAGCCAATTATGACTTCTTCTCTTCATTTTCTCCCATGGTAGAGAAGGGAAAAACAGAAACAGAAAAGAAAGAAGGGGAACCATGGGGGAGAAGGAGAAAGGAGGAGGAAAATCTAGAGGACCAAGGATCAAGCTTGAAGGAAGATTCAAGAGTAAGGTCAATACTTCAAGATCTTCATCTCAGCTACTCAATGTAGGGGTTTTCGGAGCTTGAAACTACTTTTGTTCTCTTTTTGCCTATTAGACTTATTTGAGGTTTAATATGCTAAATTGAGTTCTTGAAGTGTTTTGAGTGAATTTCTTTCTTGGATAAGTTTTAAATATGGTTTATGACTTGTTCATGCTGAGAGTTTGGATTAGAAACTGAAAATTCTCCATTTGGACCTAAAATGCTCTAAGTGTTAATTTTAGGAGTTCAGATGAGTGATTTAGTATTTTAATCCATTTTTGATGAAATCAATTGGTGTTTTATGTTTTCTTCATGTTAGTGAACTTATTAGGAACCTAAAATCACCTAGAAACCAACTTGGAGTGTTGGAATTTCGTGAGAAAACCAATGGAATAGTATTACAGTTCTACAGAATCTGCGTTCTGCTATGCATGTCGCGACATGGGGTTGAATTTGCTACTTGTGCCGTAATGTGACGAAAGTCATGTCGCAGCGTGAAAGTGATGCTGCACTAGTATTGAAACCCGACGGCACGGCGCTGCGGCGTGGCCGTGTTTGTGCCGCAGCGTGAGTTGCAAGATCTCTAAAAATGTCATTTTTGATATTTTGAAATTTCCTAAGTGATAGGATCACTTGTTTATGCCTTTCAAATGTGTTGAGGTAGCAATGAGGGTATTTCATGAGGAAAATTACCACCTTGTAAGTGTGAGAACTTGGAAAACCCTTAGGCACCCTTGTTAGGGGATTTGCCTTAGGATGAGGTTGGAGAACGTTTAGGCATCCAAAGTGTGGGAAATGCCTTAGGATACACTTGTGGAACCCTAGACAACCATAGTAAGGTGGAGTGTTAGGGGGTAGTGTGTTGGAACACCTTAGACTTCCATTATGTGATGGAATGCCATAGGGTAATATTGGGAACCTTGAGCATCCAAGTGTGTTGGAATGCAACAAGGAAGTGTTTAGAACTTTATTCAACATGAGGTTGACTTTTGATTCGCTTGTGAAGTGATGGTGTAAGGTTCTAGATACAATACATTTAGTGTTGAGACACAATTGGTGGTAGTTCTTGGAGGGAATAACTACTTACCTTAGGTGAAGGGTTTTGAGTACTAGAGACATGGATTGTTTCCTTTATGTGATAGAGTTGAGCAAAGAGTGCATGTTTGCTAGTGATAGTTCTTTCAGTTGGTTAGGTTGAACCTTGTGATAGGATTTGGGAAAACCTAGGCATCCTTTGAGAAGTAGAATGTCGTAGGTCAATACTTAGAACCTTGAGCAACATGAGGCTGCTTTGTGAATCACTTGTGAAGTGATGAAGTAAGGTTTTGGGTGTTGTAAGCTAAGTGTGCTTGGCTTGTTAGTTATGTTGTCATGCATAGGTTGCTTCTTTGTGTGGAAAGTAGAGCTGGAGATGCATGGATGATATTTTACTCCATTGTGAGATGAGGTTGAGGCATAGGAAATACTAAAAACATGACTTTGCTTCTTATACGATTAGTGAGCTTGGTTGTGGGGTTTGCTAGTTTTCCTTAGTCACTTAGTTAGGATGGACCTAGTGATGATTGTTTGTAATTGTGAAATACGTTGCATATCTTATTTTCAAACCTGGTGTTTGCTTATTTTCCTATGTATTGTGACCTTAGATGGTATGCTCAACCATATGACCTGAGAATGAGGTGTTGGATCCGAATTCTCCTTGCATGTTTGCTTGTATGGTCAGGGTTACCGGTGTATGGAGTTGGTAGCGGTGCTCTTACTTTTGTGAGGGAAACTAGTCCACACATTATTAGGTAGTGTCAGAGCTTAGATACCTATCCTACTCAATATATACAAGGAACGCGATTCTTAGGAAAATAAGTAAATAGCTTGAGATTTCTACTTTAAAATCTGCATTAGCATTGAGCATCCATAATACATGGATTTTGTTAAGCATAATCCTACTTCATAACATACAGCATTGCATGGTTGACACTTGTTTGAGTATTTGTCATGGCTTAATCAATTGATTTGATTGATTGTTCGATATTAGTGCGAGATAGGATTTTAGCTTGCCTTGTGAATGTTACATAGCATATGTATACATTTTGATAGTATTGAGCAATGGCTCATTTATCTGTTACAGACTTAATCTTATGTTTGTTGTATGGTTTGTTTATTGTGATGAATGAACACTATTTTTGGAATGCTTATACTGAGAAATTGTGATTTCTCACCCTGATTGTGTTTCCATGTAAATCTAGGTATAGGTAAGGGAAGCAGAAGGAGCAGAAGAACTACCATAGTTTATTTTGTTTCTTGTAATAGATATGTTGTATATTTATTTCCTGCTACCTTGAGTTTCTAAAAGTTATGTATTATAGTTTACCTTTGAGAGGTTGATGATATATATATATATATAGTTTTTTGTTGTCTAGGCTCTCCATATTTACTCATTGTGTATGAATGATATAGGTTCAGTTAGTTGTGTTAAGTTAGAAGTGACATAATTGATACTGTGTGCCTTATGTATAGTAGATATATCAGGTTTACGGTACTGGGATGTTACAAATCTCACAATGGTTGTTAGATATTGATGATGGCAATGCTTGAGATCCAACTGATGGCGATTGAGAAATTGAAATTCTAGAAGAAATGCTCATTAAGAATTCTGATAGTGAATTTGATGATTTGGTACATTTTACTTATCATGATCTCTTGCATAACATGTCAAATATAGAGTACTTCAGAGAAAGAAAAATTTTGGCATCTACTCTTGAGATCATTGAAAAGGTTAATGATTATTTGATGTCATGCACACCTGGAGAAGAAAAGAATTATTTGAGTTTTGATTTAGTTTGTTAAAAAAATAGGAATGTGGAAACTAAATTACATGCATTCTCTCAAGATGTTTTGAATAGAATTAACTATTATGGTCTTCCTCCACATAAGCTATGCTTAAAAGTAGGAGTGCCAGTAATATTATTAAGAAATATTGATCAGTCAAATGGTTTGTGCAATGAAACCAGGTTGCAAGTAAGGAGGTTAGGCAATCACTTCATTGAGTGCAAGGTACTAACTGGGAATACAGTGGGTGACATTGTCCTGATTCCTCGAATGAGCATGATCCCAAATAATAATAATCTACCTGTCAAGTTTCAAAGAAGACAATTTCCAATTTCAGTTTGTTTTGGGATGACAATTAATAAATGTATTCGACAATTTATCTTAGGCAAGTAATTGCTTTTGAGTAACCATTTTTTTAATCAATTATTTACCTCATCCAAACAGAAAATTACTTTACACCTTATTGTATCTTTGATAATAGCCTAATTTTTATTTATTTTTCTTATAAAAATAGGCATAATTATATCTCATTATATTTGATTTTAGTGACTTTACAATACTATTGATTTATTTATTTAAAGAAGTCATTAATTTAATTATTATGATAATTGTAGGGAATTTGTTGCAAATTCAAATTCAACTTGTATTTTCTGACCTTGTTGCTGTATTTGGACCATATCTTGAGTTACAGATATTAGATCAATGCGATTCTTACAGCGTTGGGAAGCTAACAGAAAATGCAACAACTCTTCTATTGACCTTGAAGGCTAATTTTGTTATCTGTGTGATGAGAAAAAAGATGAAAATATGACAGCCTTCAATAAAAGGAGATTAAGTTTCTTAAAATTAGTTTCCTAAATCCAATCAATATCTTTTTATTATTTGGAGACCAATTAAGAAGATTGAGTTTTCTAAATTTAGTTTCCTAAATCCAATCAATATCTTTTTATTATTTGGAGACCAAATAAGGAGATTTTGTGCAAGATACACTTCTATTAGGAAAAACCTCTTATTAATAGACAAAGGAGAAGAAAGGAAAGTGCACAGGAGATATATATTCACGAGAATCGAAGCGGGACAGCAATGTTGCAGCAGAGAAGAAAAGAGGAAGTTGTGTGCAATAGAAAAATATTAGTGAGATGATTTTGTTGTGTTCTAATCTTATTATGTCTAGCTAAATTCTCTGTACTGAAGGGATGATGAAACCCTGATTATTTTGGCATTGCTATGTTGAATTGTTCTTACCCAATTTTAGGATTTAATGCTTATTGATTCTATTTTCCTATTAGATTATATGAATAAATTTCTAGATTAGTTTAGTCATACTTTTCTCATGTTTGTAGTTTATTTGTGTTATATGAATGTTAATGGTGATCGGAGGATATCAATTGTAATTTTGTGTTAAGGATACATTTGATGATTTGATAATTACTATTAATTAAGGAAATAGAATCATATATTTGATTACTTGTTTTTGGTGCTTCATTGATAAATTTTTCGTAAGCACATGCTTTGCTATTTATGTTTATGAGATAAATTATTTGGGTATGATAATGTAACATAGTTAATGTTAAAATTAATCTTGATGAATTCTGACCCTTAGTCTTTTTACATTTGGTAGAAACCTCATCCAAATCACTTGCTTTCTTTTAATTTGCCTTTTATTTTAGTTATTTATTTTATTTTATTTTTGCATCTTTGGTTTGTCAATTTGTGCAACTTAATTAGGAAAAAAATTCTCAATACTTAAAATTTAACTCTAAGTGTGTGTGGATATGACCTCGTACTTGCTCAATTGAATTTTAATATGGCTCGTACACTTTGTGAATATTTAAAGAATTTTAATAAAGCTCACAACAGTCTTAAAAGTATGTATGCTAAATTTACAATAACATAACTAGCACATTGCAATTTTTCAAGATATATTAATTATTTATTGCACTAATGCAGATCAATTCCAAGTTAAGACTAGATGGGTCTGTTTGTAGATTTCACGGTTTAATATTCTTAATGGCGGATTTTAAATGTTAGGCTAACTTTATTTGTACATTTATACCTTATATATATAAATTTTACTTTAGTTGATAATTAAATAGTTGAAAATGTATCTAGTATGAAACTCAATGGTTCTGTTTGACCTTCTTCTATTAAAATATTTCATAACCTTTATACAGAATCCGATATTGTAAATTAACATGTTATCATTAGAGGAAAGCAATCAAAGACCTCAAGTTCTATATTTATAGTTGTAGACAATTATTTTAATTTTATTGACATTTTAAGAGACTATTGACATGTTATATGCTTTATAATTTAATCATGTGAATTTTAAACATTTATTCAAATAGATGTTTTAACAAATTATCATTAAAAAAATTCATATTTAATTTAACAAACCCGAGTATAGGAGTGTACATAAATAGAACTAATCGTGAACTATTCGAATTCGGCTCGTTAAATACTTGATTAAGCTCATTTGTTTAACTAAACAAACAAGCCCAAGATTTAATTTATGCTCGATTATATAAATAAATCAAACTCAAGCTTTATGAGCTCAACATTAAAACTCACGAATAACTCGATTATATATATATAGATATATAGAGCATATCTGGTGAGAAAAATGTTTATTGTAAGGGTGAGAGGAGTGAATCTTGACCATTGAATTTTACATATATTTGTATTAAAAAGTCACATACATTTATATTCTAATCTTGATCATTCTTGTAAGATCTAATGATCAAGATTCACTCATCTCACCTCTTATAATAAACACTCCTTTCACTAGATACGCTATATATATATATAGGCAAAAATTATCATAGTTAATAAGAAAATAAAAATTGTAGGATTGCTAAAGTTATTTATCTTAATAAGTATTTATAAAAGCTTAACAACAAGTATATATAATTATCAATGGGATCTATCTCTGTGCACAAACGAAGAAGATCATTTCATTGTGAAAATATGTCAAACATTTTTAAGTGTTAAAACTTATTTTGAAATTTCTTTTTGTAATAATGGAAAACTATGAATTTTTTTATATCATTTTATATATTGAATTATGAAAAAAAAAGTCTTTATTTCTATTTTTAATTCATCTTTTACTATAAAGATGTTCACTAATTATTAGCTTAATAAATTTTAAAAAATAAAAAATATTTTAAGAAGAGATTTGATAAAAAGAAATAAAATAATGAAGCCCTAAATGTGTTAAACAAGCCGAAGCTAAACTTTCATATTTTTAAACAAGTCAAATTTAAACTTTAAATTTAACTCATTTAAATAAATAAGTAAGGCTTAAACAACCAATTTTTTTATAAGTCAAATCTAAATTTCAAGTGCTTGACTTGACTCACCTTATTTAAATCCATACCCATGCATTGCACGGTTAATAAAAATAGTAAATTATAAAATACACATCAAACGAAGGGATGTGAATGTGAATTGAAAATAAAAAAGCATAAAAACACACTGGTCACATGAAGACATAGGGACTGAGGGGTGTTGGTGGAGGCCGCACATACACACACGATTAAAACATTCATAGGAGAGAGACGACGATACACGCAGAGACAGAGGTAGAGAGAGAGTGTCTGTGTCAAATTTAAACTTTAAATTTAGCTCATTTAAATAAATAAGTCAGGCTTAAACAACCAATTTTTTTTATAAGTCAAATCTAAATTTCAAGTGCTTGACTTGACTCACCTTATTTAAATCCATACCCATGCACTGCACGGTTAATAAAAATAGTAAATTATAAAATACACATCAAACGAAGGGATGTGAATGTGAATTGAAAATGTGGCATAAAAACACACTGGTCACATGAAGACATAGGGACTAAGGGGTGTTGGTGGAGGCCGCACATACACACACGATTAAAACATTCATAGGAGAGAGATGACGATACACGCAGAGACAGAGGTAGAGAGAGAGTGTCTGTGTCGAACAAAGGAGAGCACATGGACTTATTCTTAAAGAAATTTCTTCGACTCCATTTTGGTCATCTTATAAGAGCAAACAAAAGGGTAACATGGTTTATTTTTTTATCCATTCTGCCTAAGTTGAATGATAAATCATTTGTAATAAGTTTTCTTTTATGGCTTTAGAATGAAAGAGTTGTGCATGTGACAAGGGTTCATTTTATAAATAATTTGTATTGTACTTAGAAGTCAATATTATCGAGTCGTGAAGATTACGTTGCTATTGCTTGTTGAAATGTTTGATTGTGCTATGCCAGTAAGAACTAAGAAGTGTGTATATTTGCTATTTTCTGTGTGCATGATAGTGAGTGCTTAGCTTTTTAATTCCTGCGTTGTCCTTATCCTTTATTGATTTAATTTCATGGCTGGTTTGTCATTTTTGTAGCAAGTTGTTCAGGGTCAAAGGGATGTTATGAAAATTCACAATCACAAGAGTTTGATTGTTCAGTCATAGAAGTAAGCGTATTGATTTCTGTTAATTGCAAGTGTGGGGTAAAAAATAAAATGAAATGAAAAGAACATGGGAGCTTAATTTAAAATCTGTCATATATAACTATTTATGAGTATCTCTTTGGTTTTTGCTTGATAACTGTTTAGTTTCCAATTCATGTATTTGTTTTCATTTACCAATGACCTTTAGAAGTGATAACTTCGGGAAATGAAGTTATTTCACTTGAATTTGAATGTATATGAGCATGCTATCCTTAAGTTTTATAGGTCAAATAATCAATTCATGAAGGACTTTGATGATTTAAGCTTGTAATTGAAAATTGAATTTTTGAGGATTTTATTTAAAGAATTTGGATTGATTATGATCTGATGGACTTTGGCATTGTCTTGATGTAGGTATTCAAGATGGGAAGACCTTGGAAGGGATAAAGAAGCACAGAAGAGCTAAAATGAAGAAGGATGCAAGAGAGAAGCAAGGGCAGCCAACCCATGCCTAGGCATGTAAAAATCACGCCTAGGCGTGACCCTTGCAGTTTTTCAGGGTTTGCAGGCAGAGAGCTCCACACCTAGGCGTGGAAAAATCATGCCTAGGCGTGACTTGCACCTGACAGCACGTGCTTCATAACCGCGCCTAGGCGTGGAAAAGCCAAGCCTAGGCGTGGGAAAAATCCTGATGCACGAAAATTAGTTGTTAATATCTGATTTTGGGGATTGGAAGGCATCTTCTGTTTTGGACAAGCACGAACTTCATAGAGAAAGGGAGAGGAGGAGAAAACCTTGGAAGATTGAGGTGATTCAAGTGAATAATCAAGATCAAGGAGGAAGATCAAGCATTGGATTATCACCATTCTTGTTCACTTTTTCCCTTTTCTCTCTTGATTTGTAATTTGATGGGTTTCATAATTCCATTAGTTTTCTCTTCTTTCATGATGTGTAACTAAATCCTAATCTAGGGGCTCTCTAGGATCTTGCTATAGATTTGAATATCTTATAAATTTGTTGGGTTTCTATCAATGATATTAGTTTTGTTCTTCCATATCTATGCGTAATGCTTGTTGTTAATTGGCCATCAATTGCATGATTTTAGTATTCCAATTGAACTAGAAATAGGGTGTTGTGAATATGGATATGGTATGGTTGATGTATGTTCAATTATATTCTATTGGGTTGAGTGTGTTGATTAGCTAATGGGATGGACACATACCCATTAGTCATGCATAGCAAGTGTTTGATAATTGGTCTCAATGAGTGATTCTTATGCTAATTCACATGGACACATAGTGGATTAACTAGGTTTCACATGGATATTTGTCCTAGACATAGGCTTTTATCTATTGCTTGTTTTAGCTAACAAAACCAACTCATTGTTAGATGCTTGTGAATTGTAAGTTATTCATTGAAGTAGCAAGTGAATAGGGACTCTTAGGCCTTAATCGTTCTCATCTTTCTCTTGTGTATTTGGTGTTTGGTGCATTCTTGTTCTGTTTCTTTAATTTGTTATTTTAATTGCAAACCACTCTCACAATTTGATTGCTTGGATAAGAATTTGTGGAAATTGGTTAAGTTTAGCATTTTTCTAATTGTCAATCCCTTGGGACATGATACTCTAACTCTCATATATTACTTGTCGACCCGTGCACTTGCGGATCACCATAAATAAGAAGCTTGAGATCTTCTAAGATGTAAGCTTTCAATGATGGTAAGGTTTGTGCATACCCTTATTTTGATCAGTGCAAATGACCATGCAAATGTACTGATTTGGTGCTTATGGACAAATTAAGAATATGAGAGTATGATCTGGTCCAATTTTTGTTTGAAGTTTATTGTTATGAGATAAGTCAGTAAATGTGTCATGTCACTGTTACATCTCTTAAAAAGTACTCTCCCCTGCATTTCCTTCTCCTTCCGTTCTTTAGATGACTAATACACATCACCTTGTCACCTTGTGAATGTTCTTGTTTGAGTATAAATTACAAAGGCTAAGGGACTCCGAATCTTAACTAAAACCTTGATGTTCTGTGTAACATCATCTTTAACATGTTAGACTTATAAATAGTTACAGAGGTAGCTTAATACTTATTTAACATGACTGTTTACTTTTGTGATAATCTGAGTTAGTTTAGGCATTTTGCTGCAATCCGAAATGTGAAAAGTAGCTTAAAATGACCCAGATATTAGCTTAAATGGCTTAGCTAATGGAAATAGATATGGATAATATATTTCTAAGTCACAAATATGTATTCTGTGATGTGGTTAAAGTTTGAAAATAATTAGAGTCCGTTTGGTATTTTTAGGCGTACTGGTTATGTGTTTTAATACCGGGTTGACTAGTCACAGATATGAAAAATTGTGATAATGGTGCAACAGGATATTCTATGAATCTTAGGATTTATTTTATATCTTTTGGAAGTCAGGAACCTGGATTTGGTGGAATCTAAGTGTTCTTAACAGATCAGGATTTTTGGTACCCTTTAGTGATTGGCTATAAGAAGCCAATTCTGTCTTCTTCTCTTCATTTCTCTCACGGCATCCAGGAACAAAAATAGAAAAGAAAGAAGAGGAAAATATGAAGGGAGAAGGAGAAAGGAGGAGAAAAAACTAGGGGACTAAGGATCAACCTTGAAGGAGGATCCAAGAGCAAGATAAGGTTTCAAGATCTTCATCTCAGCTACAAGAGGTAGGGGTTCTTGATACTTTAAACTTCACTTCTATTCATTTCTCATGGTAGGCTTATTTGAAGTTTAATATGTCAAATTGAGTTCTTGTGGTGTTTTGAGTGATTTTCTTGGTTGGACAAGTTCTAAGTATGGTTTATGACTTATTCATGCTAAAAGATTGGATTAGAAACTGAAAATTCTCCATTTGGACCTAGAATGCTCTAAGTATTGATTTTAGGGCTTTGGTTGAGTGATTTAGTATTTTGATCTATTTTTGATGGAATCAATTGGTGTTTTAGGTTTCCCTCATGTTTGTGAACTTGTTTGAGACTTAAAATCATTAAGAAACCTTTTGAAAGTAATCAAATTTTGTGCTTTGCACTAATGGAACAGTGCTTCACGTCTGTAGAATTATGCAGATTCTGTGCTAGGCGATGAGTGCCTAGGTGCTCGTGGTTTAGGCATCTGAGCGCCCTAAGCCTAGAAGCATTTTGCGTGTTATTGGGTGGTAGGCACCTAGGCACCAGTGGAACGAGTGTCTGAGCGCCCAACGTCTAGATAATTTTGCGTGATGAACTTGTTTGAGTGCTTAAGCGCCAGCCTGGAAGCGCCTGAGAGCTGGTGTAGGGCAAACATTACAATTTAAGATGGGTTGCTAAATAAATTCCCTACTTGTTGAGATCATTTGTGCAAGCCTTTTAGAGTGTAGTGAGACACTTTTGAGGATATTTCTGTGAGTGAATTATCAACTTGCACTTATGAAGAGTTTGGGAATTATTAGATATTCAAAGGGTGATAGAATATCTATGTTGGTGTTCAAAACTTTGATCAACAGGAAGTTGATTTCTAAATCACTTGTGAGTGATTTTGGGATGTTCTAAATATTGTTTAGCTAGGGATATGAATCTAGCTACCTTTGTTGGATAAGTGATGCTAAGATTCTTATGTTCTAGTGTTTGACATGTGGCTCAGATGTTTGATTTTCAAACTTGGTATTTACTAATTTCCTATGTATTGTGACCTTAGATTGTGTGCACAATCATATGATCTGAGAATGAAGTGTTAGATTTGAATTCTCCATGCATGTTTGCTAGTATGGTCAGGGTTACCAGTGTATGGGGTTAGTAGTAGTACTCTTACCTTTGTGAGGGGAGCGAGACCACACATCACCAGGTAGTGTCAAGGGTTGGATGCCTATCCTACTCAGTATATACAAGGGGACAAAGTTCTTGGGAAATAAGTAAGTAGCTTGTGTTTTTCAACTTTAAAATCTGCATTGGCATTGCATATCCATAATACTTGGACTTTGTTTGAGCATAATCATTTTTCATAACATAAAGCATTGCATGTTTGACAATTGTATGGGCAGCTGTCATTGCTTAATCGATTGATTGTCTAGTTGCTTGTTCAATAGTATCTTAGGATTGTATGGACAATTCTTTGATATTGTTGTTTATCAAATATTCTTTTACATTGAATGTATCTTTGAGTTCAGTTGATTTATTTGATGTAAATAATTAATTGCTGGTCTTGGTATGCTTATACTGAGAAATTATGATTTCTCACCCTTGTGTGTTCCATGTAAATCCAGGTGAAGTCCCTAAAAAGGGAAATGACAAGAAAAAGAAGAAACAGAAGGCTTCGATTAGTGTTTTGTTTCTTTGTGAACTATTTTGTATATTAGTATATTTCTAGTTATTTGTAAAATCTTATGTATACATTATGGCTTGTTACCCAGTGTTGCTTGTATATATATGACCTTTTTATAATTCGTGACTCTCTATAATGACTGTGCAAGTTATTATAGGTTTTTATCTTCTGCATCTTAGAAGTGGCATGCTTAATGCGTTTTTATTTTGAGATATTCCATTTATTTTACAATAATTTGTATTAGGGTGTTACATTCTGTGTTTGAATTTTGTTGTATTATGAACTTTTAATTATAGTGTCTGCTACTAAGGTAGTGTGACAACTTTGGGGCTAGGAGGTGTAATTAAGCAAAAGATATGTTTTTTCATGATACATGCCTGCAAATGCCCACTATTCTGTCACCTTGATGAGTGATTAGGTGAATAATTAGTAGCTGGCTGTTTTACTGATTTTTTGATTTAGAGTTTTTATTTTGAACATGAGTGTGAAGTTATGTTTATCATGTGTTTCTGCTCCTTTGTTCTTGTTTTTAGATGTTAAAATCTGTTTCAAGTTTATGGGATACCTTCATTAGGATCACTTGTTTCGATCGTGGCTAGTCTCCTCATTCTATTTGACTAGATAAGTTAAGTTGGGTTTATGTGTTGCCCCCTTTCCACGCTCAGTAATGACACGTGAAGGTGTCAAACCTTTATGTCATTAATAAGGATAATTGGGCTAGTGATAGTTTTGTTGTTTTCATTCTTTCGGTAAACGGGTCAGAGATTAGATTTGCTTCTTAATAATTTGAGTCTAAGGCTTTAGGTTAGTTTGGTGACATTTTTGGAATAATTGAAAGTTATGTAACAAAGGCTAGTTTAAAGATCCTAATAATCCACTACAGTATCAATTGGGTGAAATTTGTGCTTGCTGTCTTGTCTTTCAATTAAGTACTTGTTGGTATAAAAATTAATATATTTTGATTTATACAAATTCAAGGTGTAGTCGAAGATTTACTTCGAGAACTTATATGATTCTATTAGAATCAAAGTTGTAATAAGGTTATCGAAATAATATTTTCGATTTGGAAGTTACCAAAATGGTAGTTTCGATTTGGTCTCGAAAAATAAGACTCAGAGTAACTGCACTTAGGATTTCTGAAGATATAAGCAAGGGGTCTTGACCAGAAGTCAGCAACTGATTGAATATTCAAATTTAAATTCATACAAGAGGATTTGAATTTGAAACAGAAGTTAGTGGTAGTTATAAGTGTAAGATCAAGACAACACAAGAATTACTGACAAAGATTAGGCAGTTACTTGTAGCACGAGGATTGTTGACCAAGATTTGGCGATTACTTGACAAGGATCACTTATAATCATTAGACAGTTATCTTTATTTTAGATACGTGTCAAGATCCTGTAGAAAGAGTAGTTACTTAGAATGTCTATAAATACCAAAGGGATAGAAGCATTTAGGGGTTGAAAATCCATTACTCAAACACTTGTAAACATACCAACACGTCTCTCTGACACTTCAAGTAACCATGCACGTTTAGTCAAGTATGTTTCCATCTAATCTCATTTTTGTATCATTTACCAATTTAAAGCAAGTTTAAATTCAGTTCTATTTACGTTTTCAGTCTTTACTTTACTGCAAACTCTTTTCTACTCTAGATCAAGCGATTCTGTCAAAGATCATATGAGTTCTTTTAATTCCTTTCTTTAATTTCTTGTTCTTTACATTTCTGCACTATTATATGCCAACTTTACTTTTTTGCAATTTTATTGTTTGTGCCTTTACATTTCATGCCATTTAATTGCCTTCTCTTTACTATTTTTCTTGAGTTTAAAAGCAAACTTTAATTTTCAAAACAAGTTGTTTTCAACCATCCTTTCATTGCCCTACTTATTTTTTCATAATTTTACTAAGTTACTTCTTACGCAATAATATTTCAATTTCGATTTGCACAGTCTTGTGTTTAATTCGAAATTAATCCTGACATTCCTGCCTAAATAGTAGTCTAGGAATTAGAGAATTCCAATAGGAAGTGATTCATTTCCCCAAATCCAGATCTGAATTCGAATTTGTCTTTTAACAAAAGTTTACCATAAACAAATTGGTACGCCTGGTGAGACTAGTCAAAGTCTGGTATTTGGAAGAACTTTGGTTGTTTATGCAATTGAGAAGTGGTAAAATAATGCTAAGAATGTCTGATAACACAACAAATAGTGCTCAAAACCCTCAGACAGGGAATAATAGAGCAAATGGTAGAAGAGACACCATAGAGTCTACTACTTTGCCTCAACCTCTGGATCCTGTGGTTAGTGAAATCACAGGGATCCCCGTTTCAAACTTGGAAAATAGAACTTTTGGGATGAATAGGATTGCACCCTTATATAGGTTGCCTCCTAGTTTTACACCCTAAAATATTACACAAAGCATAGGTACTACCTAAGCCATATACACAAGTTCAATACCCAATGTTTCACCAAAAAATCAAGTGGTAAGTATCAATGGTCAAGGAGTAGGAACTAGTGTAACTCGAACTGATAGGTTGAATATGGCAACATTAATTTTCCCTAAATCCCCAAGGTTCTGTCTTCGATTCCTTTAAGGAACACGAATATAGCCCTGAATAATATCAGCCTGCAGATTGATGAAAACAACCATAAGATGGTCCATATGCTAACTCAATAGATGACCACTATGATAACCTCACTCATAAAGTTAACCAATAATACTTATAATACATTGGCTAGGCAAATGAGTAGGATTGCTAATGTCTTTGGCAACCCAAAGATTCTATAAGCAATCAGAGGGGAAATACTTAACCTGTGTATCTAGATAATATCCAATTAGTAAACAATCCTAATGTTAATAATCCAATTGAGGATAATCAGCCACGAGAAAATCCACTTGGCCCAAATATAGGATTTCAAGTAGTTACTTGAAATTAAAATGTTGATAACCTCCAAGAAAGAATTAGGCTAAATAATCTTAGGGGGCATCAAAATATTAACCAAGTAGTTGAGCAGGTGCTGAACAAGTATGGCTTCAATGTAGGATATGCAAATCAACCTTACTTTGTGTCATCCTTCCCTAAGTTCATCCAATAGGCAGAATTGCCTAGAGGATGCAAAGTACCTAAAATCTCAAGCAAATTTGACGGGGAAAGTGGAGAGTCTATAATAGAACATATTGCTTAATATACTATTGAAGCAGGGGATGCATCCACTAATGAATATTTAAAAATGAAATATTTCTCTAGTTCCTTAAATAAGAATACCTTTACTTGGTTTACAACTCTCCCACCAAATTCGATCCATTAGAACCAGTTTAAAAGGAATTTTCATGACCAATTCTTTAGAGGAGAGACTAAGGTAAGTCTCGTGGATTTATTTAACATCAAGAGAGGAAATGGAGAATCCATTGATGATTACTTAGCAAGATTTAGGCAAATGAAGGCTAGATGCTTTACAATCATCCCAGAATCTGAAGTAGTTAAGATAACTGTTGGTGGCTTAGATTATTCTATTCAAAAGAAACTAATAAATCAGCAACTTCTAGACATGTCTCAGCTTGCAGATAAAGTGAGACAAATTAAGCAATTAAAGCTCGAAAAAGAGAGGCTTAAGAAACATTTCAAAAAAGAAAAGATTACTTATATCGAAGCTCCTGAGGTGCAGGATAAGTATTTTACACAATTGAAAGATAATAAGGTAGCCTATATCAAAGTTGATGAGGTTGAAGATGATAAGGAAAGTGAGGTTAACATTGCAAAGCTAAAGTCTGGTCCTCCCTATACCTATTCATCTTTAATACTTAATAAAACTAAGGATAAAATGAAATCCCCTAATAGGCCATATGCTTTCGATATATCAAAGGCATATTTAATTTTTGATGTCTTATTAAAAGATAAACAAATCAGACTTCCTGATGGAGATAAAATCCCTTCACTCGAAGAAATAATAGGTCGAAAGTACTATAATATCATAATAGATATGGTCATTCGACTAATAATTGTATTCGTTTCAGGGATTTGATACAGAAGAGTATCCAAGAAGGAAGGCTCAAGTTTGAAAACAAACAAAAAAACATGAAGATCAATGTTGGAACTTGTAAAATCCTTATACATCCCATACACATCAAAGGACTCGACGAGTGCACTACAAGTTTTCAACCAACATTTTCAATTCAATCAAGTTTGCTTCCATTCTTTTCAATTCAGTCAAGTTTATTCTCTTTTATTTCATTTTGAGATCTTTATTGCTTTCTTTACATGTTTTCCTTTACTTGCTTTCATTACTTTTCAATTAAGTTTATCTTTTTGCAAGTTTAATCGTCAGTTCTTTACATGCTTTCATTCATTTACTTGTCAATTTTGATTACATTGCTTTTATTTATTGCTTTCATTTTCATTTTACTTTGATTTCTTTTTTGCACTTGCTTTAATTACTTTTCATTTCTTATATTTTTTTTATCTGAATTACCTAATTATTGAAGATCCACAGAGGAAGTGATTCTTTTTCCTGAAATGAGATCCGGAATCAAATTGTCAAACAATTGACAAAGTTTACTATAAACAAATTGGCACGCCTAGTGGGATTATCATATGCTTCAGCATCAAAAAGTCTATCAAAGCAAGCACTTAAGGCCAAGGATGCCTCAAGCCTAGGTGCAAGTAGACCTAGGGAAGGGATTGTATCCTTTAGGAGGAGAATGGATGGGAGATGGAGTCCTAAACCTTCTCAAGGTTGGATGAGTTGTTTCCTTTGGGGATGGTTAGGGGGATTCCTATTCGAAATCAAAATAATTAGTATATGATTGAATTATTTTGAAAATCAAAAGTTAATGAATAAGGAAGATCTTACCACAAAAGGCTCAACCCTCTGACTGGTTGAAGTGGACCTTGTAGCTCTTGAGGAAGCTAATTCTTCAATTTCTTCCTCTCGATGAGATTCATCAGAACTCTTAAGATTTAAGACTTCTTTTTTATTCGAGCCCATATGTTTTATGTAACATCCACCTAAGGGCGTCACATTTATGTTACTTAATTACCTAATTACCCCTTCATTATATAGTATGCTTTGTAATATAAATATGAGTTGTAAAATTTCTTAATAACAATAAGATAAGCTTAGCAGAAAATAAAAACATTACAACATAATCATAATTAATTTACATCATATATACATATTTTTAGTATTGTCTGATAACTCCATGAAATGTAGTTATTTATGCCCCATAATTGTGCTTCATGGCATGCTTAGTCCTTGATCTTATGCATATTTGGAAGGTTTTGTGCTCATACTTGTGAAATGTCATTTGGATACCTTCCTTTATGTTTTTGAGTAATTTGTGCATATATGTTGATTGATTAAGTTGATTTGCAATTATATTTAATTTGGTGCTTTCTCTATTGTAGGAAGGGCTCAAAAGAGACAAATTGATGCAAGCCAAGGCCCAGCATTGGAGGAAAGAAGCCAAGGATGCATTCCAGTCTTCCACGCCGCGGCGCAAGAATGTTCACGCCGCGGCGTGGCTGTGTCAGCCAGCCCAATACTGATAGGGCAGAGAGCTCCACGCCGAGGCGTGGGAATGTCCACGCCGCGGTGCGCATCGGCGAGCTGAGCCTATTTATTTAGTTTTTCACACACCCTTTCGGTCTCTCTCAGTTTCTCTCTTTTAGGTTTTTAGGTTTTTAGTTTTCTGGGTTAGAGGCTACAGCTAGACCTCCATTGGAGGTGGAGATGGAGCTTGGAGAGCTAAGGATGGAGCCCTCTTTCTCTTGGAGGAGGATCCGAGCTTCAATGGCGAAATCCATAAGCTTTCTCCTTCTCTCTTTTCTCTTTTCTCTTCCTCATTTCTTGAGCATGTATTTTGTAATTTGTTCTCATATTCATTGTATAGCTAAGCTTTATTTAGGGATGACTTTGGATCCTTTTATTAATATTAATGATTTGTTCTTCTCCAAGTTTGTGTGGATCTTTGTTTTTGTTCAATCATATTGATCTTAATGCTCTTGAGTGTTTGGCCAACATTTAAGTGATTTGATAAAATCTAATGAACCTAGACATAGGGATTTGGGTTTGAGATCGTATGTATGGTTGATGCATGTTCGATTCTATTCCAATGGCGGGATGAGTTGATTCGCTAATGGGATAGACATATACCTCTTAGCCATGCATAGCAAGTGTTTGAGAATAAACCTTAAAGAGTGGATTTTGTGTTAACTCTCAAGGACACTTAGAGAGTTGGGCAAATGACACCATGGTTAGATGACCTAGACATAGGCGTTTAGCTAATGTAGATTCTCAAGCTAACCTAATAATTGCATTCATATTTATGAGGAGGATTGCATGTTGTTGGTTGATGTACAAGGTGAAGAAGGATTTCCCTAAACTCTAACCATTTATCATTATTGCTTTATGTCTTTACTTTCTCTACTTTTATCCATTTTTATGTTCTTGAATAGAGTTAGGTGAGCTATCGGTTAATACTTAGCATTGGAAATAAACTTATCCTCGTGGGAACGATCTCTTACTCTGTATCTGTATTACTTGTGCGACCCGTGCACTTGCGGTTAGCAAATGGACAAACACGTTTTGACCCTAACACTGTCATACTTAAAACATTTACAGACTATACTTTCAAAATATTTAAACCTTAATTGAAACTAACATACTGCCCAAGTACTACTAGACAGTAGAACCCTCAGATGGGTCCTCCTCAAACTCCTCAGCAGGTAGGAATCCAAACTGAAGCGAATTCCTACAGACAGGTGTCCGTGCAGATGACACTATACTAATCTCACTAGGAGTACGGTAGTAAATTCCCTAGTACTGCCTAATGGGCAAAGGAAACTCTAAGTGTACGTTAATATTCACAGTAAAATAAGGGTGTCCATGATGAAGTCTACTTAAAGTAATATTTAAGTCTCCTATGTAGTAAATACGTGCTCTATCCAAGTCCACGTGCCATGCCTCCGATCCTCCACGAAACTGCAATCGCATATAACCTAGAAAACTAGGCATCTCCATCCTTTCAGAACTCAGCTTCCTCTGCAGGAATCTGCTCCTCTCCACCTTCTCGATCAACTTCTTGCTCAACGTCTTTACAAATATAAATACAATACAGATATACATACAAAGAGGTGAGATCACCTACGCTAATACTAATATGGTAGTATGAAGATAAACACATACAATATATCATACAGCTACATCATACCATAATTACAGTTATGCCATCAACATCATTTATCATCACAACACATGTAATAAATAATATAATTACGATCATGCCATTAACAATATCCAAATATTCAACAATTCAATTATCATAAATAATAATTACGATAATGCCCTCAATAACTATGCATACGCACATAGACTCAATTTCCTACTCCATGGAGCTAAAACTCAGATTGGAGAGAGTGATCGACAAGATCTGTCTGTACCAACATGCCTCAGACCACGTGCTTAATTTTGCACATCTAGCATATACACGACAGTCTTTATCAGATCTTGATTAAGAATAGTGTCTCTGTTAGGATCATCGGTGTGTTGTGTCGGTCTAACCCACAGTACAAGAGAGCTACCAACTACCCATTGTAGGCAACCCGCACCCTAATGCCCCCAAGGTCAACGAGTGACTTACACTACGCATATTGCACCCACTCAAGAGGTGTATTCTCTCCTAGGCAATTAGCCTCATACAGTCCATCGGACCTTTCCAATGTATGTACTATGCACCATTCACAGTTCCAATTTATTATCTCATATTTGGGGCCCACTCATTAACCCAATAGTATCTTTACTATATTTTCATCGCGTAGTTATATTTTCGTGTTTTCTTAATCGCACAACAATTCTGTCGCATTTTCAAATAGCGTAGTAATTTTTCAATATTTTCTCAATCGCATAAAATATTTCTCACACGTTTTAAATAAAAATACTATTTTTCTCATTTAACACTAAAAATTGACTTTATTTTCTATATTTGCATAATAGTCCCTCAAAAACATAATATTTACATTATAGTCCTCATTTAAATAATATTTTCACAATAGTCCTTCATAAAAAATAATATTTATAAAATAGTCCCTCTTTGATAAAATATTTACAATATAGCTTCTCTTTTATAAAAGATTTGTAATATGACCCCTCTTTAAATAATAATTACAATATAGTCCTTCTTAAAATAATAATTACAATATGACCTCTCTAAAAATCAGTATTTGTACTGTTTTCCAAAAAATGACAATTATTTCTTTTACTTCAGATATTACATCTCAAATTTTTCAGACGCGCTTCAAAATCCATAAGGTGAGCTATACGTCAGTAAACTTCAAGTATTGACATCCATTTTTTTTTCTTCATAACCTATTCATTTAATTGTATTAATTTGTTTTCCCAAAAACCATTTTGCTTTGCTAAATTCAAACTTTTCCAAAATCATTTCCTTCTCAATTAAACCTTTAATCCTCAGTTAGAAATCATCATTTTTAGGACTTTGGTCCTCTTGAACCTAGAGAGGCTGTAACACCCCAACTTTTGGGATAATTATAATATTATCCTAAAATGTACTATTTTGTGAATTCTGTGAGTAGTTAATTAAATTTGACTGTTTTGTGAGTGTATTTGATTGTTGTATGTGATTTGCTCCGAGCCAGGGAAATAATAATTTTTTGGTCGAAAAAATCTTATTTTAATTAATTGGAGCTGGGGGATCTTACTAAACCAAATTCTGATTGATATATATATTAATCTCTTAATTTTTAGGATTTAATTGTGTAATAAATTTTTTTATATTATTATAATATTATTTTATATTACAGTACCTACTGTCTCAAAAATAGTAGAAATCTACTCCGAAATGACCATGGACCCTTAAAAGTCTGTGGGACCCACATTTAGAAAAGCAGTCAACGATTCTGACTGGACAAATTTCTAAGCCAATGGGAGCAAGTCAATGAAAGTGGCTTGACTACTTCTAACCAATAGGAATAGGTCAAAGAAAGAAGCATGAACTTTAATATGGACCGTTGGATGAATACTTAGTTAGGAAGCCTTTGATTTTAACCGTTGATCAAATCAATGGTATGGATATGAACTTGATTAGCAAGCATTAAATATTGGCCATGGATCTAATCAATGGATAGGAGTTAAAGTTGAATTCAATGGTTAGGATTAGGTCAAATATAGTGGCTTGACTTTGTTTAGTAGCTAATTAAGCCTAATTTGGTTAATCTAATTACCTAATTAGCACACTAAGTAAACTAACTTAGTTATTAATTAGTTGTAATCTAATTATTAATTAGATATCCTAATATTGTTTAGGAGATATAATATATGCTAATATTTATTAAACTAATTAGTTATATGATTAGAATGTTAATTAAATATTATTAGGAGAATTAACCTAATTAATTACCTATTTAATTAGCATGGAATTAGTCTTTAATTGAAACAAATTAAACCCCCTGAACCCATAGGAACCCCACGGCCATGGAGGCCCAAATTCACAAGTTCTACATGGTTCTTGAACCACCCAAAGTGACATAAGCCATGTGCACCATAAAGTGAACACAAATAGATACTTACCTATTCAAATTAAACACTCAACCTCACCCAAAATGCACTCACGGCAGCCCCCCTCATTTTCACTCTTGATATTCACTTTTTACACTTATCATAATCAAAGCTTTCATTTCTCTCAAAAACACCAAAAACCCAAGCACACTTTCTCTTCCATTTTCTCTCTCAATTTCGGCCAACACCCAAAACCATACAACCAATCTTCTATAATTTTACCTCTTCACTTTTCTTAAATCAAAATCATATTCTAAACACTTTTGCTTCACAAGGTTTTGCCAAAAACCAACTCTATCTAGTTTAAAATCCAACCTTTTGTTCAGTTTCCTAAGGGTAAGTTTTGATTCTTTAGTTTAAAGTTTGGTTTTTGATTATCTAAACCATGATTGTTCCATGGTTTTTCAATCTTAATCCTTGTATGTGTTTTTGCTAATTATTTAAGAATTATTAGGATTTTGTGTTGATTTTAAAGAATGCAAGGAGAAGGAGGAGGCTAGCCAATCTTTGTCTTCAAGAGGCAAGAGGGAGATTTAATCTCATCAACCCTAAGTGGTGATGGGAAAATGGATTGTTTGTGTATAAAGAATCCATAAGGATTCATTTGTGTGGTTGTTTATTATTTTTATTATTTGTGTGATTGTTTAAATGCTTTCCTATTTATGATATATTTTATTTGCTATGCATGTTTATAGTTTTAAAATATATTGCATGTGTTTATATATTGTATGTGTTTATAATTTGTATAATTATTACAGTAGGATGTGAATAACATATAACGATTTGCATGAGTGTTCTAAATAACACTATGAGGCTCACAGCTTTACCATTAAACAGAGAACCAAAATATTCTCAACCATTTTCTAAATCAATGATTTAAAGAATCTAGGTAAAATAACAATTTTAAGAATGATTTAGGTTAATTATGGCCAACATGCCATTTAATGTATAATTGAATGCCATTTTATTTTTTAAGATAGGTTAGGTAATTAATTTACAAAAGAATTTGATTCCAATGAACCTTTGAGAAATAAAAGGAATGAATTTGGGTCTAGAATTCTAAATTAGCAGAATTTATTTTAAGTAAGAATTAAGACCAACGCTTGAAAAATACTAACGTAGAACTCACTCTATAAGTTTTGAAGCGCGTTAGCAAGTTTCAAAGTGTAACTATTGGGTAAGATTAAAATAAACAAAATTTAGAGGAAAACATTAAAAATACCTTATACTAATTTTATAGGCAAAATGCTACCAAAATTTACTAAAATTAGACGAATAAAATGAAAAGATTCCATAATATATTTATAACATAAGGAAATTACTTTATGTAGTTTAAAAGTACTAGATATAGTCTACACATATTTAAAATGATGATTTTAAGCTATTCGGTTAAGAAAATAATTTAAATTGAGAAAATGATTCAAAAACGTTATGCGATGTTCAAAAATGTCAAAATATATTTACGCGATTTTAAAACATTTATGAAAATGACGCGATTATGAAAATGTGATAAAATTTCTACTCAATTAAATGATACAGTGAGTTTTGCTGTCGGGCCAAAGTGGTGGACCCGGACATGTTGTGAGATAGTACTGTCAGGTGGGACAGGCTATATTTTGGAATATTGTGACTAAGGGTAGTTTCATAAATATGGTAAAATATGGATATAAAGGGTAATTTTATAATTTTTTAGATCATGCTAAGAGTGTTGTGCCAATTTAGTTGATAATTGGTGATTGATTGACGAGACGAATTACACCGTGTTGTGGTGTGATAGGCGTAGTGTGGTTCATTATATGAACTTGGAGGCATTAGTGTGCGAAGAATTCCACATGGGGACAGTGGGTTGCTCCTCTGGGCCGTGGTAACGGGCAACACACTAATGATCTTGGCAAGCACTATTCTTAATCAAGGTCTGGTAGAGACTATTATGTAAAATGCCTGTAGTGCACAATGTTTGGACTGTGGGCTATAGACACGACGTTAGACAGTGCAATAGTTTGGTTGGGCAGCCAAAAGTACTATTAGTTCTTTTCGGATCATTCTCTTAGATATCCGTGTTTAGCCCCATGGAGTAGGAACGAGTCGGTGTGTGTTCATGCATTATCTGTATTTTACTGTTTACTATAATCTGTGATAAAATGTATGATCTATTGCTTTGATATATTATGCATGATATATTGGTATGTACTATTGTGATAATTATTTGTATTGTCATTTTCTTATTTGCCATGCGGGTAGTGATGTAGATTATCTCACCTCTCTATATGCTTTTCTCTATACTATTATATTATTTCTGTAAAGAGTTTGAGGAAGAGGGAGAGGAACAGCCTCTCGAGATACAATATCTGGACGAGCGACAGCCGGACGAGCTGTACGAGGAAGACGAGCCGATAGATCATTCTCACCATCAATACTGATCTTGAGATCATGGCATTGCCGGGATTTTTTGGGTTTATGAGACTTGAGTTTCACGGAGGTTCGGAGGCCTGGCGTATGCGAGCGAATAGAGGAACAGTTGTCTACGTGGGACGTTTAACTGTGTCCCTATGTAGAGAGTACGATGGAGATGTTATATTTTCTGCTATGTTATATTTACATCTAGAGTTGCCACTGACTCTTAGGCGTTACTGGCAAGGAATATTCCATGCGCCTAGTGAGCTCAGTAGTGAGTCAACAGCCCGGACTCGTGTTCGTAGAGCTGTAGGACCTCCAGAAGTTCTGTCTTTCGATGATCTTTCTGAGGATGATCCATCGGAGGGTTAGAAATCTTTGAGGTGCACTTGGGCAATACTATGTTTTAGTTTTATGTTGTCTTTTTACTACTTTGTTAAATATTTATAGATATAAATTACTTGTATAATTAAGATAAATCATATGTATATTATGGGTGATTATACTTTGTTTTATTTTGTGCTCTGTGTTATTTTATTTAATGTTATAAGTATAAAAGGAAAAAAAAATTCATCACTAATATTAATTATGTATCAAATGTTTTACAACTTGGGTAAGAATTTTATTTTATTTTATTTTATTGCATCATAAATGTGACACTCCCACAAGGGTGTTACATTAGTTAGTATCAGAGCCCAAGTTAGAGTCTTTTGGGGTTGTGGTTAGGTCTGTTTTTGCTTGTGTTGTGTAATTCTCTGTGATTTGTTTTTGAAAGGTTACATCTGACATTGATTTGCCTTATTGAAGAAAGAGGATGTCTGGAGGAAGAAGAACGCGTGCGAATGTGGAACGTGATGTGGATCCAATGATTGCAGCTGCTGAAGTTATGCAGCGAATGGCGGAAGTGATTACCTAGCAAAATCAACGAGTAGCTTAACATCAAGATGCGACTGCTGATGCTCTGAATTTGTCTGAGTTTAGGCGCAACAACCCGCCACAGTTTAGAGGCGAGTTTGACCCCGAGAAGGCGAGTCTTTGGATTCAAGACTTGGAAAGAGTATTCGAAGGTATGGGGTGCGCAGAGAATAGGAAGGTAACATATGCTGCTTTTATGTTGAGAGGGGATGCTGAGAATTGGTGGAGAGGAACCCACCAATTATTGCGTGTTGAAGGGACTGAGATCACCTGGGAGGTGTTTAGCGAAGTGTTTCTGGAGAAGTACTTTCCTGGTACTGCTCGACATGCCAAGGAGATGGAATTTCTTGGTCTACGTCAGGGGAATATGATTGTTGGAGAATATGCTGCTAAATTTGAAAGCTTGTCACAATTCTCAAGGTATTTCCAAATTCGGCCAGATGAGGTATGGAAGTGCCAAAAGTTTGAAGATGGATTAAGGGTAGAACTGAGGCGAGCAGTGCTACCTATGAGAATGAGGGAGTTTCCTGTTTTGATGGATACTTGTCGACGACTCGAGGAGTTGGAGCCATCCCGAGATCCCAGAAATCGTAACTTTGGACTGACTAGGTTCCAAAGGGGAGGTAATAGCAATAATACCCGATTTCAGCGTAAACCTTGTTCGAGACCATTGGGAAGTCAGCCTCAACGTCCTTCTGTTGAGGGAAGTTCTAGTAGTAACCGAGCTGGTCAAAATGTGGCGTTTATGCCGACATGTTTTAAGTGTGGAAAGAGTGGCCATATATCTACGGATTGTCCGATCAGAGGAATGATCTGCTTTAACTACCGAAAACCTGGATATGTTTCTAGGGATTGCACTCAGCCGGAAAGGAAGCGTGTAGTGAGAAATGTTCATGCTACTCAGCCACGATCTGGAGGGCGAGTATATATGATGACTGGAACTGAAGCTTCTCAATCTGAAGATCTTATTCAAGGGGAAGGCGTCATTGAAGGTAATCACCTGACTTTGCTATATGATTCGGGTGCAACACACTCATTTATTGTATATGATTGTGTGGAACGATTGAAACTGCCTGTGTCTTCTCTGAGTTTTCAATTGATTGTTTCTACACCAACTGCCAAGCCTGTTGTTACATCCAAAATATGTATGAACTGTCCTATTGTTATAAAGGATCGTATGTTTTCAGTCAATTTGATTTGTTTGCCTCTTGTTGAGATAGACATAATACTAGGAATGGATTGGTTATCTTCTAACCATATCCTGATAGATTGTGCAAGCAAAACCATAGTTTTTCCTAAGGAAGAAAATTCTGGATTCTTGACTGCCGTTAAAGTCAATTCATTGTTGCGAGATGGAGCTCAAGGGTTTATGTTGCTATCTTCTTTAGAAGTCAAGAGTGAGAAAGATGTGAGCGCTATTCCTATCGTCAATGAGTTTCCAGAGATTTTTCCTGATGATGTACCCGGTTTACCACTGGAAAGGGAGATCGAGTTCTCTATCAATTTGGTGCCGGGAGCAGGTCCTATTTCGATTGCACCATACCGAATATCGCCTGCAGAGTTGGCAGAATTGAAGAAGCAATTGGAGGAACTGTTAGAGAAGCAGTTTGTGCGACCTAGTGTTTCGCCATGGGGAGCACCAGTGCTACTAGTCAAAAAGAAGGATGGAACCTCTCGACTTTGTGTTGATTATCGTCAGTTGAACAAGGTTACTATAAAGAATAAGTATCCACTACCGAGAATTGATGATTTGATGGATCAGTTGAAGGGAGCCGCTGTATTCTCTAAGATAGATCTGCGATCAGGTTATCATCAGATTCGTGTCAAGGTTGATGATGTACCTAAGACAGCTTTCCGAACTCGTTATGGACATTATGAGTATCAAGTGATGCCATTTGGAGTGATGAATGCTCCTGCAATATTCATGGATTATATGAATAGGATTTTTCATCCGTACCTAGACAGATTTGTCGTTGTCTTTATCGATGACATTCTGATCTACTCTTAAAGTCAAGAAGAGCATGCTGAACATCTCAGTATAGTTCTCCAGATTTTGAAAGAGAAGAAGTTGTATGCGAAGTTGGCAAAGTGCGAGTTTTGGTTGGAAGAAGTTCAATTTCTAGGTCACGTGATTTCCAAGGAAGGTATTGCAGTAGACCCATCGAAGGTAGAGACCGTTTTGCAGTGGGAAAGGCCTAAGACAGTGACGGAAGTTTGAAGTTTTGTTGGATTAACCAGATATTACCGAAGATTTATTGAAGGTTTTTCCAAGATAGTTGGACCACTTACACAACTCACGAGGAAGAGCCAAGCTTTTGATTGGACAGAGGAACGTGAAGCGAGTTTTCAAGAGCTGAAGAAGAGATTGACGACTGCACCAGTGTTAATTTTGTCGGATCCTAACAAATCTTTTGAGGTGTATTGTGACACTTCTTACCAAGGGTTAGGGTGTGTGTTGATGCAGAACCGGAATGTGGTAGCTTATGCTTCAAGACAATTGAAGGTTCATGAGAGGAACTACCCAACGCACGATTTGGAGCTAGCCGCAGTAGTCTTTGCGTTAAAAGTGTGGAGGCATTTTCTGTATGGAGCTATGTTCAATGTCTGTAGCGATCACAAGAGCTTAAAATACTTGTTTGATTAAAAGGAATTGAATATGAGACAGAGGCGATGGTTGGAATTTTTGAAGGACTATGATTTTCAACTTCAATACCATCCGGGAAAGGCGAATGTGGTGGTGGATGCCTTGAGCAGAAAAGTGGTTAGTGTTTCTACCATGATGATAAAGGAGGAGGAGCTGATTAATCAATTCAGAGATCTATGGTTGTCAGTGGAGTTGGTACCCGGAAAGATTCGTCTAAGTAAAGTTGTAGTTTTGAATGACTTGCTGGAAGTAATCCGAGAAAAACAAGATGAGGATTTGTTTTTACAGAATGAAAAAGAGTTGTTGAAGCAAGGTCATAAAGCGACGGTGGAGGAAGGATCTGATGGAATCTTGAGATTTGAAGGACGAGTTTGTATACCTGATGATCCCAAACTCAAGAAAGCAATTTTGGATGAAGCTCATACTAGTAATTTGAGTATGCATCCGGGCATGACTAAGATGTATCAAGACTTGAAGCAGATGTTTTGGTGGCCAAGAATGAAGAGAGATGTAGCAAAACGTGTGACGTCTTGTCTTGTCTGTCAGAAGGCAAAAGTGGAACATCAACGACCTGCTAGTATGTTACAACCTTTGACTATTCCAGAGTGGAAGTGGGATAGTATCTTGATGGATTTTGTTACCTGATTGCTAAGGACGAGGAAGGGTCATGATTCTATATGGGTTATAGTTGATAGGCTTACGAAGTCAGTGCATTTCTTACCGATCAATATTAAGTATTCGTTGGAGCGATTAACCCGGATATACATCAACGAAATTGTTAGACTTCACGGTGTACCTGCAAGTATAGTTTCTGATAGAGATCCGAGATTTACGTCGAGGTTTTGGCAAAGTTTGCAAGAAGCCATGGGAACTAAACTAAGATTGAGTTCTGCATATCATCCGCAGATTGATGGTCAGACGGAGAGAACAATTCAGTTGTTGGAGGATTTGTTGTGTGCTTGTGTGTTAGAACAACAAGGGAGTTGGGATGAATTTCTGTCTTTGATAAAATTCACCTACAACAATAGCTTTCACTCGAGCATAGGGATGGCACCTTATGAAGCTCTTTATGGATGACGATGCCGAACACCTTTGTGTTGGTATCAAGATGGGGAAAGCATGACTATTTGGGCCTGATCTTGTGCAGCAGACTACGGAAAAGGTGAAGATGATTCAGGAGAAGATGTGAACGACTCAAAGCCGACAGAAGAGCTATGCTGATAAGCGAAGACGACCTCTGGAATTTGAAGAAGGTGATCATGTGTTCTTAAGAGTAACGCTTACAACTGGTGTCGGGAGAGTTATCAAGTCTAGGAAGCTTACACCTAAATTCATAGGACCTTATCAAATTATTCGTCAGATTGGTCCTGTAGCTTACCAAATAGCTTTACCGCCTTTTCTATCCAATTTACATACTGTATTCCATGTGTCTCAGCTGAGGGAATACATTCCAGATCCAACTCATGTTATACAACCAGATGAAGTGCAACTGAAGGATAATTTGACGTATAAAACACTTCTTGTTAAGATCAAGGATAGGAGAGTGAAACAACTTCGAGGGAAGATGATTGAGCTGGTAAAGGTGATATGGAATGATGTAAGAGAGGATGCTATTTGGGAGCTAGAAGATAGGATGAGGGAGCAATACCCTCATTTGTTTTGATGTATGATGAATTTCGGGGATGAAATTCTTATTAGTAGGGGAGAGTTGTAACACCCCAACTTTTGGGATAATTATAATATTATCCTGAAATGTACTATTTTGTGAATTCTGTGAGTAGTAAATTAAATTTGACTGTTTCGAGAGTGTATTTGATTGTTGTATGTGATTTGCTCCGAGCCAGGGAAATAATAATTTTCTGGCTAAAAAAAATCTTATTTTAATTAATTGGAGCTGGGGGATCTTACTAAACCCAATTCTGATTGATATATATATTAATCTCTTAATTTTTAAGATTTAACTATGTAATAAAATAATTTTATATTATTATAATATTATTTTATATTACAAGATTTTACCATCTGTCTCAAAAATAGTAGAAATCTACTTCGAAATGACCATGGACCCTTAAAAGTCTGTGGGACCCACATTTAGAAAAGCAGTCAACGATTCTGACTGGACAAATTTCTAAGCCAATGGGAGCAAGTCAACGAAAGTGGCTTGACTAATTCTAACCAATAGGAATAGGTCAAAGAAAGAAGCGTGGACTTCAATATGGACCGTTGGATGAAGACTTAGTTAGGAAGCCTTTGATTTTAACCGTTGATCAAATCAATGGTGTGGATATGAACTTGATTAGCAAGCATTAAATATTGGCCATGGATCTAATCAATGGATAGGAGTTAAAGTTGAATTCAATGGTTAGGATTAGGTCAAATATAGTGGCTTGACTTTGTTTAGTAGCTAATTAAGCCTAATTTGATTAATCTAATTACCTAATTAGCAAACTAAGTAAACTAACATAGTTATTAATTAGTTGTAATCTAATTATTAATTAGATATCCTAATATTGTTTAGGAGATATAATATATGCTAATATATATTAAACTAATTAGTTATATGATTAGAATGTTAATTAAATATTATTAGGAGAATTAACCTAATTAATTACCTATTTAATTAGCATGGAATTAGTCTTTAATTGAAACAAATTAAACCCCCTAAACCCATAGGAACCCCACGGCCATGGAGGCCCAAATTCACAAGTTCTACATGGTTCTTGAACCACCCAAAGTGACATAAGCCATGTGCACCATAAAGTGAACACAAATAAATATTTACCTATTCAAATTAAACACTCAACCTCACCCAAAATGCACTCACGGAAGCCCCCCTCATTTTCACTCTTGATATTCACTTTTTACACTTATCATAATCAAAGCTTTCATTTCTCTCAAAAACACCAAAAACCCAAGCACACTTTCTCTTCCATTTTCTCTCTCAATTTCGGCCAACACCCAAAACCATACAACCAATCTTCTATAATTTTACCTCTTCACTTTTCTTAAACCAAAATCATATTCTAAACACTTTTGCTTCACAAGGTTTTGCCAAAAACCTACTCTATCTAGTTCAAAATCCAACCTTTTGTTCAGTTTCCTAAGGGTAAGTTTTGATTCTTTAGTTTAAAGTTTGGTTTTTGATTATCTAAACCATGATTGTTCCATGGTTTTTCAATCTTAATCCTTGTATGTGTTTTTGCTAATTATTTAAGAATTATTAGGATTTTGTGTTGATTTTAAAGAAAGCAAGGAGAAGGAGGAGACTAGCCAATCTTTGTCTTCAAGAGGTAAGAGAGAGATTTAATCTCATCAACCCTAAGTGATGATGGGAAAATGGATTGTTTGTGTATAAAGAATCCATAAGGATTCATTGGTGTGGTTGTTTATTATTTTTATTATTTATGTGATTGTTTAAATGCTTTCCTATTTGTGATATATTTTATTTTGCTATGCATGTTTATAGTTTTAAAATATATTGCATGTGTTTATATATTGTATGTGTTTATAATTTGTATAATTATTATAGTAGGATGTGAATAACATGTAACGATTTGCATGAGTGTTCCAAAGAACACTATGAGGCTCACGACCTTACCATTAAACAGAGAACCAAAATGTTCTCAACCATTTTCTAAATCAATGATTTAAAGAATCTAGGTAAAATAATAATTTTAAGAATAATTGAGGTTAATTATGGCCAACATGCCATTTAATGTATAATTGAATGCCATTTTATTTTCTAAGATAGGTTAGGTAAGTAATTTACAAAAGAATTTGATTCCAATGAACCTTTGAGAAATAAAAGGAATGAATTTGGGTCTAGAATTCTAAATTAGTAGAATTTATTTTAAGTAAGAATTAAGACCAACGCTTGAAAAATACTAACGTAGAGCTCACTCTATAAGTTTTGAAGCGCGTTAGCAAGTTTCAAAGTGTAACTATTGGGTAAGATTAAAATAAATAGAATTTAGAGGAAAATGTTAAAAATACCTTATACTGATTTTATAGGCAAAATGCTACCGAAATTTACTAAAATCAGATGAATAAAATGAAAATATTCCATAATATATTTATAACATAAGGAAATTACTTTACGTAGTTTAAAAGTACTAGATATAGTCTACACATATTTAAAATGATGATTTTAATCTATTCGGTTAAGAAAATAATTTAAAAATCTTACGCGATTGAGAAAATGATTTAAAAATGTTACGCGATGTTCAAAAATGTCAAAATATATTTATGCGATTTTAAAACGTTTGTGAAAACGATGCGATTGTGAAAATGCGATAAAATTTTTATGCAATTAAACGATACAGTGAGTTTTGCTGTCGGGCCAAAGTGGCGGACCCGAACATATTGTGAGATAGTACTGTCAAGTGGGATAGGCTATATTTTGGAATATTGTGACTAAGGGTATTTTCGTAAATATGGTAAAATATGGATATAAAGGGTATTTTTATAATTTTAGATCATGCTAAGAGTGTTGTGCCAATTTGGTTAATAATTGGTGATTGATTGACGAGATGAATTATACCGTGTTGTGGTGTGATAGGCATAATGTGGTTCATTATATGAACTTGGAGGCATTAGTGTGCGGAGAATTCCACATGGGGACAGTGGGTTGCTCCTCTGGGCCGTGGTAATGGGCAACACACTAATGATCTCGATAAGCACTATTCTTAATCGAGGTCTGGTTGAGACTATTATGTACAATGCTTGTAGTGCACGATGTTTGGACTGTGTACTACTACACGATGTTTGGACTGTGGGCATAGACACGACGTTAGACAGTGCAATAGTTTGGTTGGGTAGCCAAAAGTACTATTAGTTCTTTTCGGATCATTCTCTCAGATATCCGTGTTTAGCTCCATGGAGTAGGAATGAGTCAGTGTGTGTTCATGCATTATCTGTATTTTACTGTTTACCATTATCTGTGATAAAATGTATGATCTATTGCTTTGATATATTATGTATGATATGTTGGTATGTACTATTGTGATAATTGTTTGTATTGTCATTTTCTTATTTGCCATGCGGGTAGTGATGTAGATTATCTCACCTCTCTATATGCTTTTCTCTATACTATTATATTATTTTCGTAAAGAGTTTGAGGAAGAGGGAGAGGAACAGCCTCTCGAGATACAGTATCTGGACGAGCGATAGCCGGGCGAGCTGTACGAGGAAGACGAGCTGATAGATCATTCTCACCATCAAGATTGATCTTGAGATCATGGCATTGCCGAGATTTTTCGGGTTTGTGAGACTTGAGTTTCACGGAGGTTCGGAGGCCTGGCGTATGCGAGCGGATAGAGGAACAGTTGTCTACGTGGGACGTTTAACTATGTCCCTATGTAGAGAATACGATGGAGATGTTATATTTACTACTATATTATATTTACATCTAGAGTTGCCACTGACTCTTAGGCGTTACTGGCAAGGAATATTCCATGCGCCTAGTGAGCTCAGTAGTGAGTCAACAGCCTGGACTCGTGTCCGTAGAGCTGTAGGACCTCCAGGAGTTCTGTCTTTTGATGATCTTTCTGAGGATGATCCATCGGAGGGTTAGAAATCTTTGAGGTGCACTTGGGCAATACTATGTTTTAGTTTTATGTTGTCTTTTTACTGCTTTGTTAAATATTTGTAGATGTAAATTACTTGTATAATTAAGATAAATCATATGTATATTATGGGTGATTATACTTTGTTTTATTTTGTGCTCTGTGTTATTTTATTTAATGTTATAAGTATAAAAGGAAAAAAAAAGTCACCACTAATATTAATTACGTATCAAATGTTTTACAACTTGGGTAAGAATTTTATTTTATTTTATTTTATTGCATCATAAATGTGAAACTCCCACAAGGGTGTTACAGAGGCCGTGTGCCTCTAAGCTCTTTGGAGCTCTCATGTAATTTTTCTATCATATTATTCACATCCTAAATTACACATACACTTGGATGCTTCCAAAATTATACATACAAGCACAATATCAAAGCTATAGGCATACCATCACACATACAATTATAAACACAAAATCATACACATGACAATCACAACAAAGAAGCATCAAACAACAAGTGAATAAACCCTTATGGGTTTTTCACCATGCACAACCTTCTTCTCACCACAAAAACTTGGTTGGTGAGGTAAATCTCCCTCTTACCTTTTGAAGATAAGATCCTTAAGCTCCTCTCCTTCTCTTGATTTTCGTGTAAACCAAATGAAATCCCTAAAAATTCTTAAACAATTAGTAAAATCACAAACAAGGCTTAATAATGAAGAACCATGGAACAATCATGGTTTAGAAAATCAAAAACTTAATTTTAAACCATAAATCAAAAGTTTACCTTTAGGGAAGTAAACCAAAACTTGGATTTAAAGCACTTAGGATAGGATTTTGACAAAACTTCTTAAATGAAAAGTGTTTAGAAGGTTTTTTAGGTTTAGGAAATGTAAAGAGGAAAAATTATAGAAGATTGATGGTGGTTTTAGGTGCTAGGGCCAAAAACTCAAAGAGAAAAGAGAAGGAAAAAGTTCTTGGTGTTCTTGGAAATTTTGAGAGAAAATAAAGCTAAGCTTTTTGGTGAGAGAAAAGTGAATAATGAGAGTGAAAAGATAGAGTGCAGCCGTGAGGTAGTGTGTAGGAAATATTAGGAGATTAACTTGAAACCAAAATATCACACTTTTGTGTTCACATTGAGAGCACATGGCTTGGTCACCATTTGGTCATCAAAGTGTCACATGGATGAACCTAGAACATTATAGAACTTGGTAGAATTGGCCCTCTTGGCCGTGGAACACTAAAGGATTTAGGGATTTGGTTTGACTTCAATTAAAGCTTAATTACATGCTAATTAGATGACAATTTAGTTAGGTTAGTTTTTCTAATTACACTTAATTAACTATCTAATTACATAGTTAATTAATTAAATAGGTCGTTGCATATGTCATGCTTAGTCATGGCTTCTAAATGAAATTAGGATATTTAGTTAGTAATTAGATTATAACTAATTAATAACTAGGTTAGTTTACTTAGTTTCTTAATTAGGCAATTAAGATAACTAAATTAGGTTTTATTTAGTTACTTAGTAACTAGTCAAGCCATTATTATTGACTAAATCCTAACCATTAAAATTAACTTCATCTCCTAACCATTGATTTAATCTAAGGTGGATATCATAAGTTACTTTATCAGGATTGTTCTCACACCATTGATCTGATCAATGGTTATGGTCAAGGAATCTTAATCAAGTTTTTCATCCAATGGTCCACAATAAAGTCTATGCCCCTATATTTGACCAACTCCTATTGGTTTAGAAAAGTTCAACCATCGTTTTTCTGTGTCTAAACACATTTTCTGTCAATTAAAATATATCGGGTCTAATAAATTATAGCAAAAGCTGCTATAAATAAAACAGTGAATTATTATCAGTGAAATATTTTTAAATCCTAAAAATTAAAAGATTATTTTCTGTGTCTCTCAAATTTGGGTTTAGTAAGATCCTCCGTCTCCGAATAAATCAAATAAGATTTTCTCTGGCTCGAAAATTATTATTTTCCTGACCCAGAGCAAATCACACAAAATGATCAAAAACAATATTGAAACAGTCAAATTAATTTTATATCACACAGAAAACACAAAATAGTGTAATTCTGTCATTACTGTAACATAGCTAAAATTTGGGGTGTTACAACTCTCCTCCTCTAAAAAGAAGTTTCGTCCTCGATACTTGACACACACTTAACATAAATATGGATACTGCTCTCTTATCTTATCTTCTCACTCCTATGTAGCTTCACCACTTACATCGTTCCAAACCACTTTAACCAATGCAATCTCCTTTCCTCGAAGTTGCTTTGTCCTTTGATCTTCAATCTTGACTGGAAATGTCTCATAGGTTAAATTCTTTTTCAGTTGTACAGTGTCTGGTTCGATAACATGAGTAGAATCAGAAATATATTTCCTTATTTGTGATACGTGAAATACATTATGAAGATTTGATAGGAAAGGTGGTAGTGCAATCTGATAAGCAACCGGACCTACTCGACGGAGTATCTGATACGACTCGATAAACTTTGGAGTGAGTTTCCTCGACTTAATCACTCGTCTAACTCCAGTCATAGGTGTCACACATAGAAACACATGCTCACTTTCTTCAAATTCAAGCGATCTTCATCTTTTATCAGCATAATTCTTTTGTTGCGTCTGAGTTGTCCTTATCTTATCTTGAATCATCTTCACTTTCTCAGTTGTCTGCTGTACAAATTCTGGTCCTACTATAGTACTTTCACCATCATGATAACAACACAATGGCGTTCTACATCGTCTCCCATATAATGCCTCATAGGGTGCCATCCCTATGCTCGAATGAAAACTATTGTTGCATGTGAACTCTATCAATGGTAGAAATTCATCCCAACAACCAGTTTGTTCTAGAATATAAGCTTCCAAAAAGTCCTTTGAAAATTCTAACTATCGTCTCTTCCTTATATCCAAGCCCCTCTTGATTGAACAGGTACTTCAAGCCCTTGTAATTATTGTAGACTTTATAGGAAAGATAATGTCTTCAGATTTTCCTTGCAAAACAACTATCGCATATCCTAAAACATAAATAAAATAATTCTTCTCATGCACGTTCCATTACCTTGAAGTATATGCCACAACCTTTCTATTTGATCTCAACACTCAATCTAAATCCACGAGCTAAACTTCTTCTAACAAAATTTGCATTTGACTAGTTTCGCGCATAACTCCTTCTTCTTCTTCAGAAATTGAAGAACTGCATTGAGATCTTCAGCATGTTTCTTCGAATTTCGAGAATAAGTCAAAATATCGCCAATAAGGATAATGACAAATTTGCCTAGATGGGAAAGAAAGATCCTATTTATATAATTCGCGAATATCGCAAAAACATTCTTTACCCCGAATAGTAGTATTAAATACTCATAGTGCCTGTAATGCGTCCAAAAAAACTGTCTTTGAACATTCTCTACTTTTATGCAAATTCGATAATAACCAGCATGTAAATCGATCTTGGAGCAAATAACGATTTCCTTCATTTGGTCTTCTAGTTTCCCTGTTGTCACATCATTCCAGATTTTCTTCATCAAGATAAGTTGTTCTACTTGCCTATTTTTAATCTTAACAGAAAATGCCTCATAAATCAAGTTTTCTTTTAATTGTACTGTATTTGGTACTATGACATGAGTTGAACCAAGAATAATTCTTCTTAATTGAGATACATGAAAGACACTATGAAGGTTATAAGGAAAAGTAATAAGACTATTCGGTAAATTACTAGATTAGTCCAACAAAGAATTTGAGATGGTCTAATAGATTTCGAAATGAACATGGTCCAATAATTTTAGAAATGAACTTTCTGGATTCAAACCCAAAAAACTCAGGTCAAGGAAACACTAAAGTTGCATTGTAACAATCTAGTAGGATATGGTTGAAAAATAACCAATCCATTTATAAAGTCAGGCTCTCAAATAGATGTGATTTTAGATAAATAAATCAAATCAACAGAAAAGATTGGATATTCAATAAACATAGGGTAGAGTTAGAAAACTTGAGTATAAACAACAAGTTTAACAAGAAGAGTAGAAATACTCAGATCACACTATAACAAAGACACGAATAAATCAAATTGATTTACTTAGTCTATTTGAGAAAGAAATAGATAAACCAGATCAATAGAAAAATTTCAAACTCCAATAATAATAGGATAGTTTTAAACAGGCTCGAGTAGTAATAACAAGTTTAGAAGTTGAAGTAGCATTATGAAAAGAAGCAAAACACAAATAACCCCAAAAGATTTACACAGTCACAGATCACAAGAGAATGGGTTACCTTGTGAATTATACAGCACAGTTTTAAGATTACCCTCTATGGCACACTCCTCCATAATCAAGTCCTCAGATTTAGCGGCTTCTTCCCTGCTCATAGTATACACACGACCACCCGCCTGTGGCCTCGCAGTACGAACACTTCCCACTGATGGTTTCACCTTCAGCTGATCACATTCTGTGGAGAAATGTCCAGGCTTTCCACATTTATAACAAATAATTCCTTTATGCTGACAATCTTTGGTGAGATGATTTTTTCCACACTTAAAACATTTCATTGGTGATGCCACAGTCTGACCAAAATCGTTGCCACTAGTACTTCCTCTCTTTGTTCGTTGTTGCTTCCCCAATGGTCGTACATATGACTTTCATAGAAAACGATTGACCTTACGTTTCCTTCCATTTTGGATTATCGAAGGTTCTAAGTTACAGCTTCTCGCATCCGGTGGCTGCTCCAACCCTAATAAGCTATGAAGTTCGATTATTAGTTCCTGCTGCTGAGCGATCATTTGTCTCTGTTGTACTGCTTCTTCAATCATCTTTTGCATCACACTTTTAGCTGCGACTATATGATCTTCATCACGTCTCGCGTCCGCATACTCATGTTCGCTACGTTCCATTATCTTTCTTCAAAGACAAACAAAATCAAAACACAACGAACTACACATAACTATTTCACACAACATCATCTCCTTTCAGAAACCAAAATATATCTCTGTGTTCAGTGTCAGAGATTCACACAGCACAAACAAGACAAACCTACCCACAAACCCAAAAAGACTCTAACTTGGGCTTTGATACTAATTAATGTAACATCCACCTTAGGGTGCCATATTTACATTACTTAATTACCTAATTACTCCTTCATTATATAGTATGCTTTGTAATGTAAATATGAGTTGCAAAATTTCTTAATAACAATAAGATAAGCTTAGCAAAAAATAAAATATTACAACATAATCACAATTAATTTACATCATATATACATATTTTTAGTATTGTCATACTTAAAACATTTACAGACTATACTTTCAAAATATTTAAACCTTACTTGAAACTAACATACTGCCCAAGTACTACTAGACAGTAGAACCCTCAGACGGGTCCTCCTCAGACTGCTCAGCAGGTAGGAATCCGAACTGACACGAAGTCCTACGGATAAATGTCCGAGCAGATGACACTATACTAATCTCACTAGGAGTATGATAGTAAGTTCCCTAGTACTACCTAATGGATAAAGGAAACTCTAAGTGTACGTTAATATTCACACTAAAATAAGGGTGTCTATGATGAAGTCTACTTAAAGTAATATTTAAGTCTCCTATGTAGTAAATACGTGCTCTAGCTAAGTCCACGTGACATGCCTCCAATCCTCCACGAAACTGCAATCGCATATAACCTAGAAAACTAGGCATCTCCATCCTTTCAGAACTCAGCTTCCTCTACAGGAATCTGCTCCTCTCCACCTTCTCGATCAACTTCTTGCTCAACGTCTTTACAAATATAAATACAATACAGATATGCATACAAAGAGGTGAGATCACCTATGCCAATACTAGTATGGTAGCATGAAGATAAACACATACAATATATCATACAGCTACATCATACCATAATTATAGTTATGCCATCAATATTATTTATCATCACAACACATGTAATAAACAATATAATTACGATCATGCCATTAACAATATCCAAATATTCAACAATTCAATTATCATAAATAATAATTATGATAATGCCCTTAATAACTATGCATATGCACATAGACTCAATTTCCTACTCCATGGAGCTAAAACTCAGATCGGAGAGAGTGATCGAAAAGATCTATCTGTACCAACATGCCTCAGACTACGTGCTCAATTTTACACATCTAGCATATACACGACAGTCTTTATTAGATCTTGATTAAGAATAGTGTCTCGGTTAGGATCATCGGTGTGTTGCGTCGGTCTAACTCATGGTACAGGAGAGCTACCAACTACCCATTGTAGGCAACCCGCACCCCAATGCCCCCAAGGTCAACGAGTGACTTACACTATGCATATCACACTCACTCAAGAGGTGTATTCTCTCCTAGGCAATTAGCCTCATACAGTCTATCAGACCTTTCCAATGCATATACTATGCACCATTCACAGTTCCAATTTATTATCTCATATTTGGGGTCCACTCATTAACCCAACAATATCTTTACTATATTTTCATTGCATAGTCACATTTTTGCATTTTCTCAATCGTGCAACAATTCTATCACATTTTCAAATCGTGTAGTAATTTCTCAACGTTTTCTCAATCGCGTAAAATATTTCTCACACGTTTTAAATCAAAAATACTATTTTTCTCATTTAACACTAAAAATTGACTTTATTTTTTATATTTGCATAATAGTCCCTCAAAAACATAATATTTACATTATAGTCCTCATTTAAATAATATTTTCACAATAGTCTCTTATAAAAATAATATTTACAAAATAGTCTCTCTTTTATAAAATATTTGTAATATAGCCACTCTTTTATAAAACATTTGTAATATGACCCCTCTTTAAATAATAATTATAATATAGTCCTTCTTAACATAATAATTACAATATGACCCCTCTAAAAATCAATATTTGTATTGTTTCTCAAAAAATGGCAATTCTTTCTTTTACTTCAGATATTACATCTCAAATTTTCTGGATGCGTTTCAAAACCCATAGGGTGAGCTATACGTCAGTAAACTTCAAGTATTGACATCCATTTTTTTCTTCATAACCTATTCATTTAATTGTATCAATTTGTTTTCCTATAAACCATTTTGCTTTGCTAAATTCAAACTTTTCCAAAATCATTTCCTTCTCAATTAAACCTTTAATCCTCAGTTAGAAATCATCATTTTTAGGACTTTGGTCCTCTTGAACCTAGAGAGGCCGTGTGCCTCTAAGTTCTTTAGAGCTCTCATGTAATTTTTCCATCATATTATTCACATCCTAAATTACACATACACTTGCATGCTTCCAAAATTATACATACAAGCACAATATCAAAGCTATAGGCATACCATCACACATGTAATTATAAACACAAAATCATATACATCACAATCACAACAAGGAAGCATCAAACAACAAGTGAATAAACCCTTATGGGTTTTTCACCATACACAACCATCTTCTCACCACCAAAACTTAGTTGGTGAGGTAAATCTTCCTCTTACCTCTTGAAGACAAGATCCTTAAGCTCCTCTCCTTCTCTTGATTTTCGTGTGAACCAAATCAAATCCCTAAAAATTCTTAAACAATTAGTAAAATCACAAACAAGGCTTAATAATGAAAAACCATGGAACAATCATGGTTTAGAAAATCAAAAACTTAATTTTAAACCATAAATCAAAAGTTTACCTTTAGGGAAGTAAACCAAAACTTGGATTTGAAGCACTTAGGATAGGATTTTGACAAAACTTCCTAAATGAAAAGTGTTAAGAAGGTTGTTTAGGTGTAGGAAATGTAAAGAGGAAAAATTATAGAAGATTGATGGTGGTTTTAGGTGCTAGGGCCAAAAACTCAAAGAGAAAAGGGAAGGAAAAAGTTCTTAGTGTTCTTGGAAATTTTGAGAGAAAATAAAGCTAAGCTTTTTTATGAGAGAAAAGTGAATAATGAGAGTGAAAAGATAGAGTGCAGCTGTGAGGTAGTGTGTAGGAAATATTAGGAGATTAACTTGAAACCAAAATATCACACTTTTGTGTTCACATTGAGAGCACATGGCTTGGTCACCATTTGGTCATCAAAGTGTCACATGGATGAACCTAGAACGTTATAGAACTTGGTAGAATTGGCCCTCTTAGCCGTGGAACACTAGAGGATTTAGGGATTTGTTTTGACTTCAATTAAAGCTTAATTATATGCTAATTAGATGGCAATTTAGTTAGGTTAGGTTTTCTAATTACACTTAATTAACTATCTAATTACATAGCTAATTATTAAATAGGTCATTGCATATATCATGCTTAGTCATAGCTTCTAAATGAAATTAGGATATTTAGTTAGTAATTAGATTATAACTAATTAATAACTAGGTTAGTTTACTTAGTTTCTTAATTAGGAAATTAAGATAACTAAATTAGGTTTTATTTAGTTACTTAGTAACTAGTCAAGCCGTTATTATTGACTAAATTCTAACCATTAAAATTAATTTCATCTCCTAACCATTGATTTAATCTAAGGTGGATATCATAAGTTACTTTATCAGGATTGTTCTCACACCATTGATCTGATCGATGGTTATGGTCAAGGCATCTTAATCAAGTTTTTCATCCAATGGTCTATAATAAAGTCTATGCCACTATATTTGACCAACTCCTATTGGTTTAAAAAATTTCAACCATCATTTTTTACTGATTCTTATTGGTTCATTTTAAATTAGGTTACAGAAAATATTCTAAACACATTTTCTGTCAATTAAAATATATCAGGTCCAATAAATTATAGCAGAAGCTGCTATAAATAAAATAGCAGATTATTATTAGTGAAATATTTTTATTTCACAGATAAATCCTAAAAATTAAAAGATCATTTTCAGTGTTTCTCAAATTCGAGTTTAGTAAGATTTCCCGTCTCTGAATAAATCAAATAAGATTTTCCCCGGCCTGAAAATTATTATTTTCTTGACTCGGAGCAAATCACACAAAATGATCAAAAATAATATCAGAATAGTCAAATTAATTTTATATCACGCAGAAAACACAAAATAGTATAATTCTGTCATTACTGTAACATAGCTAAAATTTGGGGTGTTATATTTTATTCGCCCAGTCTTCATTGGGCTGGTGTCAGTGCTTTTTTTCCTGAAAATAAAAGAAATCGAAGTCAGAAATGAAACTCACGAGAGAAATAAGATCGAAGATTAAAATAGATTTACCTTGGACTTTTGGGGAGCAGCTTGTATAGGGTCTTCGAGTAGTTTTTTCTTGAATAGTTTGGATTTAGCGGGAGCAAGAGCAGATTTATTTTTGGGGTTGGACGAAGAGGTTGTCTTCACTAGGGCCTTCGATTTAGTCTTCTGAACTTTCTTAGGCTTCGGTGGTTCATCCTCCCAAACATTCTTCACTAGATCGCGATATAGGACAGTGTGTCGGTCCAGATCATCGGTGCGTTTGCATCGGTCTATCCCACGGTCTAGAAGAGCTACCAACTAACCATTGTGAGACACTCGCACCCCGACGCCCCCAAGGTCATCAATATTACCTATACTAGTCTACTCGCACTCGCACTAGGTGTGTTCAATCTCCTAGGCAACATGGCCTAAACAACAGTCCATCGGACTTTCACAATGCATGATGGCTCAATGCATATACCATGTATATTCAATATTAATATACTTTCCATATCATGCCATAATTCGGCTAAGATAAGCATCAACACATTCTTGGCCTCACTCATGGACCCATAATAAATATTATTAAGTCCTTAAATACATTACACTTTTAGGGTGCATTATGGAATTATACCTAAATTTCTACATTCTTCTTAATAAGTTTTTCTTTTAGAGGAATTCTCTCACATTATTCATTTAATCATCATTATTTTAATTAAGTCCATCACAAAATTTTAAACCTAATTTCCCTTAGAATGATTTAAATTGAATTATTCAACATTCTTACTTACACTCACAGTCTTACTTTAACTTAGAATCATTCTAGGTTTTAGGACAAAGTCGCATTCTTGGTTTTTTTCATTTTATGAATCCCTAATTAATTCCTAGTTATCCAATTAACTAAGTTTCACCTTAGTTTAGCATTTCTTATGAAATTCTTTTCTAGAGGAATTCTCTTGATTGTTAAGTTCCTTGTTTTAAGTTTATTCATACTCATTTAAAAAATTATTCTAAGGTTTGCTAAGTCCCACACACTCTTATTCTTTCCTTAAGTTCCAAAATCACTCTAGGTCATCTATTTAATTTCTTTCCCAGCCTAATGTTAATTACTTAACACTTAATTACTAAATTTCCAAGGTTGCTTAAAAATTACACAATTGGGCCCAAAATGGCCCTAGAGGCCGTGAGCTTCTCTAAAGGGTAAGGACCCTAATTTTTCTTTGATCCATTAATTGTTATTTACTTGATTAATCATATCTCCACTTGTTGCAAAATTTTAAATCTTAAACACCCTAAGGAGGGGTTATGGCCATGAGCCTCAATGGGGAAAGCAAGGAATCCTTGCCCCCAAATCATGGTTCCAATCAATCAAAACCAATCCAGATCATTAATATATATATACATTCAACCAAACATATCAAACAAAATAAAATCAAACATTAAAGTGAGTAACCCTAACAAAGGTTTCTCATAACCAACACAAAAACAAGTCTCTCACTACCAATAGTGGTTGAAGAGAATCATCTCCCTCTTACCTAAGGGAAAAACAAGAAAAGAAATCTCATTGCTTGCTCCTTGACAATTTCGGCCACACACCTTCAAAACCCTAGAAATTTCAACTTCAACCAATCAACACCAATGCTTGAAAAAGAGAAAAATAGATGGTCATGAAGATGGCCTTGAAAACAAAAATGGAGAAGAGAAGGTGAGGAACCAAGAATCTTACCTTAAAGCTTCAAACTTGAAGCTTGAAGAAGATGATGAAAATGGATGATCTAAGTGATGCTTACCAAAAAGAAAAGAATAATGGTGATGAGAGGAGTTAAAGAATATGGTTAGTTAGAGTAAACAAAAGAGAATGGAGGGTGATGGTGGTATGGCCGTGAATGGAGAGGTAGAGAAAGGGAGGAGATAACTTGAGAGAAGAAAAGCGTAGAGAGAGAAGTTGATAGTAAAAGTGATGCACACTTTTAGGGTTTTTGAAATTAGAAAGGTAAAGTGTTAAGTGAAAAGTTTATTTTTGGCTCCAAAAAGGCCCTTTTGGCCGTGGAGTTAGGAGGGAAGAGAGAAGGTGTGTAGCTTCCTTGAGAAGCTTGGTAGGAAGCTTCCTTGAGAAGTTTTGTGCGCTTCTCGATAAAGTAAAAAGTAATGTTGTCTCCTAAAGTAAACACTCTAGAAAAGATGATTAATACTCTACTAGAGCTATTATCTATTAAACAAAAGTTACAGTTAATAGAAACAATATTTATTGCTCATCGGATAATTTTACGGTACAACGATTTTATTTATCAGATAAAATCTCAAAAAATGTAAACCTCGTAAACTGTGCCCAACCTCGGGTTTAGTAAGATCCCCCGTCGATGCTTCCACAGTTCAAAGTTTACCAACCTCGAGGAAAATATTTTATTTCTGGCTTCGCTCAATGCGTACACAAAATGAGGAATATATTAAAATATTCGACATTTCTAGAAAAATCCACAAAAAGTTTCAAAAATCACAAATATTAGAAAATGACTATTCATCATGAAACAAACAATTTTCGGGGTGTTACATTGACTTTGCTCAATGTGCACGTAAAATGAGAAATATATTAAAATATTTAACATTTCCAGAAAAAATAAAAAAAATTCCCCAAAATCATAAATATTATAAAATGATTATTTATGATGAAACAAATAATTTTTGGGGGTGTTACAACTCTCCCCTTCTAAAAAGAAATTTTGTCCTCGAAATTTTCATACCTTAAAACAGTTATGGGTGTTGCTCCTTCATCTTGCCTTCCAGTTCCCATGTCGCATCTTCGGTTGTTTCGTTCCAGATCACTTTCACCAATGAGATTTCTTTTCCTTTGAGACTTTACTTTCCTATCTTCAATCCTTACAGGAGGTGCCTCATAGGTTAAGTTCTCTTTCAATTGTACTGTGTCTGGTGCTAAGACATGGTTTGGGTCAGGAATATATTTCCGTAGTTGTGACACATGAAAGACATTGTGAAGGTTTGAAAGAAAAGGTGGTAAAGCTATCTGGTAAGCTATTGGACCTATCCGACGAAGAATTTGGTAAGGTCCAAGGAATTTAGGAGTAAGTTTTCTAGATTTCAAAACTCGGCCGACCCCAATCGTTGGCTAGACTTTCAAAAATACATGCTCGCCTTCCTCAAACTCAAGAGGTTTTCTTCTCTTGTCCACATAGCTCTTCTGCCGACTTTGAGCCATCCTCATCTTTTCCTGAATCATCTTGACCTTCTCAATCGTCTACTATATAATATCGGGTCCAACAGTGAGGCGCTCTCTGTCTTGGTACCAACACAAAGGTGTTCGGCACTGTTATCCATACAGAGCTTCATAGGGTGCCATCCCTATGCTTGAATGAAAACTGTTGTTGTAGGTGAACTCTACTAACGGTAAAACTTCATCCTAACTTCCATTATGTTCTAAAGCGCAAGCCCTGAGCAAATCCTCCAACGATTAGATCGTCCTTTCTGATTGCCCATCGGTTTGTGGATGGTAAGCAAAACTCAGTTGCAGCTTTGTTCCTAACGCTTCTTACAAACTTTGCCAAAACTTGGAAGTGAACCCTGGATCCTTATCCGAAACAATACTGGTAGGCACACCATGTAGCCTAACAATCTCACCGATATACAGCTGGGTCAACTTCTCCATATTGTATCTTATGTTGATTAGTAGGAAGTGTGCTGACTTCGTGAGTCGATCAATGATTACCCATATTAAGTCATAACCTCTTCTGGTCTTCGGCAATCCAACCACAAAATCCATTGCAATGCTATCCCATTTCCATTCGAGAATAGATAGAGGTTGCAACAGTCCTGATGGTCTTTGATGTTTCATCTTTGCTTTCTGGCAAACCAGATAAGAAGACACACATTTGGTAATGTCACTCTTCATTTCGTGCCACAAAAATAACTTCTTCAGGTCTTGGTACATTTTATTTATCCCTAAGTGCATACTTAACTTACTCGTGTGAGTGTGTTCAAGAATATAATTTCTAAGCTCTTGATCCCTGGGTATACAAACTCTACCTCAGAACCTTAGAATTCCATCCGTTCCTTCCTCGAATGTCGTTGCATTGCCCTGCCTCAATAACTCTCTTTCTTCCTGTAAAAACTTATCAATTTTTTACTTTTCTCGGATGTCTTCCATTAATTTGCTAGAGATAGTAACTATGTTCATGCAAATTTTTCCCGGTGCTAATTCCACGAAAGACTATACATCCCTGAATTGCTCTATCAAATCTTTTTCCTTGATCATCATGGCAGAAATACTGAGCATCTTCCTACTCAAAGTGTCCACCACGACGTTTGCCTTTCTAGGGTGATACAAAAGCCAAAAATCATAGTCTTTAAGAAATTCCAACCACCTTCGCTGTCTCATATTCAATTCCTTTTGATCGTACATATACTTTAAGCTCTTATGGTCACTAAAGACGTTGAACGTCGCCCTATATAGGAAGTGTCTCCATATCTTCAAGGCAAAAATTACAGCTGCTAACTCCAAGTCATGTGTTGGATAGTTCTTCTCATGCACTCGCAACTGTCTTGAAGCATAAGCCACCACTTTTTCATTTTGCATAAGCACAACTCCTAATCCTTGATATGAAGCATCGCAATACACTTCGAAGGGTTCATTCGGATCGGGTAGAACTAACACTAGTGAAGTAGTTAGCCATCTCTTCAATTCTTGGAATCTTCTTCGCAAGCATTAATCTGTTCAAAGGCTTGGTTCTTTCTTGTGAGCTGAGTGAGAGGCCCTGCTATTTTAGAGAATCCTTCAATGAACCTCTGATAGTATCCAGCCAAACCCATAAAGCTTCGGATCTCTGTTACCATCTTCAGTTTTTCCCACTGTAGAACTGTTTCCACCTTTGACGGATCCACTACAATCCCTTCCTTCGAGATTACATGGCCCAAAAACTTGACTTCATCCATCCAGAATCAACACTTCGACAATTTGGCATACGGCTTCTTCTCTTTCAGAATCTGGAGAACTATACTGAGGTGCTCAGCATGATCCTCCTGATTTTGAAAGTAGATCAAAATGTCATTAATGAAGACAACAACGAATTCATCTAAGTAAGGATGAAAGATCCTGTTCATGTAGTCCATGAATATGGCAGGTGCATTCGTTACACCAAACGACATCACAAGATATTCGTAGTGACTGTATCGGGTGCGAAAAGCCATCTTGGGAATATCCTCTACTTTTACTTGAATTTGATGGTAACCCGATTGCAAATCGATCTTAGAGAACACTGCTGCTCCTTTCAGTTAATCCATTAAGTCGTCTATCCTTAGAAGTGGATACTTATTCTTGATCGTGACCTTATTTAGTTGGCGATAGTCCACACATAATCGCGAGGTCCATCATTCTTTCGGACTAGTAACACTGGTGCTCCCCATGGTGACACATTAGGTCTAACGAACTGCTTTTCCAAGAGCTCTTCCAACTGCTTCTTAAGCTCGGCTAACTTCGATAGTGACATTTTGTAAGGCGCTATAGATACAGGACTAGATCCAGGTACAAGATCAATAGCGAACTCTATCTCCTGGTCTGGCGGTAGACCAGGTACATCATCAGGAAAAACTTCAGGGAACTCATTAACCACTGAAATTGTATTCACATCAGCCTCATTCTCGACCTTCAAGGAAGACAATAGCATGTATTCCTGAGCTCCTTCTTTCAAGAAAGCTCGAACTTGGTTGGCCGTCAAAATCTAGAATCCTCATCCGTAGGAAAAACTATGGTTTTACTAGAACAATCCAACAGGATATGGTTGGAAGACAACCAATCCATTCCTAAAATTACATCTAACTGAGAAAGGGGTAAACAAATCAAACCAACAGAAAAGATTCGACCTTCAACAATCAATGGATAATTCAAACAGACTTTAGTAGTAACAACATGTTTATCAGTGGGAGTAGAAACAGTCAAGTCAAAAGGTAAGGAGGACACAGGTAAACCAAGTTGTCGCGCACACTCATAAGAAATGAAAGAGTGGGTTGCCCCAGAGTCATACAATACAGTCAAAAGATTACGTCCTATGGCACCTTCTCCCTATATCAGATCTTCATATTTGGAGGCTTCAGCTCCACTCATGGTATAGACTCGGTCCCCTGCCTGCGGCTTTGTAGCTCGTGCGACATTGACTGAAGGCTCAGCCTTAGCTTGGTTGCAATCTTTGGAGACATGTCCAGGCTTCCCACATCGAAAATAGATGATCCCCTTGATGGTGCAGTCTCTTATTGTGTGATCCTTCCCGTACTTCAAGCATTTCAAAGAAAATGCCACATTCTGTCCGGTTTAGTTCCCACTGGAACCTCCACTGGTACTTCCACCAGATGTCTGCTGCTGATTTCTCGGTGGTCGGGAATAAGGCTTCTTTTAGAAATGATTTGTGTTGTTGCCACCTCCTCTTTGGAACCTAGTAGGTCCAATGTTTCAATTTCTTATATCCCGAGCTTGATCCAGAGCTTCCACCTGGAAACATGTATCTAGCAGCTCCGAAAATTGGTTAATCTTTAAGGTGATGACTACTCTTTTCACTTCGTGCCTCAGTCCTTCCTCAAATTTTTGACATTTCCACACCTCGTCTGGCTAGTGCTGGAAATATGTCAAAAACTTGAATAAGCTTTCGAACTTCGTAGCATATTCGTTAACAGATAAGTTTCATTGTCTCAAGCTGAGGAACTCTATTTCTTTTGCATGCCTGGCGCTTGCAGGGAAATATTTTTCCAAGAACTTATTCTTGAATACCTCCCAAGTGATTGCGCGACCTTCAACTTCTAACACTTTCTGTGCCCCATTCCACTAGTCTTCAGGATCCCCAATCAGCATAAAAGTGGCATAAGTTGCCTTCTTGTCATTGGCACAATTCATGCCTCCGAAGATTTTCTCCAGCTCATTGATCCACAAACTAGTTTTCTCCGGATCAAGTTCTCCTTTAAATTGAGGAGGGTTGTGGCGATGGAACTCTGCCAAATTTTGAGCATCAGTCGTAGCTTCGAGCTGTTGAGCAGCCCTCTCCTGTTGTTAGGCAGCTCTCTCAGTTTGTTGGGCAATAACTTCTGCCATTCTTTGCATCGCTTCAATCGCTGCTGCCATATCTCTGCCTTGTGCCATTTCACTTTTTCAAGTAATACTAACTGAAACGCATAAGGAAGAATTAGATGTATCCTTTCGGAATACCAATCACAGAGAATCACACAGTACAAACAAGTCAGACCTAACCACAAAGACCCAAAGAAAACATAATCTGGGGCTCTGATACCAACTTAATGTAATGCTCCTTTTTGGGAGGGAATGTCACATCAGTATTTACGATGCAAAAAACAAGAAAGTATAAATTAAGACCCGGTTCGTTATATTATACATAAACTTGTTCGGTAGTAAACATATAATTAAATTAGTGAATTCTTTTTTTTTTTGTTATGGAATAATAAAATACAGCGACGAGATGTAATTTCAGCAAAGAGTAGAATAAAAATAAAACCATACAATCGAACAATATGCATATATATATATATATAATCATATCAAACTTGTTTAGTTACAACACCTGATGTACAAAAAGCAAAACTATGCATGCCCCAAAAGATTATACATGTACAGCCCACCAAAAAGATAAATTATCAGGCCCCCAAAAGAACACAGATAGCCATCAGTAGCTATTGACAGTATTAGCCCCTAAGAAGAAAGAGAAGGAACCATGTCGGGATCCTCCTCAGGGTCTTCCTCATCGAAGCCACCGAATTACGTGCGGGGGCTCGGGCAGTAAAGAGGAAAGAATCCTCCTGTGGGGAGTAATAACGTTTACCCCACATATCCCTAATAGGCAGATAAAATTCTAAATGTAGGCGGACACTACAGGTAAAAATAGGCGGATCGTATCGCCCCCAAGCTAGTGACACTGTCACGTCCCAAGGTAAATATAGCGATCCATAGCTAGGTTGATATGCCAGCAATCCGGACCTCCGAGAAAGGTTAGCCTCACATAACCCAAAAAGCCTTGCGGAAGGGTCGTCATGGTCGAGCAGGTACTAGTCAAAGTCAGGCCAAAAATTGGGAAACTCGTGTACTTCCCCTTCTTCACTACCGTCTTCAGAGAAACATATATATATACACAGAGATAGTAGAAAAACAGAAAGAGGTGAGACATTCTACATTCATTACCAATTATGGCAGTAAAGAAACAGAACGGCGTAGGACGCCCACATAGCATTACAAAAATAATAAACAGTAACAAGAAATAAACATTAAATAGCTCAATAAACTCAAGCAATTGTAACATCAATAATATAACAATTTCATTCATCATATGAATTAAATGCCAGATAATGTATAGACTCACTATGCACATGCATACGATACCAAAATCCTACTCCATGGAGCTAGACACAAACATTTGGAGAGAAAGATCACGAGACATGTCTGTATCTCGGCTGCCGCGGCCAAAGTGCTAAAATCATCAATTTATCCATGTGCACATCAAGGCATTGTACAAGACATTCTTCACTAGATCGCGATATAGGACAATGTCTCGGTTCGGATCGTCAGTGTGTTTGCATCGGTCTATCCCACGGTCTAGAAGAGCTACTAACCAACCATTGTGAGACACTCGCACCTCGACGTCCCCAAGGTTAATAGTATGACCTACACTAGTCTACTCGCACCAGCACTAAGGTGTGTTCAATCTCCTAGGCAACATGACCTTAACAATAGTCCATCAGACTTTCACGATGCATGATGACTCAATGCATATACCATGTATATTCGATATTAATATACTTTCCATATCATGCCACAATTCGGCTAAGATAAGCATCAACACATTCTTGGCCTCACTCATGGACCCACAATAAATATTATTAAGTCCTTAAATAATACATTATACTTTTAGGGTGCATTATGGAATTATGCCTAAATTTTTACATTCTTCTTAATAAGTTTCTCTTTTAGAGGAATTCTCTCACATTATTCATTTAATCATCATTATTTTAATTAAGTAAGTCCATCACAAAATTTTAAACCTAATTTCCCTTAGAATGATTTAAATTAAATTATTCAACATTCTTACTTATACTCATAGTCTTACTTTAACTTAGAATCATTCTAGGTTTTAGGACAAAGTCTCATTCTTAGTTCTTTCTATTTTATGAATCCCTAATTAATTCCTAATTATCCAATTAACTAAGTTTCACCTTAGTTTAGCATTTCTTATGAAATTTTTTTCTAGAGGAATTCTGTTGATTGTTAAGTTCCTTGTCTGAAGTTTATTTATACTCACTTAGAAAATTATTCTAAGGTTTGCTAAGTCCCACACACTCTTATTCTTTCCTTAAGTTCCAAAATCACTCTAGGCCACCCATTTACTTTCTTTCCAAGCCTAATGTTGTAATTAACACTTAATTACTAAATTTCCAAGGTTGCCTAAAAATTACACAATTGGGCCCAAAATGGCCCTAGAGGCCGTGAGCCTCTCTAAAGGGTAAGTACCCTAATTTTTCTTTGATCCATTAATTGTTATTTACTTGATTAATCATTTCTCCACTTGTTGCAAAATTTTAAATCTTAAACACCCTAAGGAGGGGTTATGGCCTTAGGCCTCAATGGGGAAAGCAAGGAATCCTTGCCCCCAAATCATGGTTCCAATCAATCAAAACTAATCCAGATCATCAATATATATGTACATTCAACCAAACATATCAAACAAAATAAAATCAAACATTAAAGAGAGTAACCCTAACAAAGGTTTCTCACAACCAACACAAAAACAAGTCTTTCACTACCAATAGTAGTTGCAGAGAATCATCTCCCTCTTACCTAAGGGGAAAACAAGAAAAGAAATTTCCTTGCTTGCTCCTTGACAATTTCGGCCACACACCTTCAAAACCCTAAAAATTTCAACTTCAACCAATCAACACCAATGCTTGAAAAGAGAAAAATAGATGGTTATGAAGATGGCCTTGAAAATGAAAATGGAGAAGAGAAGGTGAGGAACCAAGAATATTACCCTAAAGCTTCAAACTTGAAGCTTGAAGAAGATGATGAAAATGGATGATCCAAGTGATGCTTACCAAAGAGAAAAGAATAATAGTGATGAGAGGAGTTAAGGAATGTGGTTAGTTGGAGTAAACAAAAGAGAATGGAGGGTGATGGTGGTGAGGCCGTGAATGGAGAGGTAGAGAGAGGAGGGAGAAAACTTGAGAGAATAAAAGGGTAGAGAGAGAAGTTGATAGTAAAAGTGATGCACACTTTTAGTGTTTTTGAAATTAGAAAGGTAAAATATTATGTGAAAAGTTTATTTTTGGCTCCAAAAATGCCCTCTTGGCTGTGGAGTTGGGAGGGAAGAGAGAAGGTGTGTAGCTTCCTTGAGAAGCTTGGTAGGAAGCTTTCTTGAGAAGCTTCGTGCGCTTCTTGATAAAGTAAAAGGTAATGTTGTCTCCCAAAGTGAACACTCTAGAAAAGATGATTAATACTCTACTAGAACTATTATCCAGTGAACAAAAGTTACAGCTAATAGAAATAGTATTTATTGCTCATCGGATAATTTTACGGTACAACGATTTTATTTATCAGATAAAATCTCAAAAAATGTAAATCTCGTAAACTGTGTCTGACCTCGGGTTTAGTAAGATCCCCCATCAACGCTTCCAAAGTTCAAGGTTTACTAGCCTCGGGGAAAATATTTCATTTTCCTGGTTCCGCTCATCGTGTACGCAAAATGAGGAATATATTAAAATATTCAACGTTTCCAGAAAAATTCACAAAAATTCACAAAAATCACAAATATTAGAAAATGACTATTCATCATGAAACAAATAATTTCTGGGATATTACACTAACTCTGCTCAGTGTGCATGCAAAATGAGGAATATATTAAAATATTCAACGTTTCCAAAAAAATCTACAAAAATTTTCAAAAATCATCAATATTGTAAAATGATTATTTATGATGAAACAAATAATTTTCGGGGTGTTACATTAGGACTTGTTCAAACTCTCGAACCACCAATCTTAAGTTTTGATGATCGTACTTAACTTTAAAGAATTTCTCAAAATTAGAAATTTCTTTAAGATGCATACCTTTCGATTTCTTGTGTGTTTCTCCAGTCTGCATAGACGAGCCTGGATTAGTAAATCTTTGGAAGCAAACTTCAATCGAAGGCTTCTATGCTAAAATGTACTTGTCCCACCAATTTGAAAACCCCAAGGTTGAGTAGAAAGATGGTTCATACTCGAAAAGGTTGAACCCTTCTCCCCAATTACCATTCTTCTTTAAGAAGAGTTTATATTGCTTGAAGTTCTTAGCCTTGGCTTCACATATTTTGCATTCCTCTTGAAGGGAGACAAGAGAGGGAATACACTGTGAAAAACCAAGTTGCCTTGAAGCGCAAGAGGGGAGATAGAGTTGAAGACTATAGTCATTCGATTTAGGAAGTCCGGGTGATAGAATATGAGTGGTGAATATGTTACTCCATAGATTTAGATTTTTAGATTGGGCCCCAAGGGTGTCACAAATGAATGGTTGTTGAAATCATTCAGGGTCACAATATCAAAGGGTGAAAGGAGAGAAGTTGAAATTGTCGGAGTAGTGTTTCATGGTCATGAATAAAGAGAAGAAAAATTTGAAGTCCTCAACCTCCTTCCCTGATTTAGAAGAAAAATAGAGGTGAGTCAAGTGAGGACCTTTATTTGTTTTTGAGGTGTTTAGGGGAATAGAGCCTTGAAGGTGAGGTTCAAAAATGGCATTAAGCCAAAGTTGCAACAACCAAAAGGGTCCCCAAGGTTAGTTAGAGGTTTATCTTTTAATCAAAGTAGATTGATTGCTTCAATCATTGAAGAATAGAATTGAGTTCGAATCAATTTGCTCAAGCAGAGAGAAGAACCTTCATAAAGAAGGATGACCAAGTGATGAAAAGATTTAGGAACTTGAAGTGACTTAGTACAAAGCCATAAAGTAAGAAAGGCAACATGCAGTTCATCAGAGATATGGTTAGAATCAAGATGGTTGTTCTCGATAAAAGCAATATAGATCAATTTTAACCAATTTGGTTCTATGATTTCCTTAGGTTGTAGGGTGCTGGTAATTACCTTCTAATAGGCTTAAGGCCAATAATGGCAGCCAAATCAAAGAGAGTAAGAGTTAACATGCCATAAGGGACATGAAAATAGTTGGTGATCTTGTTTTAGAAAAAGAAAGAGTTGGTCAGCATAGGAGCAATATACTCCATGTGTTCCCTACTAAGCTAAATAAAATTGAAGATGCCAGCTGACTTTTAATCACCCTGCTTGGTACTTTCGACTCTATTTAGCCACTTAATGTATGAAGATCTAGTTTGATGATCAAAAGGAGGTGAGCTTCTAAAGACTTTGGGAAAATAATCAAAAAAATCAGTGTTTAAGGAAGAATCAAAAGCTAAGATTGACTCACCCTCTAAACTTAGAAAAAAAGGAAAAAATGGATGCATAGTCATCTAGGAGAAGAGTTGGACCCAAGAATGCAAACCTCTCATTAGCAATGGTCAAAGGAATCATTACCTGAGTTTTCCAAAGCTTGGAATTGTCAATAAAAGGATCTGGAGCGTAAAAGACACCATTTTTCTTCAAATGAGCATACATAGCAGCGATGTTAGGCAATGTGACCATTTCCTTGGTGGCAGAGAAAGAATGGGATTGTTGAGCAGAGGCTATCTTGTTTAAAGAAGAGGCCATTGACGCTTGGAAGCTTTAAGAAAATGTGAGCTATGACAGTGCACTGGACTTGCAAAAGCTTTAGAACACTGCAATGGTGTATGAAGAATAATGAGTGCAGAGAGGAAACAAATGTATGAAGAGGGAGATCTTGATGAAGAAAGAGAAAATGAAAAAGTAAAATAATTTTCTAACCTTTAAAAGGATTTTTAAAATAGAAGAGGGAGAGAAAATGGGGGAAAGGGTACAGTAATAATCCCATTAAAGCTAACATGATGGCTTCAATTGTTTTGTCATTAAAAGTCATCATTGGTTTTATAGTTCCCTAAAACATGAGATAGTTGGTTAGTGGGGGAGTGGCCACGTAGTGGCTGTAAAGGTGAATAGAAGTTTAATTTTAAATTCCATGTTTTACCCTCTAACCTTCCACTTACCTGTTCTAGGCAGGACTGATATAGAGCAACTAAAGCTCTATGTCAGTTTCAATTGAAAAGTAATAGGCTAAACAATAAATATTTATCTCTCATACTTCGAGCATAAATATTAGGGGGCATCTATTAGTATAAAAAATAACACATTTTGATTCAAGGCAATTTCGAGGAGGTGTTGTAAAGCTTAGTGCAGATGAAATTAACTAAGTCATGAACGTACACGTATTCTAATTTTATTAGAATCAAAATTATAGTAAAGACGTAAGGTTGTCGAAATAATCATTTCGATTTAGCAGAAGAAAAATGATTTCAATCTCATATAAGAGATGATACTTCGAGTTAGTCTCGAAAATTGAGATTTGAAGAGTAGCTACACTTAGGAATTTCTAAAAATAGAAGCAAGGGGTTTTGACCAAAAGCCAACAAATGTTTGAAGGTTCAAATTTGAAATCAAAAGAAAGGGTTTGAATTTGAAAAAAAAGTTAGTAGTAGTTATAAGTGTAAGATCAAGACAATACAAGGATTGCTGATAGAGATTGATTAGTTACTTATTACACGAGGATTGCTGACAAAGATCTAACAGTTACTTGACAAGGATCACTAATAATCATTAAGTAGTTTTCTTTATTTTAGACACATGTCAAGATCCTATAAAAATGGTAGTTACTTAGAATGTCTATAAATACCAAAAGGATGGAAACATTTAGGGGTTGGAAATCCATTTCTCAAACACTTATAAACACGCTCACAAGTCTCTCTGAAACTTTGAGCAATCAAGCAAGTTTAGTCAAGTATGTTTCCATCTAATCTCATTTTTGTATCATTTACCAATTCAATGCAATTTTAAATTTACTTCCATTTACATTTTCAGCCTTTACTTTTCTGCAAACTCTTTCTTACTCCAGATTAAGTGATTCTGTCAAAGATCATTTAAGTTCTTTTAATTACTTTCTTTACTTTTCTGCATATTTATTTTCTTGTTCTTTTACATAGTTGCAACTTTTTTTCAATCATCTTTTCATTGCCCTACTTATTTTTTTTCATAATTTTACTAAGTTACTTCTTACGCAATAATATTTCAATTTTGATTTACACGGTCTTGTGTTTAATTTGAAATTACTCCTGATATGCTTAAAGACTGGTCTAGGAACTAGAGAAACCCAAGAGGAAGTGATTCCCTTCCCTGAATCAAGATTTGGAATCAAATTTGTCATTTGACAAAAGTTTACTATAAACAAATTGACAGGCCTAGTAGGACTAGTTGAAAGACTTGTATTTAGAAGAACTTTGGTCATTTATGTGATTGAGAAGTGGTAAAATAGTGCTAAGAATGTCTGATAACACAACAAATAGTGCTCAAAACCCTCAGACAGGGAATAATGGAGCAAATGGTAGTAGAGACACCATAGTTTCTATTACTTTGCCTCAACCTCTAATTCTTGTGGTTAGTGAAATCATAGGAATCCCTGTTTCAAACTTGGAAAATAGAACTCTTAGGATAAATAGGACCGCACCCTTATATGGGTTGCCTCCAGATTTTACACCCCAAAATATTACACAAAGCATAGGTGCTACCTAAGCTACTAATATAAGTTCAATACCCAATGTTTCACAAAGAAACCAAGTGGTAAGTGTCAATGGCCAAGGAGCGGGAACGAATGCAACTCGAACTGATAAGCTGAATATGGGATTGCATTCAATTGGAAATTGTTGGCCAACATTATACTCGATTGGTAAGAAAATAAGTTTAAAAAAAAAAAGAAACTTCAAATCGGTACTGAAACTGATTCTAAAAAGGCATATGTTTCCTTGCCTTCGATTGTTAGCCAGTTCAGCCATGGTACCAAATCTCTTGCAATTTATTAGTTGAAGTAAAAGCTGTAACATCCTAATACCAATTATCATAAAATAAACGAAATATTTCAAAATAAATTGCATTAAAGTTATCACTTCTAAAAATACAGAAAATAAAAACCCATAATAACTTGTATAGTCATTATAGAGAGCCACGAATAATAAAAAGGTCATATATACAAACATCATTGGCTAACAAACCATAGTGTATACATAAACTTTTATAAACAACCAGAAATATACACATATACAAACTAGTTCACAAAGAAACAAAACACTAATCTAAGCCTTCTGGTTCTTCTTTTTCTTGCTCTTTCTCTTTTTAGGGACTTTACCTAGATTTACATGGAACACACAGGGGTGAGAAATCACAATTTCTTAGTATAAGCATACTAAGACCAATAGTTAATCATTTACAACAAATAAATCAACTGGACATGTACATATACACGATGTAACAATTATACAATAATCAACAATATCAAAGAATCGCCCATATAACCCTAAGGCATTATTGAATAAGCAACCAACCGATCAAGTAAGATAATTGCCTATACAATTACCAACAAATGCAATGCTTTATGATATGATGTATAGTTATGCTCACACAAAGTCCTAATAATATGATGATGTAGTGCAAGTGCAAATTTTAATTTTTGAAAACACGTGCCACTTACTTATTTCCCAAGAATCCATTGTTCCCAGGTATATACTGAGCAGGTTAGACCTAAAGCCTTTACCGTACTTAGTAATAGGTGAGTAATTTCCCCTTATTAACATAAGAGTACTATTACCACCCCCATACCGGTAACCCTAACCATACAAGCAAAAATACAAGGAGAATTAAGATCTAACACCTTATTCTCAAGCCACATGGTTGTGCACACCATTTGAGGTTACAATACATAAGAAATAGCAAATGACAAGTTTGAAAACTAAATATACGAGTTTTCTATCAAAACATACACCATTATCATAAGGTTTACCACAACCAAATGAAAAGCAAAGACTAGTGACTCAAGGCTTTACTCTAACTTAACACATAAGTAGTAAAACTCATGTCACTAGTGCCATTATATCTAGTTCCTCACACCATCACTTCCCAAGTGATTTCAAGATAACCTCCAGTCACTTGAGGTTCTAGATACTACTTTATAGCATTCCATAACACTTGGATGTACAAGGTTTTACCAACTTCCATCACAAGGTTTAGCCTAACCTAGTGAAAATGAAATAACTAGAGAACTTACACTCTTGGCTCAACTCTAACACATAAAGGAATCAACCCATGTCTCTAACCATTCACGAAGCTTAACTTGGACAATAAAGGAAAGATGCTATAACTATGCATTCCAAACTCAACTTTAACTTTAAAGGATTAATCTTTGCATAAAGATAGGCACACTATCACACTAAGGAAGCCTAAGATTTCACAACTTTTTAGATATACACTAAGCAATCATTCTCTCCAAGAATTACTCCATTGGTGCCTCAACACACTTAGAAAAGCATATAAGAGTGATCCTATCACTTGGGAAATTCTAAAACATCAAAAACTCAATATTGGAAGTCCTAGTAACTCACGCCTAGGTGTGATACACCCACGCTACGGCGTGTTGGTCTTTATTCATTGAAAACTGAAAGTTTGAGGCTCATGTTGTGGTGTGTAACTCCTTGCGCTGCGGCTTGAGAAGTAGAACGCAGGTTTTGCAGAATTCTGCAAACTCCGTACTATTCCACTAGTTTTTCTCACGAAATTCCAACACTCCAAGTTAGTTCCTAGGTGATTTTAAGTTCCTAACAAGTTCACTAACATGAAGGAAACATAAAACACTAATTGATTTCATCAAAAATGGATCAAAACACTAAATCACTCATCTAAACTACTAAAATCAACACTTAGAGCATTTTAGGTCCAAATGGAGAATTTACAGTTTCTAATCCAAACGTTTAACATGAACAAGTCATAAACACCATCTAAAACTTATCCAAGCAAGAAAATCACTTAAAACACCATAAGAACTCAATTTGGCATATTAAACCTCAAATAAACCTAACTTGAAAAATAAGTAGAAGTGAGAGTTTAAAGTATCAAGAACCCCTACCTCAAGCTGCCTTTGATGCAACCTTGATGCTGCAGATTGATCCTCAATCTCTAGCCTTGGATTTCCCCTTCTTCCTTTGCTTCTTGGTTCCTTTTCCTCCACTTGAGCTTCTTTCCCTTGCTGCTATTTTTTTCCATCCGTGAAAAGAAAAGAGAAAAATGAGGAAATGTGAAACAAAGTCACAAATAAGAAGGTAAAAAAGGATGGTTGTAACCGTCGGCAATGTTAAGCCAAGTAATACCACATTAATATTTCTTGATATGCTAAAAACACTCTGATTTTGCTAAAACAATTTTCCAAGTTCCAACAACCTTAAAATAAATTTTAAGATTCATTAAAAAAGTTATTTCACTAGTATCATAATTTTTTATATCTGTGACTAGTCATTTCGGCTTTAAATAAACAACCAGTATGCCTAAAAATTTCAAACTAACTTCGATTATTCTCAAACTTTAACCACATCACAGAATACACATTTATGAGTTAGAAATAAATTATTCACATTTATTTCCATTAGCTAGGCCATTTAAGCTAATATCTAGGTCATTTTAAGCTACTTTTCACCTTTTGGCTTGTAACAAAGTGCCTAAATTAACTCAGATTATCACAAAATTAAACAGGCATATTAATCAAGTATTAAGCTACCTCTGTAACTATTTACAAGTCTAACATGTTGAAGAAGATGTTATATTTCTCCCCCAGTTTAAAATTTTGACCCCAAAATTGCTTACCTTATATAAACAACTACGGGTAGTCTTGTTGCACGTAGGAGTCCAACTCCCAAGTCACCTCCTCAAAGCTAACACCATCCTAAGGATCCTTCACCAGAGGAATCCGCTTACCTCTAATATCTTTGACTCCTCTGTCCACGATCCTTATCAGCCGCATAGCACAAGATAAATCATCTCTTAACTGCACAGATTCATTTCTTATGATATGTGAAGGATCTAGATTGTACTTCATAAGCTGTGACATATGGAAGACATCATGAAGGTTTGATAAACTAGGTGAAAGTGCAATTTGGTAGGCTACGGGTCTAATTCTCTTTAGGATTTGGTAGGGACCAAAGAAACAAGGATTCCACTTCCGTGTTCTCAATGCTCTACTAATCCTTGTTATTGAAGTGACTCTCAAGAATACATGATCTCCCTCACTGAACTCTAGAGGTCTTCTCCTTTTATCAGCATAGCTCTTCTGCCTACTATGAGCCATAACCAACCTACCCTGGATTATTTTAATCTGATCTGTGGTCTACTGTACCATCTGTGGTCTACTGTTCCAACTCAGGCTCTAGGATGGTTCTCTCTCCAACCTCATTCTAACACAAAGGGGGCCTACACTTTCTACCATAAAGTGCTTCATACGGTGTCATGCCTATGCTAGTATGAAAACTGTTGTTGTAGGCAAACTCCACTAAGGGTAAGAACTTATTCTAACTCCCTTTATGCTCTAGCACACATGCTTTTAGCATAACTTCAAGTGTTTGAATAGTCCTTTCCGATTGATCGTCAATCTGTGGATGATATGTTGTACACAAACTAAGCTTTGTCCCAAAAGCTTTCTGCAAGGCTCCCTAAAATCTAGAGGTAAATCTAGAGTCTCTATTAGAAACTATACTAAGTGGTATACCATGCATCCTAACTGTCTCCTGTAGGTATAATTGAGCCAGTTTATCCATGGAGTAGTTAACTCGAATAGGTATGAAATGGGCAGACCTAGTTAGTCTATCCACTACAACCTATATTACATCAATCCTAATTGAGTCCTAGGCAAGCCCATCACAAAATCTATTGTGATGTTATCCCACTTCCACTCAAGGATTACTAAAGATTGAAGAGGTCCTGAGGGTTTCTGGTGTTCTATCTTGACCTTCTGACAAGTTAGGCACTTAGACATAAACTCGATTATGTCCCTCTTCATACGAGACCACCAAAAAAACTTCCTCAAGTCTTGATACATCTTAGTGGCCTAGGGATGGATAGTGTACTAACTTCAGTGAGCTTCTTCAAGGATCCTTTCCTTGTTTCCGGATTCACAAGGAATACAAAGTCTACTTCTAAATTTGATCATCCCATCATCCGACATATCAAACTCTTCAGGATTACCTAAAAAGATCCGCTCACTTATATCACTAAGAGTCTCATCTTCCTTCTGAGCTTCCAAGATCTGAGTCCTAAAGTCACTCACTATGTCCACGGGACTCACACTGAGACTATGTGGTAACACAGTTATCGAAAGACTCATGTCTTTAAAAATCTCAAGAAGTTTACTCTCTTGGATTATCATGCGGGACACATGTAGGGATTTCCTACTCAGTGCATCAGCCACCATATTAGCTTTACTTGGATGGTACTTTAACTCAAAGTTGTAGTCATTCAAAAACTCCATCCATCTTCGTTGTTTCATGTTTAGCTCCTTCAGCTCAAATAAGTACTTCAAACTCTGATGATCACTGAATACCTCAAACTGAACTTCATACAAGTAATGGCTCCAGACCTTTAAGGCAAACACTACTGTAGCTAACTCTAGATCATGAGTAGGGTAGTTCTCCTCGTGATATCTCAACTGCCTTGATGCATAGGCAACAACTCTCTTATGCTATATCAAAACACACACCAAACTCATCTTCGAAGCATCCCAATATACCTTAAAGTCCTCCAAAGGATCTGGAATTACCAACACCGGTGTAGTAGTCAACCTCACTTTAAGCTCTTGGAAACTATCCTCACAAGCTTGAGTCCATTCGAAAGAGCTACCTTTCCTAGTCAAACTAGTCAAAGGTAGCACTAATTGAGAAAAATCTTTTAGGAACCTTCTATAGTACCCCACTATGCCTATGAAGCTTCTGATCTCGATCACAGTGGTGGATCTCTCCCACTGCAACACTGCATTAACCTTGCTTGGGTCCACAAAAATCCCACCCTGAGATATCACATGTCCTAAAAAATACACTTGTGAAAACCAGAACTCACACTTAGATAGCTTGGCAAACAACCTATCCTCCTTAAGGGTCTCTAACACTATCCTCGGGTATTGTTCATGTTCCTCCATTGTCTTGGAATAGCTTAAAATATCATCAATTAACACCACAACAAATTGATCGAGGTAGGGTCTAAAGATTCTGTTCATGTAATCCATGAACATTGCCGAAGCATTCGTTAACCCAAAGAACATCATGAGATACTCATAATGTTCATACCTAGTTCTAAAAACGGTCTTAAGGATATCATCTTCCCTAACCCTTATCTGATGATACCCAGACCTAAGATCAATCCTTGAGAAACCCGCAGCTCCTCTCAGCTAATCCATTAGATCGTTTATCCTAGGCAACAGATACTCATACAAAACCTATGAGAATATCCTGATGAGTTTCAAACTAAAGGCACACACCAAAGAATACCTTGCATAGGGTTAGGCATAACTCCATGTCTCTGTGAACACTGTTTCGCAAAGTGTCCTTGTTGACCGCACACAAAACATACTAGACATGTCTTGTGGCCATGTTGTTTTCCACATTTCGAGCACTTTTGGTTCCACGTTCCAACTTGAGTCTGCTTTCCTTTAACAAGTAGAAACTGAGACCAAGAGATACTATCATTATCTTCAACAGTAGATCTTTTCTATTTTAGAGAGCCTACTAAAACGGCATCCCTCTCACTGAACTGCTCCTCAGTTGCTACTGGAGAAACTAACGGTTGAGATCGATTTGCTTCTATCCTCTTAAGCATCCTGTTAACCACAATAACCTACTCCCTCATAGCCGTTGCCATTGCCATCATTGCTTCCGCCAAAGTAGGGCCCTCTCCAGAGGAGCTCCTGTCCCCACGGGTTTTCCTTGGAGATGCCATAATTTCCTGCTCACACAGAACAACACATATTGAGGTAGCTAATCTCAATATCATGTAACCGTGCAACAGTAGCTAAAAACAGTCATACCATAGGTAGGTCATGCAATTCAATCAAACATCTCACACAAGAGACAAAAGAAATGCACAACACAAGAAGGAATTCCAAAACATGCCTAAGCATAGTCAGTTCACACCCAGGCTCAACAGAATGAACTGCTTTGATACCATAACGTAACACCCTAATATGAATTATCATAAAATAAAAGGAAAATTTCAAAATAAATCGCATTAAAGTTGTCACTTCTAAAAATGCGAAAAATAAAAACCCATAATAACCTGTATAGTCATTATAAAGAGCCACGAATGATGAAAAAGTCATATATACAAACATCACTAGCTAACAAGCCATAATGTATACATAAGCTTTTATAAACAACCAGAAATATATGTATATACAAACTAGTTCACAAAGAAACAAAATACTAATCTAAGCCTTCTGGTTCTTATTTTTCTTGCCCTTACCATTTTTAGGGACTTTACCTAGATTTACATGGAACACACAGAGGTGAAAAATCACAATTTCTCAGTATAAGCATACCAAGACCAGTAGTTAATCATTTACAATAAATAAATCAACTGGACATGTACATACACACGACGTAACAATTATACAATAATCAACAATATCAAAGAATCGCTTATACAACCCTAAGACATTATCGAACAAGCAACCAATGGATCAAGCAAGACAACTGCCCATACAATTACTAATAAATGTAATGCTTTATGATATGATGTATAGTTATGCTCACACAAAGTCCTAATAATATGATGATGCAGTGCAAGTGCATATTTTAGTTTTTAAAAACACATTCCACTTACTTATTTCCCAATAATCCCATGTTCCCTTGTATATACTAAGCAAGTTAGACCTAAAGCCTTTACCTTGGTAATAGGTGAATACTTTCCCCTTATTGACATAAGAGTACTATTACCACCCCTATACCGTTAACCCTAACCATACAAGCATAAATGCAAGGAGAATTAAGATCCAACACTTGATTCCCAAGCCACATGGTTGTGCACACCATTTGAAGTTACAATACATAGGAAATAGCAAATGACAAGTTTGAAAACTAAATATGCGGGTTTTCTATCAAAACATGCACACTTATCACAAGGTTTACCATAACTAAATGAAAATCAAAGACTAGTGACAGAAGGCTTTGCTTTAACTTAACACATAAGTAGTAAAACTTATGTCACCAGTGCCCTCATATCTAGTTCCTCAAACCATCACTTCCCAAGTGATTTCAAGACAATCTCCAATCGCTCAAGGTTCTAGATACTACTTTATAGCATTCCACAACACTTGGATGCACAAGGTTTTACCAACTTCTATCACAAGGTTTACCCTAACCTAGTGAATAGGAAATAACTAGAGATCTTACACTCTTGGCTCAACTCTAACACATAAAGGAACCAACACATGTCTCAAACCATTCACGAAGCTTAACCTGGACAATCAAGGAAACATGCTTTAAATATGCATTCCAAACACAACATTAACTTTAAAGGAGTAATCTTTGCATAAAGATAGGCACACCATCATGTAACACCCACCTTAGGGTATCACATTTCTGACCAACTCCTTATAAAATCTATTCTCTCAAGTTATGAAATATTTAATATTATCATAATACGAGTTTCAAAATTTCTTTTTGGCGAAAAATATAAATTTACCAAACCTTTAGAAATTATAAAATATAATTAACTAATTAACACACATTACGTAAAACAACATAATTTACCAATATTATTTATTACATAAGATTTACAAAACTCAAAGTTTAATAAATAATTACCACATAAAAACTTGACCTGGCCCAAGTCAAACACTTGAAGAGTAGGGTACTGTACCCGATCTTCTTCCAAATCCTCTTCGGGATCCTTAATAGACAACTCCCCAAAATAAACAACACGCTTAACATCGATATCATTGCGCTGGGCATCAGTGCCTCCGTGGAACTGCACTTGCACGTAGTCAGAAAAATTTCTCCTTGCAGCCATTGTAGACCGATCAAACAAAGTTAAACCAACTCAAACCTAGGCGATCCTACCTCATCCTTCTTACGGTCTTTATCAAACATAAACATGAAAACATACATACAACAATACAGCAAAGAGGTGAGATCCCCTACATCGATTACTAATATGGTAGCAAGGAAACGACAAACATGCCAACACAGCTCAATATACAATCCATAAAATAACATAAAATTAGCAGATATATTCATGATATTTAATAAATAAATATTCTAATAAACTTGCAACACAATATATGACATACTAATAAAACCACAATAATATTATATCACGACAATATAAATGCTGATTATGCATATGCACGATGTGTATGCTGACTATCCTTATGTACAATGCAACCAGTTCCTACTCTATGAAGCTAGACTCAAATTTAGAGATGAACGTTCCAGTCCCCCCTAAAAGACAGTCTATGCCGGATAATGAAAAGAAATAGTATTTGTCGGGCTGTCAGTGCGCTGCAATCGATTTATCACGGCTAGGGGTATATATATATAAAGTGATAGCATAATCACTAATGATAACATCATCACTATGTGAATCACCATGCCCTGACGTCCCTAAAATCTATCAAGATTCCACTATCCTGTAAATTCCCATTCACTCTTTAGGCATCAAACGCCACAACAGCCATCAACTGTATAATGCTCAAATGCATATTTAATGAAATCAAACCACACCTGACTCTTTCGTCCATCTGATGTTTCTGGTTATAAAAGCAAATCACCGTTGTACCATTTCCAATGATATTAAAGCAATCACCCATACAATTGTCTAATACCATTAATATTAATGATATTATATAACAGCCCATACAACTATATAATACTAAAGATCCATTCGGGTCCAGTACTTCGGCTCAAAAACACAATGCTAAATCACAAACCACTTGGATCCAGTACGTCGGCCTTACAACAAAATTCACTGTTCCTTTTAATCGCGTAGTGATATTATCACGTTTTCACAATCGCAGAAGACTTCTGTTACTTTTTCAAATTGCGTAAAGATTTTAAAACATTTTCTCAATCATGTAGTTAAAAATCACTGTTTTTAAATTGCGTAAGAGTTCTTCTGCGTATAGGATTCTTTATAACCAAAATAATTTTCCTTTCCACATGATTCTTATCAAATCCAACATATCACTCATGATATTGCTACTATGACATATTCATGCTTACCATTAAAGCAATAAATCATATTAAGCATCAAATCACAATTCAATCAAAATCATACCATCTCATATAATTATTCAAGTAATAAAATCATGCATAAATAATAAACAACAAAATCACATATAATAGAGCATAGAACACATAAACATACACAATCAAGTGAATAAATCCTTTAAGGGATTTTTCACTCACAAACACAAACAAATCCATTCGCTCACCATCACATATAGCCGATGAAGTTAATCTCCCTCTTACCTCAAAGAAGACAAAAACCCTTCAAGTTCCTTCTCCTATGGATTTCGTGAAACACCCTCAAGAACCCTAACAAGCTTAAATCAAACTAGAGTCACAAACAAAGCTTGAAAATCAATCATGGTTTAGAAATTCAAAAATCCAACTTAGGAACAAGAAATCAAGAAGTTACCTTTAGAAGTAGATAATCTAAGCTTGATTTTGAAGCATTTAGAAGATGAATTAGATAAAACTCACAAGATGAAAAATGTTTAGAATTGTATCTAGGTTTAGAAAATGGTATTGGATGAAATTATAGGTGAGTGGAGGTTGGTTTTAGGTGGGGAGGCCGAAACCTTCAAGAAGAGAGAAAGAATGGAGTTCTTTGGTTGTTCTTGGAAAAGAGAGAAAATGGAGAGAAACTTAAGTCACAAAGTGTTAGAATGAAATGAAATGTCAAATTTTTCAAGACTTGGCCGTGTAGTTTGGTTGGATAGGAAATTCAGCTTGTTCAACAAGATAAAATTTGATCACATGACTTCACGTGGTTTTCACATGGCTTAGGTCATAAAGTAGTCATCCTTTGATCATTATATGATTCATGAACATCCTAGAATCACCTAGTGGCCGTGTGGTTCATTAGAAAACTAACTAAGTTTTGATTCCATTTAATTTTTAGTTATATTTAAACTAACTTAGTTAGGTCATTTAGTTACATAATTAACTATCTAGTTACTAGATTATGTCATGCATTTGTCATGCATTGATCATGTCTTCTAGATGTCTCTAGAACCACCTTGTAACCATAGACTCTAAGTATTAGTAAACTTAGTTTGTTCCATTTAGTTACTACTTAGGCTTTTTAGAGTAACTAAGTTAGATTATCTTGTTCCTTGATAACTAGTCTAACCATTAATGTTGACTTCATCTCCTAACCATTGATTTAATCTAGGGTAGATATCCTAAACTTCCTTATCAAGTTTGTTCTCACACCATTGATTAGATCAATGGTGATCATCCAATGCTTCTTCATCAAGTCTTACCATCCAACGGTTCAAAACAAAGTCTATGCCACTATTGTTGACTTTTTGATAAATAAGCTTAATTCTAATTAGTTGATCATAAAGCAATGTAATGATGATTCATAATTACACTTAAGATATTTAACTTAGATATTTTACGTAGATATTTTACTGAGATATTTTTTGTTATATATTTTATCCATAAATATTTATCCCTAGATATTTTACTAAGTGAGTCATTGCTTCTACAAGCTTCTAGAAAAAGAATGATAGGATAAGCTTAAAAGAAATGAAGTAGTCAATTTGACTTTGTCTTCTAGCTTAAGTAGTCAATTTGAATTTCTCCTCTTCAACTTGAGTATCAAATTTGCCTTCTTCCTGCTTGCCATTGGTTCATCACTTCGAGTCATAGCCATCAAGATATTTTTTTTAGAAGATATTACCCAATGGATAATAGCTACTGTTATTATTACTCAATGAATAATAACATTGCTCAATGAATAATAAAAAACTTAGATAAAGAAAATTTTCGTCAACTGTTCCCGGTTTCGAGTTTAGTAAGATCCCTCGATCCCGCCTTAACAATCCAAAACTTTCAGGTTCAGGAAAAAAATTTATTTTTCCGGGCCCGCCTCAAACACACATATAGCTCAAAATAATATTAAAATAATAAAAAACTTAGAAAAATCCACAAAAATTCATAAAAACCCTAAAAATTATAAACTCATATATATTTAGAAAAAATGAAATTCGGGCATACAGTTTCAAGATAATATTAAAATAATCAAATTAATTAAAAATTCCTAAAAATTCACAAAAACTCACAAATATTATAAAACGTATTTATATCAAGAAAAATGAAAAAATCGGGATGTTACACATCACACTAAGGAAGCCTAAGATTTCACAACTTTTTAGATATATACTAAGTGATCATTTTCTCCAAGAATTACCTCATTGGTGCCTCAACACACTTAGGAAAGCATATAAGAGTGATCCTATCACTTAGGAAATTTCAAAACATCAAAAACTCAATATTGGAAGTCCCAGCAACTCACGCCTAGGCATGATACACCTACACCACAGCGTGATGGTCTCTGCTCACTGAAAACTGAAAGTCTGAGGCTCACGCCGCAGCGTGATGGTCTCTGCCCGTTGAAAACTGAAAGTCTGAGGCTCACGCCACCGCGTGAGAAGCAGAACCCAGGTTTTGCAAAATTCTACAAACCCAGTACTATTCCATTAGTTTTTCTCATGAAATTCCAACACTCCAAGTTAGTTTCTAGGTGATTTTAAGTTCTTAACAAGTTCACTAACAAGAAGGAAACATAAAACATCAATTGATTTCATAAAAAATGGATCAAAACACTAAATCACTCATCCAAATCCCTAAAATCAACACTTAGAGCATTTTAGGTCCAAATGGAGAATTTCTAATTTCTAATACAAACTATTAATATGAACAAGTCATAAACACCATTTAAAACTTATCCAAACAAGAAAATCACTCAAAACATCACAAGAACTCAATTTGGCATATTAAACCTCAAATAAGCCTAACATGAAAAATGAGTAGAAGTGAGAGTTTAAAGTGTCAAGAACCCCTACCTCAAGCTGCCTTTGATGGAACCTTGATGCTACAGATTGATCCTCAATCTCTAGCCTTGGATTTCCCTTTCTTCCTTTGCTTCTTGGTTCCCTTTCCTCCACTTGAGCTTCCTTCCCTTGCTGCTATTTTGTTCCAGCCTTGAAGAGAAAAGAGAAAAGAGAAAAGTGAAGAAATATGAAAAAAGTCACAAATAAGAAGGTAAAAAAGGATGGTTGTAACTGTGGATAGTTTGAAGCCAAGTAATACCACACTGATATTTTTTGATCTGATAAAAACACTTAGATTTAGCTAAACCAAGTTTTTCAAGTTCCAACAACCTTAAAATAAATTTTAAGATTCATTAAAAAAGTTATTTCTCTAATATCATAATTTTTCATATTTGTGACTAGTCATTCTGGCTTTAAATAGACAACCAATATGCCTAAAAATATCAAACTAACTCTGATTATTCTCAAACTTTAACCACATCACAGAATACACATTTGTGACTTAAAAATAAATTATCCACATTTATTTTCATTAGCTAGGCCATTTAAGCTAATATCTGGGTCATTTTAAGCTACTTTTCACCTTTCAGCTTGAAGTAAAGTGCCTAATTTAACTTAGATTGTCACAAAATTAAATAGACATGTTAATTAAGTATTAAGCTACCTCTGTAACTATTTATAAGTCTAATATGTTAAAGAGGATGTTACAAAAGTAACTAACAAGAGATAGCCTATTTGCTGACTTAACTGGGCCCCAAATGAAAATGTTTGAATAAAATGATTACATTTTCTTGGCTCAAAGCACTTAGTTGAAATGCCAAGAATATGAGGATTGACATGATGTCAGTGCATGATGAAAAAAATGTTCATATTTTGCTTACATTATTTAACATTGGTTGTTCTCTTTGCACCGACCGAAGAAGAATGGCTAGTAGAAATTTAGGTTTTAGAGACCGAAAAATCGGTCTCTAAATCATAAAAATCAGTCTCTAAAATAATTAGAGACCGATTTAGAGACCAATTTAAATTAGTCTCTAAAACCCTTGTCACTAAATATTAGTGATTGATATTGGTCGGTCGCTAAATTTAGAGATCGATTTAAAGACCGATTATTTAAAAAAATCAATCTCTAATTTCAATCAAAAATTGATTAATTATTTTTTAAAAAAGTGTATTAGAGACCGATTTAGTGACTGATTTTTTAGAGACTAATTTATCACTCTCTAAATCAGTCTCTAAATCAATCTCTAAAAACTGAACATATTATATATTTTATGGAATCGGTTGCTAACTCGGTCTCTAAACTAGAGAGTGCTTTATCGATCTCTAAATTAGTCTCTAAATCAGTCTCTAAGTTAGTCTCTAAAACTGAACATATATAATTAGAGACTGATTTAGAGACTATTTTATTAGTCACTAAATCGGTCACTAAATTAGTCTCTAAATAATAAAAAGAAAAAAAGTGATTAGTCCAGGGACTAGTAAAACGTCATTAACAGAACACTTTCACGTTATGATGCATAAAAACCTGGATCAAATCCTACGTAATAGCCCCAGATCATGCAGAGGACAATAAACTGCTGAATTCTCAAAATTGTTCATTGCTAGTACTCAAAATCTCAAGCTATAACCGAACATAAATTAAACCAGGATCAACACTTACAGTAAAATATCTTATTCTATAGACCTAGCACAATATAAAAAAGATTAGAAAACACCCAAAGCAAAATAACCTTAAAATCAGAACAGGGTATCTCAAAACTCATTTCTTTTTTCCAGCCTTGGCAGCATCAGAGGCCTTAGTCTGCACAAACAAAACATGCCAGATGTTATAATTTAATCAAACATGGATGACATAGGACGTAAACAATCATCAACAAACAATTATTGTTAACTACAGAAATACCTTCTTTACTCCATGAATCTTATTAGCTATATTCTTTCTCTCCTTCATTTGCTTCCTTGACTTTTCTACTTTAGTATCAAGGCCGTTCTAAAATAGATGAAGAGATTTCAGTTTGCTCACACAAAACAAAGTACCCATGCTAAGACAGAAAATAAGCATCTTAAAAAAGCAATTTTTTAATTCTCAAAGACCAAATAAAAAAAACATAGATGACAAGATATTAAAGGATAATAAGATTAAGCTGCTAAGTGCTAAATGACAAGATATTAAATAATGAAATTATTTAAGAATAGATTGGCAGCAGTCACCATTGCCATCTATAGAGCAAAATCTCTTCAGAAAATTGTAAAGAAATCTGATGCTCAGTGGTGTACTGCTACCTACATTTACAATTACAACAACCATATGATTTCAGTGGTGTCATTTTCTGAATTTTTTTGCTTATAATTTCATGAAGCTCGTATCTTTAAACACTTCAATCAGATTTATACAACAGAAGTGCCAAAGAGGGATAAAATTAAAACTTTTTAACAATATTTGTTACTAAAATTAAAATATTGTGTAAAGAAAGTTAAAAAAGGAACCAAAATTCTAATAACTGAAAGTGTATTTTATAACTTTCTATTGTTCAACGTACCCATTGAGGATACAGTTCAGGCACATGACACGACAAGAGTTAGGCTGTCTAACAAATAGAGTCTTATTCATGACTTACATATAATATTAAGAGATGAATAATTTTAGTATATTAAGAGATGCCTATTTTAGTGGAGACTGTGATGAAGAGAGTATGAACATCACTAGGTTCGAATGAGTTTTATATGGTTTAGAGACTTTTGTAAGGTATTGTCCTATCACTTTTGATAATGTACTAGTGTAACCTTAATTTGTGTCACTTTGATAATGTACTAGTGTAACTTTAATTTCATGAGGATGTGAAGAAATTTTACTTTAAAATTTGTGAAAATAAAAATAGTAAGATTTATGTAAGATCCTTTTATGTGTTTGTTGTACTAATCCACTCTTATGACTTGTTTGAGAACCTATACTTTATTTCTCCTATCCAGGACTTAAGTTTTGGGCTCAATTAATGTACTCATCACCCGAAAATGAAAGCTCTTTAAGCAGATTGTATATAACTACACTGGGGCCATTGATTCTGGAATCCATACTTGGAATTCCATTGCTAAGGATCCAAAATCTATATCTAGTCTTCCACTTGTTTGATCTAATACAATAAAGTTTGAGAGTTGGGTTGTGTGCAATAGATAAGTTGATTTCACACTATTGATAAACCAGAATAAGAACTTTTCTAGATCATGAAGTATGTATATACAATTAAAGGGTACATTATGAATGCACCTTCTGAAGTTCTATTACTCACAATGTCATCCTAAATTTAAAGTTTCAAAATTGTATATCGATTTACTATGCAAAAAGACAATTAAAATACTATGCAATATTTTTTTCCAAGACAGTAGAACATTTATTAAATCTATTAGTTTATGATAAAGAATCATCAAACAAAGAGAAGGTAGCTGAATTAAACTCTGAGAAAGCCATGCGCTCAAGCTAAATGCCCAGACTAACAATTTCATGGCAATAATAAAGCATATGGCTCTTGAAAACCCAATGAGTTAGAATAGAAATTAGCTATGCAATTGCAGAACCATTTAATGCACCATAGAGATGAAGTTATAATGAAGTTGTAATAGAGATGAAAACAAATAGTCTCCGAACAAGAAGTACCTCCATCATAGGAAGAGATTAGTTCACAGTACCTGCATGGACCTATTTCATTCTCCAAAACGAAGTACTTATCTAGCTGCAAGAACCTGTAAAAGTCATAAAGCAAAAGATATATGAATTAAACACTAACACAATGGTGTAATCTGGAAATTGGAAAGTAAATTATAAAATTGGAAATTTGCAAAGGAAAAGCACATAGTATTAATAATTAAGGCTAGGAAACAAACATTTAACAAACACTAAATTTGATGTCTGCATTCAATATTATGTGCATATTACAAACCATTTTAAAAATTATGAAATCTTAACTCAAAGAAGTTTTATCTGTTAACTTTCCAATGAGACCAACCCCGTGTTATTTGGAGTCCTATAACTCAATTTCTGAACCTTTTAGTACAGGCTGCTCAAAGTAGAACCAAAAACTTCTGCATAATTCAGCACCTCTCCATAAATGAATCCCCTGAGTTCTGTTTTTCTACTCACTCAGGGCACAAGCTTGAGTAAGAGGAGTTTACATTTCTACTATGGTTTTGATGTAGATAAAAATGTATCAATCTTTCTATTGTGTGTAAACAGGTTATGTAATGATTAAATGCATATTATTTGCAACAATAATAAGCTTTCTAGTGCAGATTAAAAAAAAAGAAGCTTTCAAGTGGTAAGAACTATTTATTTCTTGGACATTGTACTTAATTGCCACTACAAGATGGTTTATTAGAGGCTAATAAATATTTTCCAGGAGAATTTCATATAAGAGAAGGAATTACCGATAATAATTAACATGTGATATTACATTTGATATTTTAGTGTGCTATTACATGAATAGAAGATAGTATATTTTTAGTACTCAAAGCCTCATATACTCATGCACCTAGTGTATTTTAAGTCTCTTATTTTACTTCACAGGCTTGTTCTAAAACAGCAAATTGACTCCATAAGATCCACAGGTTATTAGCCACTCCTATATATTTTTTTAGAAGGCTACATTTAATAAACAGAGATAATTTATGGATACCCATACACCAAGGTTATGATACATCTTCACACTTCCCAGGCCAATTTCACATATTCATCAAGTGCATGTTTTGTTATACATTCTAAGTTGAAATGAAAAGGCAAAAGTCTGTGAAGTTACTCTGTTGTGATCTACTCATGAGCATGATAGGCATTATGCTTTATATTCATTATTCAAACCTTTCTTGGCTTCGTACAATCTTTTATGCCAAATGTCAGTTTTCTACCATCTATCAACATTCCTTATCAAGACAAGCTAATTTAAATAAAACCACAATGTTGCAAGTAATGCGTTTCTAGAATATAATTATACTATCCTTTTTTTATTGGATAATTATACTATCTTTAAAGAATTCATTATTTTTAAAAAAAAATGCCAATAAAAGAAAAGCAAGTACATAAATGATCTTATAGGAGGCCAACCCACAGATTAAATAGTGAAACAGTAAAATTTAATAATGAAATTAAGAAGCAAGTAAAATACCTTGATGCAGAGAAATGTTGAAGAGATCAACCCACCTCGCTAAGAACCAAATGTCTTCCAGTATTAAATACTTGCCATCTACTTTTATTCAAACATCTTATTAGGCTCCTAAGAACAAAGGCACAAATCTCCATTCACTCGCTACATTTACGAAAGAATTCAGATTACCCTCAGAATGAATTTATTACATAACAACCACTAAAAAATATATATAAGTTTAAGTGATAGAAAGAAATAAAAAAGTAATGAGTGCACTGCTATAATGCAAAGTACATAGAATAAAAAGAATTCAAAGCAAAAAAATTGAGTGTAAATAAAAAAGATGACACCTCTAAAGGTACCAATCAACACTAGAAGCACAAAGCAAAATCCAATAAATCAAAAGATCACAACAATCATCAATGACCCACCATCAAAGAAGTTAAACCGGAGATAATAGACTCTATTCTATTTCCAAATTGCTACAAGGAAACCTCATAATTACCAAACAGAATAAGCAAATCAGCGTAAGATCTTCTTAATCATTAGCAAATAAACAACACACATAAGTCTTTTGCACAACAATACCTATGAGGAGCAAAAAATAGACAAGAAGAAATAAGGACAAAGGACCAAATAATGAAGCAATAACTTGAAGCAATGACTTAGCATCTTAAGTCTGAAACAAACTCAGAATTCAAGTAATAAGAAAATCCCAACTCCATCCATTATCATTTTTCATTTTTTGTAGCAAACACGAAATAAACTATCAATCAAGCTCTTCGTATCATTTACCAACATTCACAAACAAGACCAATACTCATCATTAGTTAACGAACAAATTGACATTTTATCAAGTAATGCATGTGCAACTTTCATGAAAGAAATTCTGCAATTTAAACAAAATTTATCAAGTAAAATGGAAAATATCTTTGTACCCAGCTAAAATTTAGATGCAGAGTGAGGTTGGCTCTCAAGTTGTTACCTTAATTTGGAGCTGTAAAAACTTCACATATTGGATAGCTTCCTTAAGCATGGTGCTGATATCCACCTACAATTCACCAAGAAATAAAGCTTGAGCACCATAACCAACTGTTTAGTAATAGTTCAATTGCCATTGAGAAAGCTACCTTAGTTCCGTTAGGGACAAGGTTTTGCAGTATTCTCAACCTTTCATTTATTCTTTCTCTTCTCTTCTGCACAATTCAAGAGGAAAAACCTTTTAGTTTCAGATATAATGAACTATATTTTGCTGAGAGCAAAGACAAGATTATTAATACAGTGATAATAATGGCATGTGCAATTCTCATCATGATTTTTTATTAAAGAAATGCCCTTCAAAGGGGACTTACTCTTGCATAAAGGCTCTGTGGATCAGTGGAAGGACCACCAGTAGATCTTGATTTTCTATATAAATTGGGAGCTGCGAGATCTTTTGAGCTCAGACTTGAAGATGCCCCTCCATTTAGCTCCTGCGAAGCATTAGAATCACCCTCTGAAAGGCAGATGCTGGAGCTTTGTCTTTGGAGGCCAGCGCAAACATAAATGTATTCTCTTCATTGTTGCTCATAGAAGCAGATTTTGGATTCTTCCTTCATTTAGCATTAGACAAGAAAATATGTATCATAGCAAACTAACCAATCAAACATAAATGTGATGAACTCCATCTCAGATAATTTATCTTATATATCAAACTTAAATAAGTAAAAGCAAATCCTACCTACAGGTACAGCCAACTAAGAAAAGCTTAGAGTTTGATATCAGTCATTTCATAAATGAATATCAATGACCATTAGCTACCGATAATCATTGGAAACACCATATACAAGAATATTGTATAAAATAAATACAGTAGCTCAAACAAATTTGTTGAGCAATATAAAGCAAGTGGAATCAAAACATTGTACCTGAACCATTTGCTTGGTTAGTGAAGACAGATTTAGGAAGCAACAAAAGGGGATGGGACCTCAGTTTTCTGAATTGCACTGAGACTTTACTTAATCATTTGACTAGTATCCACAAACCAAAAAGATATAAATAAATGATTTCAAATTTGAAGAAAGAGTGCTATATGATAGTTGAGCGGTGCGACGGAGCGATGCAGTGCAGCGGAGCTACGACGCGATAGTAAGGAAGAGCGGTGTGGCTAGGACGCATGGCACAGTCCGACGCAGGACTAGATCCATTGTGGATCAGATAGTGAGAGCGGGTATCGCGGTGCGGTTGGGACGACAGATCTGACTCGCGACGAGTGGCGCGATGGTGTGGGCTGGGTACTGATCTAGTCAGGCAGGTCATGGATTGTGGTTGGGCACAGAATGGATGGATCTGTACCAGAGGCGTGACGGTGATGGTTGAGGTGGGGCGGATCTGGTTCGACGATGGAAAGGTGGTTGTTGAGTTTGGCCGGCTGAGATTATGATATGGAAGAGACACAGTGGTGTTGCTCCGATAGCAAGCACTGCAAGTCTTGGGTAGAGGAAGCTGCGGTGCAGCGAGCGTGAGAGGGAGAGGGCGAGAGACTGAGAGGGAGAGAGGGTGAAAAAGTGAGAGGTATTCCAAATTGAGATTTTTTGTAATCATATCATTTTTTTAGCGACCACAATTTCGGTCGCTACCTTTTTTTAACTTTCTTTTATAGTATAATTTTGGTACTTAGTTCGATCTCTAAAAAAAATTTAAAAACTGAATTGGAGACTATTTTTTTTTGTAAATTTTTTTATTTAGAGACTGAAATATTGGTCTCTAATAATAAGATATATTTTTATTTTTTTATTTTTTTATAACATAATGTCAGTCTCTAATTCGATCTTAATAGAAACCGAAATAAATCGATCTCTAAAACCTAAATTTAGAGACCAAATTAGAGACTATTTTTTTGTAATTTTTTTAATTTAGAGATTGAAATATCGGTCTCTAATAATAAGACACATTTTTATGTTTTTTAAAATTTTTTAATAGCATAATTTTGGTCTCTAATTCGGTCTCTATAAAGACCGAAATAAATCCGTCTCTAAATCGGTAATTAGAGACCGATTTTATTTCGGTAGTAAATTAAATATTTTTCCTTAATTGGTCTCTATTTTGATTTCTATAGAGACTGAAATAAATCAATCTCTAAATCGGTCTCTAAAACCTAAATTTCTAGTAGTTTGTTAAAGATTGAAAATAAATAAATGAATTTGGTGCCAAAATAAAATAGACTATATAGCCCTATCTATGGCCAAGATGTTATTGAGAAGTGTCGAAATGTTAAATACTAATGGCTTATGGTTTTAAATAACCATTCAATTATTTTAGTTCTTATACTGTGCAGTTGGTCAAAGGGAATCAATGGAACCTTGTTTTAGTTGGGCCAAAGAAAATTTTAATGGTGATGTGCAACCATTATTCTACTAGCCAATATGACAAACTAAAGATGCTATTCCTTTGGCAATATTCGACCAAGATAGTGTGATCATATCACCAAAGTCGAATTAGTAGCTCCTACACAGAATTTAAACCATGAGTTTGGCGAAAGAAAAATGACATATGAGTGGTTGAAATGGCTAAGGGTCGAATAGATGAATGTTGGGAACTAACTTATGGCTGACATGTGGATAGAACATTTTCTTGCATGAAGCAATCAGCTTGTTGAAGATATAAGGAATTCGATGCTTGTTCAATATATTGTTGACATTCGATGCTAGCAGCAGTTAATTATATCGATTGGAGAATTAAAAATTATGCAAAATTTTTCATGGCTTGAGGCTAACTGTGCCAAGAAATGTCGATATTGAAAAGATGAAAGGTGTTAGAGAGAAAGGATAGTGGAAGTTAGTCTGTTATGTTATGTTAGTAGTTAGTTACTATAATATGTAGTTAGTTATTATAATCAGTTATCAATTACGGATTATATATAGCTATATATAGCTGAATGTACTTGTAATACCGTATGATGAATTCATTTCAACAACTTTCAGATCTCTCAACATTCTATCTCTCATTCTTGTTCATCTCTCATTTCCTTTTCTTACTTGAGGTCTGATACCTTTATGGTATCAGAGTATCAAGGTTCGAATATGGAAGAACTTAGTTCTGGTTCTTCATCTTCCACTACCTTCACGCTTCAAACCTTTTCTAATCCAGTTTCATTCAAATTGGATGAATCAAGTTTCTTACCATGGAAATAGCAAGCATTAGCTATTATCAGAGGCTTCAAGTTACACAAATTCATCATTGGATCTGGAGGTATGCCTCAGAAATTTGTAACTCCAAGAGATGAAATTCAGTCAAGAATCAGTGATGATTTTCTTAATTGTGAAGCACAAGATCAGTTACTCTTGTCTTGGTTACTTTCTTCCATGTCTGAAGGGTTAACTATAAGAATGGTAGGTTGTGGTCACTCTTATGAAGTTTGGCAAAAGCTTGAAGTGTTCTTCACATCGCAGACTAAAGCGAAGGTGAAACAACTCAAGCTTCAACTCAAGAATGTCAAGAAAACCACCGGGGTTAATGATTATCGCTTGAGTATCAAGAAGATTGCTGATACATTAGCAATTGTTGGCACACCTGTTGACACTACAGATTACATTGAGATCATATTTGATGGTTTACCAGAAGAATATGATGGTTTCATCACTTCAGTCATGTCCAGATCTGAGAAATACTCCATTGTTGAGATTGAAGCATTACTGATGGCTCAAGAAAAACACAGAAAGAATTCAGAATATTTTAATCCATAAGTGAATCTTGCACAACAGCAGAACTTCAAAGATAAGAGAAGCTTTGGTAACAGTAATAATTATTTTTACTAGAATGGTCAGTTTCAAAATAATGGTCAATATCAGAATGGTGGTAATGGTGCTATTCATAATTTTGGTCAATTCCAGGGTCAGTTTAGAGGTGGTTTTGGATGATTTAGAAGCAGAGGAAGGTTTTATCGAGGAGGTGGTAAAGGATCAGTCAAATGCTAAGTTTGTGAAAAATATGGCCACATAGGTTGGAATTGTCATCATAGGTTTGATTAGCAATATCCAGCACCTAATATGAATTCAAATTTTGGTGCTCATTCACCTTAACTATACATGACCCAAGCATTTAGCTCTATTCCTAACTCTGCCAATTCTCAAATGTCAGCAATGTTAGCCACTCCTGAGACTCTTTATGATCTTGCTTGGTATCTAGATTCTGGTGCCACAAATCACCTTACTCCAGAATCTGAGAATCTCATGACAAAAGTAGTTTACAGTCGTGATAACACCGTAAAAATGGCAAATGGTGTTGGCATGTAGTTAAAAACCATTCACCTCTTGAACTTTTGTTTTAGGGACTACCAGATTATTAGTTTTTAAAGACTTTTGGTTGTGCTTGTTATCCTTTCATTCGACCATATAATCAATACAAAATAGATTTCAAGTCTGAAATATGTGTATTCTTGGGTTACAGTCCATGTCATAAAAAGGTTACAGGTGTTTATCTTCTTCTGGAAAAGTCTACATTTCCAGACATGTTAAGTTTGATGAATTCTTGTTTCCTTTTAAGTCTTGTTCATCTAATTTTCCTTCTGATTTGTCTACACCTACTAGTTCTTATGTTTCTGTGTCTCTTCCACCATCCATTCCTATATATGTTAGATCTATTCCTGTAGTGCCTCATTATACCATGTTAGCACCACTACTTCACCTGTTGAAGATGTTGTTTCATTAATACTTGCTATATCAGATCAATTGCCCCTTACTACTCTGCCAGCTGCCACTGTCAATAGTTCATCTCCTCTACCAAATTCTGATAATGTAGTTACAAAACCTTCTCTTATTCAGAATCTTTATCCAATGATCACCAGAGGCAAATCAGGTATTGTTAAGCCTAAAGTACTATTGTCCACCTCAGCCTCTAATGACTCAGATTGTGAACCTGCAACTGTTAAAATTGCTTTAAGCAGTCCATAGTGGAAAGCTACTATGGAATAGGAGTATCATGCTTTGCTGACTAATGATACTTGGTCTTTAATGCCTTTACTAGCTGATAGAACAATAATTGGTTGTAAGTGGGTTTTCAAATTGAAGAGAAATTTTGATGGTTCTATACAGAAACATAAGGCAAGACTGGTTGCCAAGGGGTTCCATCAACAAGAAGGCTTTGATTTCTTTTGAAACATTTAGCCTAGTTGTAAAGCCAACTACAGTGAGAGTTGTATTGACCCTAGCTTCGTCCAGAGGTTGGCTAATTAGGCAAATAGACATTAATAATGCCTTTCTTAATGGAGACTTACAAGAGGAGGTATACATGTCTCAGCCTCAAGGTTTTGTTCAAGGTGGTATACATCTAGTGTGTAAGTTAAACAAAGCACTTTATTGTCTTAAGCAAGCACCAAAGGCTTTGTTTGACAAATTAGCTTCAACATTTATCACACTAGGTTTTCATTCAGCAAAGTATGATACTTCTCTATTCATCTGATTTACTACTACCTTAATCATTATGGTCCTAGTCTATGTTGATGATATTCTTGTCACTAGTGACTCACCTCAGTCTGTTACAAACCTCATCCAGCTACTACACACAAAGTTCCCACTTAAAGATCTAGGCTCTCTCAATTACTTCCTTGGAATAGAGGCTAAAACTACTTCTAGTATAGGTCTTCATTTATCTCAAACCAAGTACATCAAAGATCTTTTAGCCAAAGTTAATATGTAGTCTGCCAAGCCAATGCAGATCCCAATGATTTCAAGTCTGAAACTTACGGCAGTAAAGAATGATCCAGTAGAAAAACCCTCCTTATACAGATCCATTGTAGGTGCATTACAATATGTCACCATAACAAGAACTGAATTAGCTTACTCAGTCAATAAAGTATGCTAGTATGTCACTAATCCTATGGTTTCTCATTTGTTGGCAGTAAAAAGAATTCTTAGATATTTGGCTGGAACAACAAACTATGGTCTGTTGCTAAACAAATCTGCCAATTTTAATATCACTGCTTTTTGTGATTTAGATTGGGACTCTAATGTGCATAACAGAAGGTCTACCTCAGGGACATGTGTCTTTCTTGGCACTAATCTGATTTCATGGTCCTTAAAGAAACATTCAGTTGTATCTAGATCAAGTATAAAGGCAGAATATAGGAGTCTTGTTGTTGTTATTGCAGAAATAACCTGATTGAAGTCTCTACTGAGTGAACTTCATGTACCAGTAACTCAAACTCCTGTAATATACTGAGATAACCTTAGTGCAGTCTTACTTGCAGCCAATCCAATATTGTACTCAAGAACAAAGCACTTTGAACTCAACCTGTACTTTGTCAAAGAAAAAGTTCAACAGAAATTAATTGATGTTCAGCATATTCCCTCACATGAGCAGACTACAGATGTATTAACCAAACTAGTTTCCTCTTCTATCTTTAATATGTGTAGGTATAGACTCAGAGTTCAAGCTTATCCTCCTCTGAGTTTGCAGGGGAGTGTTAGAGAAAAAGGATAGTGGAAGTTGGTCTGTTATATTCTATTATGTTCTGTTAATAGTTAGTTATTATAATATGTAGTTAATTATTATAATAAGTTATCAGTTACTGATTATATACAACTATATATGGCTGAATGTACTTGTAATACCGTATAATGAATTCATTTCAATAACTTTCAGATCTTTCAACATTCTATCTCTCATTCTTGTTCATCTCTCATTTCCTTTTCTTACTTGAGGTCTGATACCTTTTAAAAGAGTACTAAAGTTAGTTGAAATCCCTTTTACAAGCATTGAACTTTTATTTCATTAGCTATATGCTTATTTCAATTCTTTCATTTGTAATAAATTAAATAAAAAATGATGAGAAGGCCCTAAGATTAGGAAGCCATCATTGCAAAGCAGCGGTTCAAGAGGTTGGTGTGGCAAAATTTGGATGAATGTGCCCTAAGGAGGGTGACGCATACTAAGAAAAATGGCAAGGTGGTCACATCTAATTGATAATGGTCAAATCTAATTTTTTGACATTGATCTACTTGGGTTCATAGCATCAGGGTTGAATTAGTAGCTTGTATTGGATTGGCAAGTCTACAAATGGAGTTTTCCTATCATAGAAGTCACTACTAGAAATTTCTGATTTAGAGACAGAATTTAGTGATGGAACAAATTCCATTTCTAACAAATTCCATTTCTAATAGAGACGAAAACAGAGACGAATTTGATGAATTAGAGAGGAAAAATAAAATTTAAAATTTAGAGACAGAAATGATCTGTCTTAGAATTTTTTGTCTCTAATTTCATCTCTATTTGGTCAATTTAAAGTCAAATATACTTAGAGACGGATTTAGAGATGTAATTTATCCATCTCAGATTTTTTCGTCTCTAATTCTGTCTCTATTTGGTCAATGTGATGTTTTAAAAAGTCAAATATGTGTAGAGATAGAATTTAAAGATGGAAAAATTCCATCTCTAAATTTTTCATCTCGAATTCTATCTCTAATTAATCAAATAGGTGTTTTAAAAAGTCAAAATATATTAGAGACGGATGTGTTCCGTCTCTAAATTATATATAATATTTTATTAATTATTTTTTTTAAAGATAGACGAAATGTTATTTTCATCTCTAATATTTCTCCTCCTCCTCACGTCCCTGTTCTTTAATCATCTCCCACTCTTTTTTTCCATTTCCCACTCTTTTCCCCATCTTTCTCTTTCTCTTCCCAATCTTTCCCTATTGTCCAGGATAGCCGCGTCTCGTGACCGGGCTCGTCACTTTCTAGTCGTCGAGCTCCTTCATCTCCACCACCACAACCACCGCACCACCGAGCTTAGCCCTGCAACTCGCGACCCAGTAGATCCACCACCAACCAGACCCCACGACCACCATTGGGCTGTAACCACTGAGCTCGGCCCTACAACCTGCGACCCATAGATCCACCACGACCACCATTGGTCACCCCACGACCACCGAGCTCGGCCCTGCAACCCCCGACCTAGTAGATCCATCGCCTGCACTCAGATCTCGTCACCACCGCGCCGCTGTCGCTCTGACTATGCCTAGCTTTTGGTTTCTCCTCATCACTCCTTCGTTGTCTCTGCCTTCGCTAAGGTTCACCTTCTTTGAAACTCACTTTCCTCCTTTGTTCAGTTCCCAAATTTTATGCTTGAAAACAGTAATTTCTTTAGCTATTTTTATGGTTTTTAGTATAATTTCTCCTGTTGAGTATTTTGCCCTTCTAGGGGATTTTTTTAGGGGTTTTATTTTGTCATTTATTTATTTATTTATTTTGTTTTAGTTGTGAAATTTTGATATTGAGGGAGTTTAGCTATGAATATAAATTAATTAATATCTATTGTTGAGTAATTGGTGTAAATGTTGATGGTACATAAATTGATTTTAAGCACATTTCTTACAAAGATTCCATTAACATGCATGAAGAGGGACTTGATAGCTCTTTTGTTTTCATGCATTTGTTTGAATTTAAGCATGTTCTTTATAATTTTCTGTAAGGAGAATATCTTATTCTCCTTTTCCTTTTCCTTGTACACATTTCCTCTTCCTATTAGTAACCTCTACCCTTAAGGAGCATGATCAACTAGACCTTTTATTATTTCTTTTTCTGCTGCCAGAATTTCTATCTGGCCTTTGCATGAAGGTGCCAATTTAGTGATCTAATTATATGTCTTTAGTTCTTTAATATGATAGAAGTGTCATAAGATGTCACATTGATTTATATATTACATCAAGTCAAGGATACAAACAATGTCATTTTCAATCGAAAACTCTACCGTGTGAAATCAACTTTGGTCCATGGGCATGTGATTTTAATGGTATAGATATATCATGATAATTTTTTAAAACTGATATTTGATAATAAATTATTGTAATAAGCAATATATATAATCTACTTAGAGACAGATGGATTCAAGAAGAGGATATCAACATGCAGCCAAGTCATTGAATTATGCATTCGCGTTTAAGATATTGTTGTTCATTATTGAGCAAACTAGTGACAATAAACGTATGGGGCTGGATTCTGATTCTTTCATATTTTGGGTTTTGAAATGCACCACCCTCTCTGTCATCATTCATTGCAAATTTGCATTAGTTGAACTCAATTAGCTTTCTGCTTGAAGATTACATACTGTCAATATCTTAGCCGCCACACCTCTTATCTATCTCTTGCTCCTCTCTCCACCATTATTCTCTAGTTTTGGAGCTGCGCACACAGTGCCCATAAATGATTTCTCTTCTTTATTCAATACAAATTATCAGATTTGATAATACTCTTTGTGGATTTTTAACTCTGCTTCATTGAAGCTTAATTTACTTTGTATAAAACTTGAAAGTAGTTTTTGTTTGTTTTGATGCTTCAATTTAGTATTAACCACTCCAAGTGAATTAATGTTTAATGCTTTATCCAATATTAGTGTATATGTATCTTAGTAGAAATCTTGATAGTCCAATTTTGTGTCCTATTTTCTTGACTTCTTCTTGACAGCTTCACTTAAAATTTTTTCTCCTTATTATTACAGCAACATTAGCCAAACCCTAGATCTTCTCAGTCCACTAGAGAAAGGTAGTATATTTTTTTCACTCTTTTGATATCATAAGTAGACAGACTATGCTTCAGCTGGTTTCATTGCTTCCCTAGTTCTATTTTCTATATCAATGTCTATATAGGGGTATGGTAAGAATTTATTGACACCTATATAAAGGTAGAATAGTTTTATACCATATAATAACTTCTCATAGATGCATTTCTCACAAAAATCTTCTTTATTATCATGCTACATCTCCACAAAAATCTTCTCACACAATAACTTCTCATAGTTTTATACCATATAATAACTGGTCCCATATGTGTTGTTTGATATAATAATGATAGTAAAGGCTTCGGGTTTGAGCTACAAACTCTTAAGTGGTATATGTATTGTTAAGATTAAATTGCTATGCTGCATCTGGAGCAATGTATTTAGTTTCTGGTGTAGGCGTCTAGGCACTGTATCTGGAGCGCCTAAGTGCTGATCGTCTAGAAATCAAGTTTTTGCTATAAGTATGAGCGCCTAGGCGCTTCGTCTGGAGCGCCTGGGCACTTAACGTCCAGAGAACTTCTTCTGATGCACTCTAAGGCACCTAGGCACTGCGTATGGGGCGCCTAGGTGCTCAGTGTCTTGACAAATTGGTTATGATCTGCTTCCACTCTCCAAGCTCTCCTTCCTTGAGTGTTTTCCTATACAAGCACATAAGAAAAGTGAGGATTCTTCTTCTTATGATCAACTATTCTCATTCACAAACCAAATCATTCTAATTCTTAATCCATGTTCATATTTGCAAAATACATGGGTCACAAACAACCAAAAGAGTAAATTAGGGGTTACTAAATTAACTTTTCATGCCATAAAGTAATGTCTTTTGTGCGCTTATCAACTCTCTTTGTTTGGAACTTTGGATTGATTAGATTATTGGATGTATTCAGCAAATGTTGAAACCTTTGTGTAATGTATATCATTACATGTATTTATTAAAATATCTGAGTTTAGAGTACCAAAAAAAAATAGTGGGCTAGTGTATTTTGATTGACATGCCTTTTGTGTATTTTTAAATTAGAAATAGGATGGAAGCTCTTGAGCATCGAAAGTGGATGGCTAAAAGGGTAGGTCCTGATAGGAGAAGAGTTATAGATGAGTTCATGGGGGGGTTAATGAGTTTGTTGAGTTTGTTTGTGCACAAGATCAATTTAAAACAATAAGAAAGTTGAGGTGTCCATGTAAAAAATACAAATGTAAGGTGTATCACTTTGTTGATGAAGTCAAGGCACACCTGTATATGAAGGAGTTTATGAGTGATTACTATTATTAGACTAACCATGATGAACCAAGGCCTCCCATTCCCCCAGTGGTTGCTGTTAGGAATTGCGGATACATCACGCAGCGGAAAATAAGGATTCCCACCGAGGATCCATGCAAAAAAACCATAATTCGAGTTTTTGAATGATTTACCTCTTGAAGCGTGATAAAAAAGAAGGGCGTGAATCACCAATACCATAATAGAAATGATGTCTCTGCGGTATCCACATGAACAAACTCACAAACATCCAACGTCCGCAAAGAGGAGCCTCACGTCTCTCACACAGTGCTAGCTGTGAAGAGAAGAGAAGAAACTCATCGCTCTCTCACTAACTTTTTCTGTAGGTGCGGCTAGGGTTATGAAATTTCGTATCTTAGCAGCCCCTTAGCAGTACTATTTATAATAGTGACTGCTTTAAGTGAGTGCGAGCAGCAGCAAGGTAAGCTGTGCAACCCTTGACCCATCTGTTATGAGTCTGACCCATATTTGAATCCGAGTCCAACTTGGATCCATTGCTCTAATTTTAGTCTGCTCTATGTGTGTGACCCTGCAGGTTCTTATTACATTGGCAGTAATATTAAAATACTTATTTTAATATTACAAGCAGTGAGCGGTATCTAACAACACATCGCTGCTATCCAAGTAATAAGAATGTCAATGATTTGACATAACCTTTTCATGACCAATGTTTCCGTGTCGTTTAGTCCCTTTGTAAAGATATCTAGATTGAACACAAGGCATGGAATGCATCACCCTTGTATAGTCCAATCATTCGTTTCCTGATACTCGAGTAGACTTTGTAATAACAAATGAAATCAATATCTCATATTGACTCATTTGAGTATGGCCACGCATTTCGCAGTCTCACTCAATCAGGGGGCCCGAAGATATCGCTCCTGTTATATAAGAGTGACAAATCCCATCTAGGTCACTCACATCCCTCTGCATGATTTGCGGTATGTCCAATAACCAACTTTATAATTACCTTGTTACAGATGACGTTTGATGGTATTAAAACACACAACTCCTCATGTAGGAGTCGTAGTGATTTCAGGTTAAAGGACCATAGACACCATTGTCACTATGAGAATCGCTTATGACACTCATGTAATGATCCATGTAGCGTTCTCATGGTGGGTCAGTCCAGTACATCATTACTCTAATGTGTACTTATGTGAAGACTTGAGATTTCATATCCATGACCCATGAGATGTGGTCATCAGTCTATGCACATACTAGTCTCAATGTATTATTGTTATCCTAATTAACAATAATACTTGACTAGGGACATTTAAGAATAGTATTGTAACCAAAAGGATCTCACAATCAAGTCATCCACTTGATGTCCTATGGCATCAAACTTACTATTCTAAGGACTTTATTATGTTTGTCAAAAATGAACACAATAAATTAAATGCCTCATATATAAAATAACATAATAGAATGTATGTAAATACAGAAAATGTATTGGCCTCTAGGGCATATACCAACAGTTGCAGACAACTCATACTATAGAAGTAATGGGGTAAGGGAAGGCTTCAATAGGTATGAGCAGATGGTAATGGATGCTGTTGGATCTTCTATTGGCAATTATATTGATCAACAAGGATTTGGTTATGCAGAACAAATAAGGGAAGATCCTAACCCAGAAGCCAAAAGATTTTTTGAAATGCTGTCAGCTACATAAGCTCCCTTGTATGATGGTTGTGACAATTACTCTGAATTGTCAACTGCATGTGAAGCTCTAAGTATCAAATCTAATTTCAATATCTTCAAGACTTGTTTTAATCAATGGATGGACCTTATGATAAATGCATTGCTGAAGGATAATTGAATGCCCAAAAACTTCTATCGTGCAAAGAAAGCAGTGGAACGACAAGGGCTGGGTTGCAAAAAGATTTCTTATTGTCCAAATGGATGCATGTTTTATCGTCCTCCTTATGAGAATCTTTGTAGTTTTAGATTTTGTGGTGAGGACCGTTATAGAAGCATCACTAGAAATGGTAAGGTCAAAGAATCTCCTCAGAAAAAATATGGTATTTCCCACTTATATCAAGGCTACAACGACTTTATTCCTTAATGCAAACAGCGTCTCAAATGAGATGGCATCTTGAGAATAAGAGGGATATGGGGTCTTTGTCTCACCCATCTGATGGAGAAGCCTGGAAATATTTCGACAAAACATATCTTGAATTTGCAGAAGACCCCTGAAATGTGAGGCTAGGGTTATGTGTTGATGGATTCGCTCCATTTAACAAGACAGGTAGGACTTATTCATGCTGGCTAGTAATTATTACTCCTTACAATCTACCTCTGTGGATGTGCATGAGAAGAGAGTTCATGTTCTTAACTATCATAATTCCAGGCCCTTCGAATCAAAAAGTAAAATTGATGTGTACTTGCGGCCACTTATAGATGAACTGAAACTTCTGTGGAGTACCGGTGTCATAACCAATGACATCTCACGACAACAAAACTTTGTCATGAAGGCTTATTTGATGTGGACGATTAATTATTTCCCCGCATATGGGATGTTATCAAGTTGGATGACAATGGGAAAAATTGCTTGTCCAATTTGTATGGAGCACTCAAAAGCACTCACACTTAAACATAGCCAAAAGACATTATTTTTTTATTGTCACCGTCAATTCTTGCCACATGATCATTACTATAGAAGGAACAAAAAAGCTTTTAGAAAGAGACTTATTGAAACTTCATTACCCCCACGAAGGTTGACTGGTGAAGAAGTGTGGGATAGGGTAAAACATACACCTAACATAACTAAATCAGTAGGAGAAAATCCACAAGGTTATGGTATTTATCACAACTAGACAAAACGAAGCATCTTTTGGGAACTGCCTTATTAGAAAACAAATCTTCTCCCTCATAATCTGGATGTTATGCATATTGAGAGAAATGTGTTTCTTAATATCTTATACACAGTTATGGATACTAAGGGCAAGACGAAAGACAATTTTAATGTTAGACTGGACTTAACAGAATATTATAGATGAAAGGATCTAGAGCTGCAGGATGGTGGAGGTGGAAAGCTAAAAAAACCCAAAGCGCAATACATATTGACTAAGAAACAAAGATTAGCCATGTGCGAATGGGTTAAACAATTGATGCTACCAGATGGGTATGCCTCCAATTTGGCTAGATGTGTTGACATGAGGGAAGCAAAGTTGTTTCGTATAAAGAGTCATGATTGCCATATGTTCATGCAACGTTTGTTCCCAATTGCATTCAAGGCATTACCGAAACCCATTTGGAATGCACTTACTGAGTTCAGTCAATTCTTCAAGGAATTAACTCCACCGTTGCTGAGAAAGGATAAATTACATGAGATAGAGCAAAACATTCCAATCATTTTATGTAAACTGGAACAAATATTTTCTCCAAGTTTCTTTGATTCGATGGAGCACATTCCAATTCATTTGCCCTACGAAGCAAGGTTCGGTGGTCTTGTGCAATATCGATGGATGTATCCCTTCAAAAGGTTGAGTGATCTATCTATCTTTATTCTTTTCATTTAAATCCTCATAAGGTATTTGTTACACTAATGTTCTCAAATGATAGGTGTATACGTACCTTAAAAGATAAGGTCACGAACTTAGATAAAGTTGAAGGCTCCATTTGTGAAGCTTATTTAGTAGAGGAGACCTCTACTTTTGCATCTTACTACTATCCACCCACTGTTCCATCTAGAAGGACAAGAGTTTCACGGAATAACGATGGAGGTGAAGGTTGTTCTATCAGTTTGTCATTCTCTATTTTTAATTTTCCCGATTGTCCTATTGGAAAATGCAAATCTTGCATCTTGTAAGAAAGGGAAATGAATGTTGCACACTTGTATGTTCTTCTAAATTATCCTGAAATGGAGCCTTTTTTGAAGTAAGCTTCTAAGTTCTTTTAATTTCACATATCATGATTAAATCTATAAAGTGATTTAATCTATGATTTTAGTTTAGCATATATGCAGATTTGCTATGAGAACTTAGTCTAAATGACTTACAAGTGGACAAACAAATCTCCACAATATTTCCTACATGGTTTAAAGAACATGTAAGCTAAATACCATCTACCTAATTTCCCTATTAATTCCCTTATTACTTGTTTAGGTAAAACCAATTAACTTACCCATTTGTGATATAGGTGTTTAATAACAACATTGAAGATGAACTTGTGAGGAGTTTGGCATGGGGGCCCTCAAACAAAGTAAACATGTGGCAGACATATTCAATAAACGGTTACAAATTCAATACAAAAGATCATGGTCAAGGGATGGGTACAACAAGTTGTGGTGTTTTTGTTCGAGGTGGCGAGAATGAGATAATGAAGAATAATTACTACGGGGTTTTAACTGATATTGTTGAAATGCAGTATATTGGGTGGCCCTTAAAGATGCTAGTTCTATTCAAATGTGATTGGTTTGATCCTACCCCAAATCAAGGGACAAGGATAGATAATTATGGAATTATTGAAGTTAGAGCATCTAAAAGATATAAGAATTATGATCCATTTATTCTTGTACAACAAGCAGAGTAAGTGTACTATACACACAGTATCCTGAAGGGCAGCAAGGGTGATTAGTTGTGATTAAAACTAAGGCATGGAGCATAATTCAAACTTCAGAAACAAAAAAGGCTACAATAGATAATCCATACCAAGATGAGTCATTCCTACAAATGCCTATGATAGTTGCAAATGATGATCTTGAACAAAGTCTTGTTGATATAGCTGGTTCAGTAGAGGAAGTACACGGTTCAACCTTGAACCAATTTGATTTGGAATAAGTTGATGAAGATGTTGAACTAGAAGAAGAAGAAGAGCAAGAGGGAGAGGAGGAGGAAGAAGAGGGAGAGGAGAAGAAGAAGAAGAAGAAGAAGAAGAAGAAGAAGAAGAAGAAGAAGAAGAAGAAGAAGAAGAAGAAGAAGAAGAAGAAGAAGAAGAAGAAGAAGAAGTATATTCTGACTAGATTTTCTCTTATTTTTTTAATGAAATTATTAATGAAATCATGTGTTATGTATTCATAACCTCTTAATTAAATTATGCTTACGTGATTGTGAATTTCTTTAATGTGGTTACTTTAATAGTTTTGTACTAAATTTCTATGTTAATTTAATTGTACCTAATTGAATTTTATCATTACCCTTTGCATATAGATGGTAAGTAGAGGGAGAGGGAGAGGAAGAGGGAGAGGAAGAGGGAGAGGGAGAATGAGAGGGAGAAGGAGAGGTACCTCTCAGACTGAACCTACCTCTATCCCATCTCCCCATTCTCAGCCTGGACCTACCTCTACCATCTCCCCATTCTCAGACTGGACTTACCTTTATCCCATCTCCCCATTACCAAATCAGGCTTGCACCTATCCCATCTTCACATACCTCATCTCCCCATTCTCAGACTGGACCTACATCTATCCCATCTCTTCATTCTCAGACCTACCTCTATCCCATCTTCCCAATCTCAGATCGAGCTTTCACCTATTCGATCTTCACATACCCTATCTCCCCATTCTCAAACTGAACCTACACCTCCTTAGCTGCAACTTTACATCTATTGGGTGACCCTTCATCTAGTTCATTTGCGCATCCACACCCTGAGACAACATCATCTATAGCACAAAACATCAAGTGGGGGAGAAAGGATGTAGATGGATGTATTTAGATCAAGCCAGCCAGCAAAGATTAGTAAGTTATTCTAATTATGAAATTTATTTCAAAAAAAATAGTTATGTATGTGTATATATATATAAACATATTTTGACTTATAGGTTTTATCCTGATTTTGGAACGATGCGTGATATAACAACCATCTTCAAAAGAAAGTATGAAGAGCCTTGGACAAGTTGGAGAGATGTGATTGATACTATGCGTGATATGTGGTTTAGAGATTTTGGGGTAATATCCTTTTAAGTCTTTATTATTAATCTATTATTAATTTAAAAATATTGTATTTGATTAATTAATATTTTCATTAATATAGGCAAAATACAAGTGGTTACATGAAGATAATGATATGATCAAAAAGATCTTTGAAACTAAGGGATCTGGTGCACTATTAAATAATCTATTCAAGGTGCATGATAAAAAGGATGAGGGTACATGGATTCATCCAGATGCTAGGGCACAGTTGTGGGTTAAATGGAGTGATCCTTCCTGACAAGCAGTGTTTATGAGAAATAGAAGAAATAGACAATCTAAAGAGGGTCTCAATGTACACACCGGAGGATCTATATCTGCAACAGAGCACTGTAGGAGAATGGTAAGTAATGTTATATCCTTATAATTATACCATATACTAATTGTGTAAGCCTGCCTACATAGATGGATCATGGAGAGACTAGTCAAATATAGTTGTAACTTCCATTACAAAAGGTTGAATTATAGAATTATAGAAACCAAGATTGTCCCAATTAAGAGAATATGAATCCCAATTAAGATTTTCCCATAGGTTGAATTGGTTCCCAACTACTATTTAGACCTACCATATTTACAATATCCGAACCAAAAAACTTGAGTAGGTGCTAAAATTTAATGGCTCTACCTGTTACAAATCTAGTAAGGGTTTATTTCTTTCCCTTCTATGCAATGCGGGCACATCTATCCCTTGTTCTCTCTCACCTCTTCTATGTAGGCACATCTAGTTCACCATCACTTATAAAATTATGTTTTCTTATGAATGTTAAATTGTTTTGGACTTTCTGGTATTAATCAATTATATTGTTATGATGACATTATGATCTTTTTAAGTTCGAGTATGTGTTTTGGGCATGCCTCTCTTGTTATCCCTAGCAATATAAATTTGTCAAGCCAAACAGGTTGGCTTTTTTTTCTAGTAATATAAATTTTTTAGACTACTAATACTTGTTTTTTTGTCTTTTCAGGCGAATGAGATGTCCAAAGAGCCAACTTTTTTTGACATCTACAAGTGGCTTCATAGAGCCAAGGAGAATCCAAAAGAGTATAACACTTTGGAAGCAATAAGGATTGCGGTAAGCATAAGCTAGCATTTAAGTTACATTCATTTTCAAGTACAAATGTCTTATAACTACTTTTTAGGAAGAGTATGAAAGGCGGATGACTGAGTGGCAATCCCAGCATGGTGAAGGTAGCAGCAGTCAAGACTCTGCTAACAGTGTCTACTTAGAAGTTGTTGGAGGCCCCAACAAGAAAGGGCGCATATACGGATTAGGTTCACAAGCAACTAATATCGTTGGATCTTCTTCCACTCCTCCCTCCTCTTCCATTGATGGAGTATCAGCAGTAGAGATTACTACAATGTAGGCCAAAATTCAGGCTCTAACAGAATAGCTTCATTAAAAGAATATTGAACAAGACATGATGAAGCAGAAGATGGAACAATGGGAGGAGAAGTTTAGGATTCTTCTTTTAGGTAATCAATTTGGAATGTCATTACTTGTAGCTTCACAGTCTGAACCTTCCCATGCTGCACCTAGAGAAAAAGATGACCATCATGATGAGGAGATGGGTGACGAAATTAATGATAACCCAAATCTATGATTAGTTTTATTTTTATATTTTCATTGACAATTTAAATAGTTGTAATGATAATTAATTATTACTTTGTATTTTGGTACAAATATTTGTGATGAGAAATTGTGATTTCTTATGTTATATGACTTTTTATGATGATTAATTTTATCAGGGTTAGTTATAAAATTAAAAGTATATTAAAAAAGATAGTTCTGAATTTTAGAGACGGAATTAGAGATGGAATAGGTTTGTCTCTATTTTTTTAAAAAAAATTGGAATTAGAGATAGAAATAGTGTTGTCTTTAATTTTAGAGATGAAATTAGAGACAGAATATGGTTATAATATTTTTTAAATTTTTTTTGAATTAGAGACGAAATAGTGTCGTCTCTAATTTAATCATTATTATATTTCTTAAAAATTTTGACAATATTCATCTCTAATTAGAGACATAATTTTTAAAATTAGAGACAACAACATTCCATCTCTAATTTAGAGACGGAATTAATTTTTCCATCTCCAACAATCAGATACGCCACTTTTAGAGATGAATCATTTTTCATCTCTGATTCCGTCTCTAAATATTTAGAGAAGGAATTTTGAACATTTAGAGATGGAATTTTTTCGTCTCTAAATCTGAAATTTCTAGTAGTGAGCATTGACAAAGCTAGTCATCTGAATAAGGATTGATATTGGCCATTTTAAATGCTCAAAGACATACCAATATTAGTGAAACCAATATACCTTTAGTTAACTTCAGCATGTGACTAGCAGAGCCAAGGTATATAGTCAACATTAACACTAATATTAATGACTTCAATATATGAAGTGGTCAAAGGTTTGAGCAGCTGTTACATGTATGTTGAAGAAAGCCATGCAAATACTTTTGTTAACAAGCATTGAAATGAATCAGTTAGTGAAAGATCAATAGTTGGTGGACAAAAAATTAAATTTGTTTGTTGCTATCATTGTCGAAGTATACAATACTTTCAACTAGATTTTGCACTCGTACAATGCACGAGATGAATAATGAATTAAATAAAAGAATAAAAATAATTATAAATAAAAGTAATAATATTAAATAAAATATATGCTTTATAATTATATAAATCTATTAATATAATTATAATTATAGTAGAAACACAAAGAACAGACAATAACTACACTTTGTATTGTACAATTCTATGGATAACAGTAATATGAGAAAATTAATATGTAATAAAATTAGGATATAAGACAATTCACATAATGAATCAATCACTTTATATATTATAATAAATAATAGATAAAATAAAAAGGAAGCAAAAAAGGAAAACAAAGATCATATAAGAAGCTTTCATCAAAACTGTCTCTAGTCACTTAGCTCTACAAATAGATAATAATATGGTTGATATTTTTGTTTCACATCATTAGAAAAAATTGATAAAAAAATAAATAAAATTAAATACGATAAAAGAGATCTCTGCGAAGCAATCACTTTTATATATTATAATAAAAAGGAATCAAAATAGGAAAACAAATGAAAAACACGTGGTGAAAAACATGTGTTCAACATTAATATATGCTAAACAGTTATACATATGATAGAATGGGTTAGAAATTGGTGAAAACATGTGTTCAACATTAATATTGTCACTTGGTGAAATTTCACAAATTAAATATTAAATTTAAAAGATGTAATAATGATACATATTACTAAAAAAAATAGTTGAACAACTTCATAATGACAGCATGTCTTCCCCTTGCAATATAGATATAAAAACAAATAAATATTAACTAAAATAAGGCATAGTAGAAGAACAAATTGGAAAAAGATATGAAACATAAAACATAAATCGTAATGAAAATTTTCAGAAGCTATGAGACGAATTCACTTTCAAACATAAAAAAAAAAAAAAGAAAATCATAAAGCAAACAACATATAAGAAGCTGTCACCCAAACTTTGTAGATGCATTTTAATGATATCACATGAAAAATAATATGATTCAAAAAAATATTATTAATCATTAAATATCAAAACAATAATAATGATTCAAATAAATAAAACTAATTATTATATGCAAAAGGAGATTTGGTACAAAGAAATAATTTGACCATGTAATTTTTAGGACTATAGCCGTATAAATTTGAAATTGAAGGTAATGCTTCATATTAAAAATTTGACAATAATTACTACAATTAAGTAAAACTAAAAGAAATAACATTTTTACAAAACAAAATAAATAAAAAGAAAAGGCATGACAAATTTCTCAAATGGTCTCCCTTTATTAGAAATTACAATTACAATTATAATTACGTATTAAGTAATAATTTGAGTGTAGCAATTAAATTAGCAACATAATATTTGGTTATAGAGTTTACCAATCAGGAAAAATAAATTTCAAATCAATTCAGATAATTACTAAAATTATTTAACCGGAATATTTAACCAAAACTTTTCATATTTGACTCAAAATAAATGCCTAATTAATATTTTTCCATATTTGAATAGATGAAAATCAATTCAAATGTAAAATAAGTGATTGAAAAATTTCCAAATTTAATTAGCAATAATATTGTGATTGAAAAATAAATAAGTGATCGTTATTTTTCATATTAAAAGTATCATAATTGATCAGAATAAAAATAGAATCAATCAAATAAAAATTGAATTTTGGAAAAAAAATTGAACTTCAAATGCAATTCATCAATTAACTAATTTATAGGCATTTTTAGAAAATAAATTAATTACCTCTTTCTCATTCGTTCGTTCTGGGTTTGCCATGAACAAGTTGCAGGTTTTGTTGGGGTTTAGCTGAAAAGCCATTTTTTCGGCAACATGACCATTAGAAAAGACTTCAGGCGAAGGAGGTGGTAGACTGTCTAGATATAATGTTCCGACGAGCTGGTTAGAAGCAGTTCTTCTAAAGTACGAAGGTGAAGGCGAAGGTGAACCGTGAGTATATGGTGAAGCAAAGTGATAATCTATGATGAACTCCGAGATTAACTTTGAGTATGTGTTGAAGGTCTCATCGCTTGTTCTTTCTATGATTCAGAGGCAAAAGATGAACTTTGAGGAGATGAAGACCCATCGATGTCATCATACCCAGAAGCTTAAATCTTTACAAGGATGAAGACCCATCAACCGAAAACGATGAAGTAAACGAGAATCTCGATGTCGTCGTGCACAAAAGCTTAATCCTTTTCAGGAATGAAGACCTATCAACCAAAAACGACAAAGGAAACAGGGATCTAGATGGTAACCATTGTACTATAATAATTTGAGGAGATGAACTTTTGTGGGGATGAATGATGCGGATTAAAAGTTACAAACCCAAGTGTAGGTTGTTTCAAGTAATAAATTCTCGGGAGTCCGAGGTCAATCCACAAGGAATTGATGAAGAAAAATTCTTTGATGTAAAGTAAATATTTTGTCACAACAATAAAAGTGATAAAACTTAGTCACAAATAAAGAAAACTTTCTTGAGTTAGGAGACCCAATCTTGATAAATAAATTAAGGACAAGATTAATTCTTTTGATAACTCAATTAGAATCCACACATAATGGAGGTTCCAATAGGAAAATACAATATTCAAAGTTCATTAAAAATTATATACGTAATTATATTATAATTCCTTTAATCATCTATTAACACCACCACTTATAAATGGGCTCAAGCATTCATTGTTCCAACATCTTGTCTACAATGAATCAAGATCTCCATTTTACAAAGAGGGTTTCTAAAATTGATTAAAAACAAAATACAACACGTATGATGACCACTTGAAAATATATCATTTAAGCACAAGAAAGAAATTAATCTAATCTTAACTTATTATCAAAAGTTTCACTCTTTCACTTAAGTAAAATGAAAATTAGTTACTCATAGACAAGAAGAAAGAAAGAGAGAAGAAGAAGAAGAAGAACATAACTTCAATTTTAAACAAAAGAAAATTACAACAAGAAAAATAAATAACACAATAGCATGATCTTGGTCTCTAAGACCAAGACTCTTAAATAATCAACCAAGGCTCCCTTTTATAGAGGATTGGGGATAAAAAATGACAAGGGGGATGATTCATGAGTGAGTGGATGAGTGAGAAATGAGTGGGAAATGTCAAATGACTTTTGATAAGTGAAAAATTATTGAGATTCTTTGTCTTTGAAATCATTCAGCACTGAACTCATTGAATACGTCAGAGAATTGAAAAATGGTCTTCATGAAAGTTGTAGGTCTTGATCTTAGCTTTCAAGTGCCATTAGTTTGAGCCCAAAATCATTTCTACAACTCGAGATATGGTTTAATTACTGCACACTACTCAGGCCCAGCTATAGTTTCTCTGTTCTGACTTGGAAGTCCAATATGACCTCTAAGAAATCCGAAACGAGTCTTACGTTCTTCATGAAAGTTGTATATATGGATCTTATACCAAAATTTCATCCTAATTAAGTTCTTATAGCCCGAGTTATGCTCTGATTACTGTACACTATTCAAATTCCAATCACAAAACTCATGTTCTGACTTCCAAGCCTAATTAGGTCTACTAGATGTCTGATTTTGACCTAGAGCTCTTCATGAAAGTTGTAGAGCTCTCTCTTATTTTTCCTACAAGGAAAATACTTAACTATTAGACATCTAGAACTCAAGATATGACCAAAATACAAAAATAGTGTAAGACATAAATTATGCTAAAAAAATTAATTAAGTCCAATTTGAGTTCAAACTTACAAAACATAATCAAGCTCAATCAATTAAGTACATGGAGAATGTAAATGACTAAAAATGAGGGTTTATTAATGTATAAAATATGTGATTATCAATGAAGTTCAAATTTGATGCCAGAAGCTTAATCTAGAAGGCATCTGTAGGTCTTCAAATTTCCCTTCAATGAAACTTTTCATTTTGTTGTTATTTCATGTTTCTATTTTCTTTTCTTTTTTTCTACCGTGACATGATTTTTCTAATGTGGAAACACATTTCCACTTTCCATTTAAATTGTAGCATGATATATCACATGATAGTTATTAGGAGTACGTATTTGTCACATGACAACATTTTATACATGAACTGCCAAGTCAGAGTGACACATGTCATGATTTGAAGGTATGTATCTTCTTTTATATATTATATAATTGTTAATTGGAGATGTATATACAATTAGACAAAAGTTTGACAAATGAGAAAGTCCTTTGAATTTGAAATTAGTCGATGGTATGAATAATAAAAATACTTGAAAATTTAGACCATAAATTTCATGAATTGAAAATCCAATATTGATGTTGGATTGATTCTTGTCGAAATAAGGACACCATTTTAGTATTTATCAATTTGTTTATGGTAAATTGTTGTCAAAAGACAAATTCAATTCTAGATCTCGATTCGGGAAAGGGAATCACTTCCTCTTGGGATTCTCTAGTTCCTAAATTGATCTTTAGGCAAGAATGTCAGGAGTAATTTCAAATTAAACACAAGACCGTGTAAATTGAAATCAAAATATTATTGCGTAAGAAGTAACTTAGTAAAATTATGAAAAAATAAGTAGGGCAATGAAAATATGGTTGAAAAAAACTTGTTTTGAAAATTAAAGTTTGTTTTTAAACTCAAGAAAAATAGTAAAAAGAAGGCAATTAAATGGCATGAAATGGAAAGGCACAAACAATAAATTGCAACATAGTAAACTTGACATATAATATAAAGTGCAGAAATGTAAAGAACAATAAATGAAAGAAAGCAATAAAAATAAAGTTGCAAGTATGTAAAAGAATAAGAAAATAAATATGTAGAAAAGTAAAGAAAGTAATTAAAAGAAAAGAAATTAAAAGAACTCAAATGATCTTTGACAAAATCGCTTGATCTGGAGTAGAAAAAAGTTTGCAGTAAAGTAAAGACTGAAAATGTTAATGGAAGTAAATTTAAACTTGCATTGATTTGGTAAATGATATAAAAATGAGATTGGATGGAAACATAATTGACTAAACTTTCGTGATTGCTCAAAGTGTCAGAGAGAGGTGTGACCGTGTTTACAAGTGTTTGAGTAATGGATTTCCAACCCCTAAATGTTTTCATCCTTTTGGTATTTATAGACATTCTAAGTAACTACCATTTCTACAGGATATTGACATGTGTCTAAAACAAAGAAAATTGCCTAATGATTATTAGTGATCCTTGTGAAGTAACTTTTAGATCTTTGTTAGCAATCCTTATGCTACAAGTAACTGCTCAATCTTTGTCAACAATCCTTGTATTATCTTGATCTTACACAACTGTTGCTAACTTCTATTTCAAATTCAAACCCTTTCTTTTGATTTCAAATTCGAACCTTTAAACATTTGCTGGCTTCTGATCGAGACTGTAACAATCTAGATAGTTATGATAGACTTGTATATGGTTATGGAGGTAGCTAAACACTAGTTTGTCATGCCTGTAAAGTTTTGTGACTATCAGAGCACGTTTAAGCACTTTGCTATAACACTATGTGTGAAATATAGCTGTTATTTACTCCGAAGTGGCTTAAACTGCTTAGTTAATGGAAATAAGTATAGAGAACTTATTTCTAGTAACAAATGTGTGAAAGTAGATATGGTTAAAGTTTGAGAAATATCGGAGTTAGTTTAACATTTTTAGATATACTAGTTGTGTGTTTTAGTGTCGGATTGACCCCAATCAGATATGGAAATAGTGAAGCAAGATTTTTAATGGATATTAGGATTTATTTTAAGCTTGTTGGAAGTTAGGAAACTTAGTTTGGTGATAACTAAGTGTTCTTAACTATTTAGGTGAATTTTGGTCACATAAGTGACCTAAATAAGAGGGCATGCCCCTTTGTTTTGTTGCTGGCCTATTTAAGGCTAAAATGAGAAGTAATTCTCATTCTTGTCTTCTCATCTCTCAGCTGCCAAAGGAAAAGGAAAGTAGGAGGGAACTCAAAGTGTTAAGAGAGAAGGATTTTCATCCAAGCAAGAGGGAGAGCTTAGCTTTTCAGAGAAACGGCTAACCGACTTCATTTATGAGAATTGAGGTAGGGGAAATCTTGTATGGATGGTTGTATTTCTTTTCTTTCATTTTGGTTCTTGAGTGACTTAATGAAGAATTTGAGGTTTAATGAGTGATTTTATGATTCTTGAGTTGAATCTTGATGTGGATAGATTGGTTGAGTTAGAAACTGATTTATAGATGTGCTGAGATTAAGTTTTCATCATTTGGAAGCCTTAATTCCCATTTTAGGTCAGTTTTGGGGGTTTAGGTTAATGTCGGGGTTTTGATTAACAAGTGTTGATTTTAGTGAAATTGAAGTGGTTTAAGAGTTGCTATATGTAGTTGGACTTTGTTAGAGATTGGAAATCACTTGAAATCGAGTTTTAAGTGATTGGAAGAGAGTCTAGTTCCAATGGAACAGTACCCGTATCTGCAGAATTCAGCAGATTCTGAGTTCTGCAGTGGGCACCGTGACGCAAGGTTCAGTACACCGCTGCGTGAGTATGATACACACCCAAATTTTGGGACCCGAGAGATGGGTGTCGTGACGTGTTGAAGAACAGGGGGTGCACACCACGATGTGGCACATGGGTGCCCGGCGTGGGTAGTATTTCCTACCAGTGCTTGAACCCGAGGCTTAGGCACTGTGGGGTGACATAGGGCATGTCACGATGTGAGTGTCAGAGAATAATTATGAGTTGTGTTTGATGCTCTAGAGCCTTCCAATGACGTAGTTTTCTTCTTTTATGCTTCTTGATAAGTAATAAGACTCTAGTAAAGGTATTAAATGAAGATGTGAATACTTTGAATCATAATGATTTGTAATGCTAATTATGACAGTTTAATTAGTCATGATGATATACTTGATTGTATGTTAACTTTTTTGAAAGGTGTGAGCCCCATAGATGTGGGTGTTTGTTTTTAAAGAGTAAGAGCCCCATAGATGTGGGTAATTGTTCTTTAAAATATGTGACCCCGTAGATGTGGGTGATTGATTTTTGAAATATGTGAATCTCGTAGATGTGGCTGATCTATATTAGGTAAGGTGGATTGTATCTTTCCTAATATAGTGTTTTTGAGGATGAATTTCCTTGTTCATTATTGATAACTGTGTAGTTGATGGACTTCACTACCTATGGGGAAAGGATTTCCTCTATGATAATGATGTTGCTGGATGGACTTCCAGTGCTTGTTCAAGGTTATGGTTGTGACTTCCATTACTTTGTTTAAGTTTCATGCATTCATGACATTACCATGGAATTGTAGGTTCCGGGATATGGTATCATACATTATTCATTTTCATACTCAAGATTCTGCATAGGCATAAACACTAGACATAACTTTCATAGCATCGCGATTGTATGAGCGGTTGCTTTCATAACATTATTCATGCATTACAATTGTATAGGCGATTACGTGTCTCTGAGATGGAGTTATTGTTGCTTCTATGATGGAAGTGTTAATTCAGTAATTGTAAATATTATTTGTTTATACATATATATGTATATATACTGGTATTGGAATACTTCTACTGAGATATTTTTTCTTACCTCGATTGTGTTACCATATAAATCCAGGTGCGAACTCTTCAAAAGGAAAGAAGAAGATGTATGAGGACTAACATAATATAGATGCTATTTTGAGCTGAGCTTATATACGTTTTATATTTGCTTAGTTATTTTGAGTTATGTATAACCGTATGCCCTTTGAGGCTGTGATGTATATATATAACTTTTGCTATCATGACTTTCTATATTTACTCATTTTGTATGAATGATATGGGTTAAATGTTGATGGATGTTAGTAGTAGCATGACCAGTATTAGCTTATTCATTTATATGATGATATATTTGGATAGCAAATATTGGGCTATTACAGAAACCCTTGCTTCTATCTTCAAAAATTGCTTTTTGTTTTGAATGTTCATTTTTCATTCGAAATTGTAATGACAATTTATTCAATATGAAATATTCACTTCATTAATCGTTGGTCTATATAGTTTCAAATATTTACCATTTATCAAAGCAATTCTTTTAATAGAATTAATATTCATAATCAAATAAGCATTTCTAGAAGAAAAAAAACTTTTTTGATTCGATATAGTCTTTCCCAATTCGGGTACCATTTATCAAATAACTTCGATCTTTTCTCCATGGGTAAAATAACCTTCCAAAATAAATCTCCTAACTTGAAATTTTTTCCTTGACTCGAATATCATAGAAGTTCATAACTTTTTCTTTCGATCAAATCAAATTTTCAAGAGCAATTAACCTTTTTTCATCCAAGTGATTTAATTCATCAAACATCGAATCCCAATAATCTTGTGTTGGGATTTCATCTTGACGTTGCAATCTAATTTATTAAAGATTAATTTCGAGTGGCAAAACTGCTTCATGACCATATATTAAATGGTATAATGTGGTGTCAATTGCTTCTTTAGAAGAATTTCAATAAGCCCACAATACTTTGCTTAAAGTTTCATGTCAACTTCTTGGCTTTGGAGCAACATGTTTCTTTATTAATCCAATTAGGATTTTATTAGCTACCTTAACCTACCTATTAGCCTGAGCATAATATGGTGCTGAAGTAATTAACTTAATATTCATTGATTTAACAAACTCAGTTATATATCGACCAGTAAACACAGTTCCTTGATCAGTTGTTAGAGTTTGAGGAATACCAAACCTATATATGATGTTCTCCTTGACAAAATTTATAATATCCTGTTGGGTAACATCCTTTAATGGGATTGCTTCGACTTATTTTGTAAAATAATCAATAGTAACTAATATATATTTATGCCTTTTAGAATATGGTGGGAGGATCTATCCTATCAGATCAAGTGCCTATCCTTCAAATGACCAAGGTTTAATAATTGAGTGTAAGTCACTAGTAAGAACATGTTGAATGTTACCATGGCTTTGAAACTCTTCACAAGACTTACCATAAGAATGACAATCTTTAGCCATTATAGGCTAATAGATTCTCTGCCTATGCAGAACCCACTTCATTTTTTCACCATCCTGATGAGCACCACAAATGCCTTCATGCACCTTTGTTAAGACTGTGTATGCTTCTTTTTCGCTTAAACATGTCAATAAAATTCTGTCTACTAACTTTTTGTAAAGTGAATTACTCATTATAATATAATGTAGGGCTCTATATTTTATTTTATTTTCGACTGGTGAACTTGGGTTTTATAAATAATTAACAATTGACTTTCTCTAATTAGAGTCATCCATATTTTTTATTGAACATACTTCTAAGTCTTCAAATGGATACTATTTTTCTTTCATTTCAATTAACTTTGCTAATGTCTCACTCGAAATCTTGTAACCAGAACCTATTTAAGCAAGTTCATTAGCTTCATAGTTTTCTTCTCTTGGAATATGCTGCATTATAATCTCATCAAATTCACATAACAATCTTGCTACAAAATCAAAGTATCTAAACAAATTTTGGTTAACAAATTTATATTCTTGAGTCAATTGTTTAATGACTAATTGGGAGTCCCCCAAAATTTTGATATTCTTGGCTTTGAGAGAAATCAATGTCTGCAAGCTAGCTATCAATGCTTCATACTCAGCTTCATTATTCTAACATTCATGTGTTAATTCAAATAGAAACTTAGTTAGAGTTCCAACATGTGAAATTATTAAAACCCCTATACCATCACCCCCACTGCGTTTCGATCCATCGAAATATAACTCCCATGGTTTTGATCCCATGTAGTTAATCTTATTTTCTTCGATTTCAACACAAGGATGGTTAGTAAAAGAGTCTTCCAACACTTAGCCTTTCATAGCCTTCAGTGGCACATACTTTAAAGAAAATCCAGTTAAAGCAAGAGCCCATTTTCCTACTCTACCATGCAAGATAGGCTTAGATAACATGTACTTTATTATATCCATTTTTGAAATCACAAGTACATCATGTGGCTTTACATAATACTTTAACTTAGTGCAAGAGAAATACAAAGCTAAGCATAACTTTTCAACTACACTATATCTAGTTTCAACATCTATCAAAACCCTACTAAGATAATAAATGACTTTTTTTATTCCATTCTCATCTTCTTGGGCTATCAAACACCCAATGGTTTCATCTGATGCTAAGATGTACAACTTCAAAAGACGTCCAGGCTTTAGAGGCATCATCACTGGAGAATTAGCCAAACAATGCTTGATTTGGTCAAAGGCCTCTTGATTTTCTTTTTCCCATCGAAACTCTTCTTCGGCTTTGAGCTTTAAGAATGGAGAGAAAACTTTAGTCTTTCTAGACAAGTTTGAAATGAATCGTTTCATGAAGTTAATCTTTCCTAGCAAAGACTAGAGTTGCTTCTTATTCGAAGGAGACGATGCTTCATGTATAGCCTTAGCCTTATTTTGATCAACCTCTACTCCCTTCTTTTGGACCAAGAATCCAAGAAAGTTTCTTGTAGAAATACTAAAAGCACATTTAATAAGATTCATTTTTATTCCATATTTCCTCATTCTTTTGAATGACTGTCTCAAATTCAATAGATGTTCCTGTTCTAAGTTCGATTTGACCACCACATCATCAATGTAAACCTCCATGAATTTACCAATAATTTCTTGAAAGATGGTATTCATGGCCCTTTGATATGTGGCTCCAGAGTTATTTAATCTAAATGACATGACTACCCATTCATTGGTGCCAATTGCTTCAGGACATTAAAAAGCTGTCTTTGATACATCGTCTTCTGCAATGTAAATTTGATTATATACAGAATAGTCATCCATAAAACTTAGAATTTCATGGCCTGAGACTGAGTCAATTAATATATCAGCAATTGGCATAGGATATTCATCTTTAGGAATAGTAGAATTTAAATCTCGAAAATTAATGCATACTCTTAACTTATCATTCTTTTTCATAACAGGAACAACATTAGAAATCCAGTTAACATACCTGGCAACTCGAATGAACTTAGCCTGTAATAACCTTTCGATTTCTTTGTTGATCTTGAAAACCCCTTCAAGAGCAAACCTCGTTGGAGCTTGCTTCATTGGTCTATGTCCTACTCAAATTAGTAGTCTGTGCTCTACCAAATCTCGATTGAGTCCGAGCATTTCTTTATATTCCTATGAAAAATAATCTTTATATTCTTTAAGCAATTGAACTAACTTGTACTTAAATCTATATTTATTAATCTACTAATAAAAGTAGGTTTATTTATTATATCATTGCCTAAATTGACTTCTTCCAGAGGATCTTGTACCTCTGTCTTTTTAATTTCAGAAGATAGAGGGGCCTATTCAAAGCCCGTTGAAGAATCATCATAAAATACAATTCAAGTTGGTGCCTTCTGTGGCACCAAGTTTTTCAGCTATATAGGCTGAAATTCAAGTCAAATGACTTGAAATTGCACTTTCAGTGCAATAATTAGCCATATAGGCTGATAAACAAGCTAAGTGGCTCTCAAGTGTCATTTATATTACAACTTAAAGATGAATCTACTTGACCAAAATCAGTTAGCAGGCGCTTATAGGCCCTGACATTATTGTTACAAACTTGTAGTTGAATCGAATCAACTTTAGGAATCAAAGAGAAACCTATAGGGGTTAGGGCCACCATCTTGACCCCTTTTCTGTCCAAAGCTGCAGAGTCCCACATGTAGAAAGGCTTGACACCTGGTACATAAATTTGCAAGTCTGCATGGTATTGATGGACTTGACAGAGTGTGTCATAAGCTTCGATCATTTCCAAATCCCCTAGCTAGTTCCACAAAAACATCTTCTGGTGGAGGGTCGAAGGCATAACTCCCATAATGTGGATCCAATTCTTTCCAAGTAGGAGATTATACCTTACTTTAGAGGGGACCACAATGAATAAGGTGGAGCTTGTAACTGAAGCCACCTTAATATGTAAAGTTATTGCTCCCTCTGAGGTTGAAGACTTGCTATTGAAGTTTGTTACCACCATACTGTGTGGCAATAAATTAGAGTCTGTTTTGCTAAATTTCTTAAGCAAACTCTTAGGCATGAGGTTGATAGCTACACCTCTGTCTACCAAAATATTCCCAACCAACTTTCCATTCACTGTAGCTTTTATGAAGAGAGGAAGCAAATGGCTCTTCATTTCTAGAGTGGGAGTGTTGAAGACTACTAACTTTTCCATCACTTCAACAATATCTTCTTCAACTGGATACCATCCAGACTCCTCAAAGTCATCTTGAAAGTCCTCTTCAGAGTCTACTCCTTTAGTTCCTGCAACAGAAAAATCATAAGGCAGGAAGGAGACTATATTCACTCCAAAGATTGTGTCTAAGTCAACTTTGAAGCCGAATTCAAATGAATCCGTAATAACATCCTCATCCATGGGACTTAGAGGTTTTGGTTTTTTTTTCTGTCTTCACTGGTGGTCCCTTTACCACCTCAGTATATGACCTTTTCTACAACTACAACTGGGCCAACACTTGTTGTTGTTGTTGTTGTCTCATTCTCTGGGCTTTGTGCCACTAAGTCTTGGACATATAGGGGCTTAAGCCCTAGGTCAAAGCCTATCCTAGACCTCAAACCTATGTGTTGGGATTCATACTCCTACCAATGTGATTTTATATCCCATAATTGAACCTGTGCCAGTTTGGTCTGGTTTGAGTTTTATGGGTATCCACTAATTAGGGGTCACATTGGCAGGAGGCACCCTCATTTTTCCTTTTCTAATCTTGTCATAAGTGTTACCCATTACTAATGAGTTATGATTTATGGGTTAATTGTTGATTTGGACCAAGCTTCCCATAGGAGCTTTCATTTTTTGCCTCTGCTTGATGGTAGCTTGGTAAAACTTGGTTACTAACTTATTGAAGACAGCATTACACTTGGGGCAGAGGGATACCTTCCTCTCTCTTTCCTTCTTCCTAAAAAGGAACTCCACCATAGTCTCCCTATCCTTGGTGAAGACCTTTTTCTCGTTTGCCTCAAAGGCATTGAGGTCACATTCAATGCTGATGATAGAGGTTGTTTTCTCCACAACCTCAATCATGTTAACTTTAGCAAATCTAACACGCTTGATGTAGCTTGCATTAACTTCAAAGGGATCAACATCGATCTTCATGTTTTTCATCCATTCACCTTTACTACAAACACAAGTCTAGTCTTCCCTATACCGGTTCATCTTTAATGCCTTATCGAACTAAGGATAAAATGAAATCCCTTAATAGGCCATCATATGCTTTTGATATATCAAAGGCAGATTTAATTTTTGACGTGTTATTAAAATATAAAGAATTTAAACTTCCTGATGGACATAAAATGCCTTAGATATGGTCATTCGACTAATAACTATATTCATTTTAAGGATTTGATACAGAATAGTATACAAGAAGAAAGGCTCAAGTTTGAAACAAACAGAAAAATATGAAGATCGATGTTGATCCCTTCGAAGTTAATGCAAGCTACATCGAGCCTATTAGCTTTACTGAAGTTAACATGGTAGAGGTTATGGAGGAAACGGCCCTTGTCATCGGCATTGAATATGACCTCGATGCCTTTGAGTCAAACAAGGAGGAGGTCTTCCCCGAGGCTAGGGAGATTCTGGTGGAGTTCCTTCTTAGGAAGAAGGAAGGAGAGAATGAGTATTCCTCTGCACTAGGTGCAGTGCTGTGTTCGATAAGTTGGCAGCCAAGTCTTACCAGGCTGCCATCAAGTAGAGGCAGAAAATGAAAGCTCCTATAGGAAGCTTGATCCAGATCAACAATCAACCCACAAACTATAACTCATTAGTAATAGGTAACACTTCTGACAAGGTCAGAAAGGGAAAAATTAGGGTGCCTCCTACCAATGTGGCCCCTAATCAATGGATTACAAATAGTCCCCAAACTCATAAAACTCAAACTAGGCCAAATTGGCATAGGTTCGAGTATGGGATTCAGAATCCCATTGGTGGGAGTATGAAGCTTAACACATGAGTTCGAGGTGTAGGATAGGCTTCGACCCAGGGCTTAAGCCCATATATGTCCAAGACTTAGTGGCACAAAGCCCAGAGAATAAGACAACAACAACAATAAGTGTTGGCCGAGCTATAGTTGTAGCAAAGGTCATATGTTGAGGTGCTACATAGACCACTAATGAAGACAGAAAGAAAACCAAAACCGCTAAGTCCCATGGATGAGGATGTTATTATAAATTCATTCGAATCCAACTTCAAAGATGACTTGGACACGATCTTTGGAGTGAATGTAGTGTCCTTCCTACCTTATAATTTTACTATTCCAAGAACTAAAGGAATGGACTTTGAAGATGACTCTGAGGATTCTAGATGGTATCTAGTTGAAGAAGAAACTGTTGAAGTGATGAAAAATTCAGCAGTTTTCAATATTCCCACTCCAGAGATGAAGAGCCATTTACGTCCTCTCTTCATAAAAGCAATAGTGAATGAAAAATTGGTTGGGAAGATTTTGGTAGATGGAGGTGCAGCTATCAACCTCATGCCTAAGAGTTTACTGAAGAAATTTGGCAAAACATACTCTGATCTATTGCCACACAAAATGGAGGTAACAGACTTCAATGGCAAGTCTTCAACCTCAAAGGGAGCAATAGCTCTAGATATTAAGATGGCTTTAGTTACAAAATCCACCTTAATCATTGTGGTCCCCTCTAAAGCTAGCTATAATCTCCTACTCAGAATGGAGTGGATCCACGCTGTAGGAGTTGTGCCTTCGACCCTCCACCAAAAGATGTTTTTGTGGAACCATCTAGGGGAGTTGGAAATGATCGAAGTTAATGACATACTCTGTAAGGTCCAACAGAACTATGCAAACTTATAAATTTATGTACCAGGTGTCAATCCTTTCTGCATATGGGACTTTGTAACTTTGGATAGAAAATGGGTCGAAATGATGGCCCCAACCCCTGTAGGTTTCTCTTTGATTCCTAAGGCTAATTCGATTCAGCTATAAGTTTGTAACAATAATGTCATGGCCTTTAGGCGCCTTTTCATTAGTTTTGGCTGAGTAGATTCGGCTTGAAGTTGTAATGTAAATGACACTTGAGAGCCACTTGGCTCGTTTATCAGCCTATATAGTTGACTATTGCACTAAAAGTGCAATTTTGAGTCAGTTGACTCGAATTTTAGCCTATATGGCTGAAAAACTTTTGTGGCACCAACTAGAATTGTATTTATGATAATTCTTTCATAGGTTTCGAACAAGCCCCTCTATTTTCTGAAATAAAAAAGATAGAGGTACAAGATCCCCTGGAAGAAATCAACTTAGGCAATGATGTAATAAATAAATCTACTTTTATTAGTAGATTAATAAATACAGATTTCAAGTATAAGTTAGTTCAATTACTTGAAGAATATAAAGACTGTTTTGCATGGGAGTATGAAGAAATGTCTAGACTCAGTCGAGATTTAGTAGAGCAAAGACTACCAATTCGAGCAAGACAAAAACCAGTGAAGCAAGCTCCAAGGAGGTTTGCTCATGAAGTGGTTCTCAAGATCAAAGAAGAAATCAAAAGGTTACCAAGGGGTAAGTTCAATCAAACTGCTAGGTATGTTAACTGGATTTCTAATGTTGCTCCTGTTATGAAAAAGAATGGTAAGTTAAGAGTATGTATTGATTTTCAAGATTAAAATTCTGCTACATTTAAAGATGAATATCCCATGACAATTGCTGAAATGTTATTTGACTCAGTCTCAGGCCATGAAATCCTAAGTTTCATGGATGACTATTCTGGGTATAATCAAATTTACATTGCAAAAGAGGATGTATCGAAGACAACCTTTCGATGTCCTAGAGCAATTGACACCTATGAATGGGTAGTAATGCCATTTGATTTAAAGAATGCTAGAGCCACGTATCAATGGGACATGTGTTAGGAATTACGGGAACAAAAGCACAGTGGAAAAAGAATTCCCACCAAGGATCCATGTGAAATAGGGGACCATGATTCATTTTTTTGAGTTTACCTCTTTAAGCTAGAAGAAAAAATGATTAATGCAAATCACCAGCACTGCAGCAATGACGATGCCTCTACGTTATCCATACGAACAGACTCACAAACGTCCAATATGCACAATGTTGGAGTCCCACGTCTCTAGCACAGTGCTAGCTATGAAGAGAAGAGAAACATATTGCTCTCTCACTTACTGTTTCTGTTAAGGTGCGACTAGGGTTCGTGATGCACACCTTAACAACCCCTTAGTAGTGCTATTTATAACAATGACTACCTTATGCGAGTGAGAGTAGCAGTAGGGCTAGCTGGGCTACCTTGGACTCATCTGTTATGAGTCTAACCCATGATAGAATCACAGTCCAACTTAGATTCTTATTACTCTAATTCAGTATGTTCTATGTGTGTGACCCTACAGGTTCTCATGACATTAGCAGTAATATTAAAATCTTATTTTAATATTACAAATTTAATATTACAAGCAATGAGCAGTATCTAGCAACACATCGCTGCTACCCAAGTAATGAGAATGTCAGTGATTTGACATAACCTTTCCATGATCAATCTTTTGTGTAGTTTAGTCCCTTTGTCCAGATATCTAGATTGAACACAAGGCATGGAATGTGTCACCCTTGTATAGTTCAATCTTCTATTTCCTGACACTCGAGTAGACTTAGTAATAACAAATGAAATTAATATCTCATATTGACTCATTTGAGCATAGTCATGCATTTCGTAGTCTCACTCAATCAGGGGGCCTGAAGATATCACTCCTGTTATGCAGGATGGACAAATCCCATCTAAGTTACTCACATCCCTCTATATGATTCGTGGTATATTCAATAACTAAATTTATAATCACCTTGTTACATATGATGTTTGATGACATTAAAACATACAACTCTTCATGTAAGAATCGTAGTGATTTCAGGTCAAAGAACCACATACACCATTTTGACTTTGAGAATCGCTTATGACACTCACGTATCGATCCATGCAGCGTTCTCATAGTGGGTCAGTCCAATTTTAGCTATGGCAACCATCACCCAAGAAGGGGGTGAATTGGGTGATTACAAATTTTAATGCGACTTTGACAAATTAAGCATTTTGAATCACTCAATTAAAAAATGTAACGGAACATGCATAACAAAGGCACAACTATTAAGGATTGCTCAAATGCAACTTGGGATATAGGATGAATTAAGAAAATAAGCTAGATATCAAATACAACTTAAGAATATGCAATTAAAGTACAAATGTAAAGAGATAGAGTTGAGAAAAGCAAATACAAATATTTATCCTGGTTCAACCACCAACCACTTGTGGCTTACGTCCAGTTCTCAAGTGAACCACCCGAGATTTTCCATTATGTCTTTAAGCTTCAACAGGTGCTTGACAATCTTTACAATTGAGATCACTCAACACACCTTGGGATACCTCACCCTTGTGCTTGAGCCTCAAACAGGGATACCTCACCCTTTACAACTTTTGAGGGATGCCTCACCCTCGAGGGATACCTCACTCTTTTCTCTAGAGGGATACCTCACCCTTTTATTTTACAGATTATACAAAGTGTAGAAGATATAAACTCTCTCAAAGAGTAGATAATACAAATTAAAGCTCTATAGGTATTAAGGATTCACACACTTATAACTCAAAAACAGAGGATTGGAGAAATAAATAGTGAAACACAAATTTGATACTCAAGAGTGATTTTCAAATTGTTCTCCAACCTTTCTTTAATGCTCAAACATTTTCATTTATAGCCCAAAGCAAATAAAAGCCGTTGGTGGTGATTAAAAATGATTTCCTATGAAAACTAGTTGTTTATAGCTGTTGGAACGTGTTTTTTGGTTGCCTAGATAACCGGTTAGGAGATTGTCCTAATCAGTTAGGAGTTTTAATTTTTGGTCACTGACATTTAGAATAACTGGTTAGGAGTTTTTCCTAATCGGTTAGGAGAATCATGTAATCGGTTAGGACCTTTTAAGAAATGTAAAAAAATACTCTTAAGTTTTACACTAACCAATTAGGTGAATTGCCTAATCGGTTAGGAGCTTTAGAAATTTGAAAAAGGCTCCTAATATTCATAATAATTGGTTAGGATTTTTCAGAATGTGAAAAATGGCTCCTGACAGGGTGAATAATCGGTTAGGAAAAATCCCTAATTGGTTATTTCGCTCTGGTTTTGAAAACCGACTTTAAATGGTCATAACTTCTTTGTTTCTTATCCGTTTTAAGTAAATGACCACTCATCGGAAAGATCTTTGAGTTTATTTTCAAATGAAATAAGTTTCAGAATAAAACTCAAAGTGTTTTGAAAGATATGATCAAAAGAGTAACTAATAATCAGTTTTACAAAACACAAATTTAGCTATTTTTCATAGATTTGAATTACCACCATGATTAGCTTTCCAAAAACAGTTTGTTGGACATTTAAACATTTTAGAAACACTTATAAAGATGTTTAAAACTTATTTGAGTTTAGTATGATTCTTTTTTACCTTTACACAAGATCAAAGTCTTATAAGCTAAACTTGAAGAGTCTTAGGACTTGATCTTTGCACTTCCATTCCTTTCTTGTTTGTTATCATCAAAACTATTGCTTTAGTCAATGCCAATTATATTATCCCCCTTTTTGATGATGAAAAATAATCATTGAGAAAAGAGTTAGTTCAAATAAATTAGAACTCACAAAAGGTGTTAAAGACTTACTCCCCCTCTATTTTTCAAGAGATAATTAGATCAGAGATGCACAGCTCCTCCTTAATTTTGGAATTCCAAGATCATTGAATTTGCACCTTTTATTTACCTTTTCTTAATGACTCATAAACTTCTCCCCCTTTTGTCATGATAAAAAAGATATACAATATATAGATTTTGACAAGAGAGAAGAGATAGTGCAAAACCATTGCTAATTAATAGATATTACAAGAATAATATTAAGCAATAGTAACATCAAAACATAACATGCATTGCCATATCATATCAAAAGTAATATTGAGTTTAAAGCAATTGTTCACCATATTATACATTATACAGCAAAAAGTATGAATTATGCAGCAAAAAGACATTTATGCAGCAAAAAAAATGATGCAGCAAAGCTATTTAAATGCATGATTGATCTAATATGTCAAATTCGAAGATATTTTCATCAAACATGCTATTTCAAACAAGAAGTGAACTTATCTAGCATATTATCACATGTAGAGATATTTCCAATATATAAGGCTAGAAAAGTACAACTTTAAAGCAAGTTAAAGCATAAAAATAACTCTCCACTTATCCAAATATCACATGATATTCAAATTAAAGCATAAGTAAGGATAAGAGATTGATATCACCAAAAGTGTATTCTTTGAGTTTTTGTAGGTGACTCCAACTTCCAAGCTTCAAGACTTCATGAGGAAGTGGGTGTTGGTGAGAGTTGAGAGGAAGAAGATGACCATGGAGTTTTGGATTCGTGAATGGTGAGGAAAGGTCACATTTTTTTTTTGTGTTTTAAAAGGCATAATAATTTGTTATACATTTGTGGTAACCGATTATTTTAGTGAGGAATGAAAAGGGGAGGCCAAGGTTTTGAGCAATAACAGATTAGGGGGATGGAGCTAACAGTTTATTTTTGAGTTTGAAACAAAATAAAGGTGGCCACGGGTTGCACGAATAACAGGTTAGGGAAGTGAGCTAACCGATTAGCTCATATGAAATCAAAATTTTGAGTCACACATTGGAGCAATAACAGATTATGGACATAAGCTAACTGATTAGCTTGGTATGGAATTAAGAAAGTGAGGTCCCTGTAAGTGTGAATAACCGATTAGAGCAAGGTGTAATTGGTTAGGATGAATAAAATTTCAGATGAGAGGCTCATGGGTTGCCTTAATAACCGATTAGGACTTGCTCCTAATTAGTTATTTTCATGGTCCATGGAGAAATTTAGCCTATGTTTGCCTAAATAACAGGTTAGGGAAAACTCCTAACAGGTTATTTTTGTGATCCTCAAATAGATTAAGCCTCTGTTTGCTTCAATAACAGATTAGGAAAAGGTCTTAATTGGTTATCTTGAGTTAATAGAAATAAGTTTCAATATGCAATACTCATTCCAAGGTAATTATGTAGCAGAAAATGACTTATGCAGCAAGGTTGAGATCATGCATCAAAATGACATTATGCAGCAAAACATTATGCAGCAAAGCTATTTTTTCATAGTATGTAAATTGAGCACAAGAAACTAATTACCATAAGCACATGGCCAATAGCATGCTTATTTTCATGATATATAGACAATTCAAAACCTAGCATGCATACCTAGGCATTGTAGAACCTTATGTAACAATAAGAATGAACATAATCATATGCTGAACATAATATTCAAATTTTACCAAGCACACATGGTTCTATCCTTTACCTAAGGCCTATAAGGAATATACCTCAAATTCATTGACTTGACAAGTGAATGTGCATAAGAGGTAGAAACTTTTGATACTTTGGTCTTGGTAATCAAGGAAACTCTTTTCCTTAGCCATTGCTTCTCTTTTGGTGTTTTGAACTTTGTAAGTTTCATATTTTGTACTTGAGAAGCTTTGGTTGAAGTCATCTTCTTTCTTTGACCAAAAGTTCTACCATTGGGCTTTGGAAGTATTCCCCTTGATAATTCTTTTTTTTACTTGACCAATTTGTCCATCCTTTTGAGAAATTTTCTGTATAATTGAAACACTAGGAGGAAATTTTGATACCCACTTCATCTTGGGTCCTTGAATGTTAGTACTAGAACTTTTAAGACTTTTAGGAATCCAGACCATGTTATTTCTCATATAAAAATTTCTTCTATAATTACATCAATGAGAAATATGTCCTAAATGACTACAAAATTACAAACAATTGAATTTAATGATGGCTTGGTCCTTTGAAGATCATTTTTGAAAAACTTGATCATTTGGTTGTTATTACATTCTATATTATTTTTGTCACAAGTCTTACTTGAAATTCCATGTGGAGTAACATCAATTTCATTCTTATTAACAAACATGAATTATAAGCAATTAAAATCATTTGCTTTGGCAAATTTGAAATATAAGTCCTCAACTTGATTTTCTAAATCAATGCGCTTTTCACAAGAAGTTAAGGTTTCACATTTCAAAGGTATTTCCTCATCAAGAAAGGCATATTCATTTTTTAAAAACTCAATTTCATTTTCAACAGAAGAAATGTTTTCCAAACAAGATAAGTTTTTCTTTTCTAAAAACAACAAGTCTTCATATAATTCATCATATGCACATTGTAACTCATCATAGGAAAGACTATAATTTAGTTTAGGATTATTTACCTTAAAATCCTTTCTAGCCATATATGAAGTAGTCTCAATTTCTAGCATACTTGGCTCTATAAGGGAATCATCATCTTCCTCATTGTTGTCCATCAAGAATTCGAGAATATCTTCCTTCTCAATTTTGTTTTGCTTTGCCTCTTCTTCAAATTAAGCACCATCATCACCAAGAGGCATTGAGCTCATTTTCTTGCTTTGAACATGTTCTTGAGGACATTTTTCAATGTTGTCTTCCTCTAGAGGCTTTTGCTCTTCTTGCTCTCTATATATAACTTTATGCAAAAGATCATCATTAGTAACATAGATAGAATCAAGAGCATCTCATATACCTTTAGCACTAAAGCAACTCTTAATTTTAGTATAAGCATCATCATTTAAACCACTTCTCAAAATTTGCATAGCTCTAATGTTCAAAGAAAAGCATTTCTTGCCATAAACATTCCAAATTTGTTTTGATTTACATGTAAATCCATCAAGCATAATATCCCACAAATCAATATCAATATATTACATATACAATTCCATTCTAGTTTTCCAATAAACGAAATTCACACCATCAAAGAATGGTGGTTTATCAATTTCAAAACATTCCATTTTGAAAAGCTTTCAATGGTTGCTAAACAAACAAGGATCTTTAACTCCAAGCGGTTAAGCTTTTAACAGAGCACGAAACTCTGATACTACTTGTTAGCCATGACAATCATCACCCAAGAGGGAGGTGAATTGGGTGATTACAAATTTTAATGCAACTTTGATAAATTAAGCATTTTGAATCACTCAATTAAAAAATGCATCAGAACATGCATAACAAAGGCACAACTATTAAGGATTACTCAAATGCAACTTGGGATATAGGATGAATCAAGCAAATAAGCTAGATATCAAATACAACTCAAGCATATGTAATTAAAGCACAAATATAAAGAGATAGAGTTAAGAAAAACAAACACAAAGATTTATCCTGATTCAGCCACCAACTACTTGTGGCCTACGTCCAGTCTTCAAGTGAACCACTAGAGATTTTCCACTTTGTCTTCAAGCTTCAACAGATGCTTGAAAACCTTTACAATTGAGAGTACTCAACACACCTTGGGATATTTCACCCTTGTGCTTGAGCCTCAAACAGGCATACCTCATCCTTTACAACTTTTGAGGGATGTCTCACCCTCAAGGGATACCTCACCTTTTTCTCTAAAGGGATACCTCACCCTCTATTCAACTAAGGGATACCTCACCCTTTTCTCTAGATGGATACCTCAACCTCTCTTTTACAGATTATACAAAGTGTAGAAGATAAAAACTCTCTCAAAGAGTAGATAATACAAATTGAAGCTCTATGGGTATTAAGAATTCACACACTTATAGCTCAAAAATAAAGGATTGGAGAAATAAATAGTGAAACATGAATTTAATGCTCAAGAATGATTTTCAGATTGTTCTCCAACCTTTCTTTAATGCCCAAACATTTTCATTTATAGTCTAAAGCAAATAAAAGCCGTTGGTAGTGATTAAAAATGATGTCCTATGAAAACTAGCCATTTATAGCTGTTAGAACGTATTTTCTGGTTGTCCAGATAACCGGTTAGGAGGTTGTCCTAATCGGTTAGGAGCTTTAAGTTTTGGCCATTGACATTTAGAATAACTGGTTAGGAGCTTTTCCTAATCGGTTAGAAGAATCATGTAATCGGTTAGGACCTTTTAAGAAATGTGAAAAAAAAACTCCTAAGTTTTGCACTAACTGATTAAGTGAATTGCCTAATCAGTTAGGAGCTTTAGAAACTTGAAAAATGCTCCTAATATTTACAATAATTGGTTAGGCCAATTGCCTAATCGGTTAGGAGTTTTCTGAATGTGAAAATGGCTCCTGACAAGGTGAATAATGGATTAGGAAAAATCCTCAATCGGTTATTGCACTCTGGTTTTTAAAACCGACTTTAAATGGTCATAACTTCTTCGTTTCTTATCCGTTTTAAGCAAATGACCAATCATCGGAAAGATCTTTGAGTCTATTTTCAGAACAAAACTTAAATTATTTTGAAAGATATGATCAAAAGAGTAACCAAAGGTGTTTAAAACAGTTTGTTGGGCATTTAAACATTTTAAAAACACTTATAAAGATGTTTAAAACTTGTTTAAGCTTAATGTGATTTCTTTTTACCTTTACACAAGATCTAAGTCGTATAAGCTAAACTTAAAGAGTATTGAGACTTGATCTTTGCACCTCCATTCCTTTCTTATTTGTTATCATCAAAATAATTGCTTTAGTCAATGCCAATTACATCTAATACATCATTACTCTAATATATACCTATGTGAAGACTTGATATCTCATATCCATGACCCGTGAGATGTGGCCATCAGTCTACGCACATATTAGTCTCAATGCATTATTGTTGTCCTAATTAACAATAATGCTTGACTAGGGACATTTAAGAATAGTGTTCTGATTCTATCCAATAAGATCTCACGATCAAGTCATCCACTTGATGTCCTATGACATTAAACTTACTATTCTAAGGATTTTATTATGTTTATTATAAATAACACAATAAATGAAATGTCTCATGTATTAAATAAATAGCATAATACAATGTAAGCAAGTACAGCCAAAATAAATTGGCCTCTAGGACGTACACCAACACCATGAATACCATTTTTCATGATATTATTGGAAAGTTCATGGAGGTTTATATTAATAATGTGGTGGTCAAATTGAACTCAGAATAGGAACATTTGTCAAATTTGAGATAGTCATTCGAAAGAATGAGGAACGTGGATTAAAAATGAGTCCTATTAAATGTGCTTTTGGTGTTTCTATAGGAAACTTTCTTGGATTCTTGGTCCAAAAGAAAGGAGTAGAGGTTGATCAAAACAAGACTAAGACTATACTTGAAGCATCACCTCCTTCGTATAAGAAGCACCTCTAGTCTTTGCTAGAAAAGATTAACTTCCTGAGGTAATTCATTTCGAATCTATCTGAAAAAAACCAAAGTTTTCTCCTTACTCTTGAAACTAAAAGCTAAAGAAGAGTTTTGATGTAAGAATTAGCACCAAGAGGCTTTTGACTAAATGAAGCACTATTTGGCCAATCCTCCAAGACGTCCATTGAAGTTATATATCTCAGCATTAGATGAAACAATTAGGTATATGCTGGCCCAGGAAGATGAAAATGGAATCAAAAGAGTCATTTATTATCTTAGTGGAATTTTAATAGATGCTAAGATCAGATATAGTGCAGTTGAAAAGCTACGTTTTACTCTGTATTTCTCCTGCACTAAGTTAACGTATTATATAAAGACACATGATGTACTTGTGAGTTCGAAGACATATAAAATAAAGTACATGTTATCCAAGTCTATCTTGCATGGTAGAGTAGGAAAATGGGCTCTTGCTTTAACTAAATTTTCTTTAAAGTATGTGTCACCGAAGGTTATGAAATGCCAAGTGTTGGCAGACTTTTTGATTGACCATCCTTGTGTTGAAATTGAAGAAAACAATATTAACTACATGGGATTAAAACCATGGAAATTATATTTCGATGGATCGAAACACAGTGGGGGTGTTGGTATAGGGGTTTTAATAATATCACCTATTGGAACCCTGACTAAGTTTCTATTCAAATTAAAACATGACTGTTTGAATAATGAAGCTGAGTATGAAGCTTTAATAGCTGGCTTGTAGACGTTGATTTCTCTCATAGCCAAAAACATCAAAGTTTTAGGAGACTTTTAATTAGTCATTAAACAATTGACTCGAGAATATAAATGCATTAACCAGAATTTGTTTAGATACTTTGCTTTTGCAACAAGATTGTTATGTAAATTCGATGAGGTTAGAATGCAGCATATTCCAAGAGAAGAGAACTATGAAGTTAATGAACTGGCTTAAGTAGCTTCAGATTATAAGGTTTCAAGTCAGACTTTATCAAAGTTAAGCGAAATCAAGGAAAAATTGTATCCATTCGAGAATTTAGAAGTATGTTCAATCAAAGATATAGATAATTTGATTGGAGAAAGTCAATTGTGAGTTATTTACAAAACTCAAGTTTATCAGTTGAAAGGAAAATAAAATACAGGGCCCTACACTATATTATATTGGGTGATTCACTTTACAAAAAGTCAGTAAATGAAAATTTATTGACATATTTAAGTGAAAAAGAAGCGTATACAGCCTTAGTAGAAGTCCATGAAGGCATTTATGATACTCATCAGGCTGGTGAAACAATGAAGTGGATTATGCATAGGCAGAGAGTTTATTGGCCTACAATGGCTAAGGATTGTCATTCCTATGCTAAGTCTTGTGAAGAGTGTCAAAGGCATGGGAACATTCAACATGTTCTTGCTAGTGACTTGCACTCAATTATTAAACCTTGGTCATTTCAAAGATGGGCACTTGATCTGATAAGTCAAATCCATCCACCATCTTCTAAAGGACATAAGTACATATTAGTTGCCATTGATTATTTTACAAAATGGGTTGAAGCAATCTCATTAAAAGATGTTACTCAACAGGATATTATAAATTTTGTCTAGGAAAACATAATATACATATTTGGTATTCCTCAAACTTTTACAACTGATCAAGGAATCGTGTTTATTGGTCGATATATAATTGAGTTTGTTAAATCAAAGAATATTAAGCTAATTACTTCGACATCATATTATGCTCAGGCTAATGGGCAAGTAGAGGCAGCTAATAAGATCTTAATTGGATTAATAAAGAAACATGATGGTCGAAAGTCAAGAAGTTGACATGAGACATTAAACCAAGTTATATGGGCTTATCGAAATTCTCCTAAAGAAGCAATTGGTACCACACCATATCATTTGGTATATGGTCATGAAACAGTATTGCTAATTGAAATTAACCTTCATCTATAAGATTACAACATCAAGATGAAATCACCACGTAGGATTATTGGGATTCAATGTTTGATGAATTAAATCACTTAGATGAGTAAAGATTAATTGCTCTTGAAAATTTGATTCGAAAAAAAGAAATAATTACAAAATTCTTTGATCTTTGAGTCAAGAAAAAAGAGTTTAAGTTAGGTGATTTAGTTTGGAAGGTTATTTTACCCATGGAGAAAAGATCAAAGTTATTTGGTAAATGGTCCTCGAATTGGGAAAGACTATATCGAATCAAAAAAGTTTTTTTCTAGAAATGCTTATTCGATTACGAATATTAATTATAATAAAAGAATTGCTTCGATAAATGGTAAATACTTAAAACTATATAGACCAACAATTCATGAAGTGAAAATTTCACAATGAAAAAAATTTCATTACAATTTTGAATGAAAATGTACATTCAAAAGAAAAAGTAATTTTTGACTTGACATAGAACAATTGAGGCTCTAAGTCAAGTTTTAATCGAAAAGTAAATATTCGAAACAATAATATTTATCTCTCATACTTCAAGAATAAATATTGGGGGCATCTGTTGGTATAAAAATAACATTTTTTGATTTAGAAAAATTCAAGCTGTAGTCGAAGATTTACTTTGAGAACTTACACGATTCTATTAGAATCGAAGTTGTAATAAGGTTATCCAAATAATATTTTCAATTTGAAAGTTACCAAAATGGTAGTTTCGATTTGGTCTCAAAAAATGAGACTTAGAGTAACTACACTTAGGATTTCTGAAGATAGAAGCAATGGGTTTCGACTAGAAGCCAACAACTGATTGAAAGAGGATTTTAATTTGAAACAGAAGTTAGCGGAAGTTATAAGTGTAAGATCAAGACAACACAAGGATTCCTGACAAAGATTAGTCAGTTACTTGTAGCACGAGAATTGTTGACTAAGATCTGGCGATTACTTCACAAGGATTACTAATAATCGTTAGACAATTATCTATGTTTTAGATACGTGTCAAGATCATGTAGAAAGAGTAGTTATTTAGAATGTTTATAAATACCAAAGGGATGAAAGCATTTAGAGGTTGGAAATTCATTACTCAAACACTTGTAAACATGCTCGTAGGTCTCTCTGACACTTCGAGCAATCACGCAAGTTTAGTCAAGTATGTTTTCAATCAATCTCATTTCTATATCATTTACCAATTTATTGCAAGTTTAAATTAAGTTCCATTTACGTTTTCAGTCTTTACTTTACTGCAAACTCTTTTCTACTCCAAATCAAGTGATTCTATCAAAGATCATTTGAGTTCTTTTAATTGCTGTTCTCTACTTTTCTGTAAATTTATTTTCTTGTTCTTTTATATACTTGCAACTTTATTTTTTTGCTGTCTTTCATTTATTGTTCTTTACATTTTTGCACTTTGTATTACATGTCAAGTTTACTTTGTTGCAATTTATTATTTGTGCCTTTACATTTCATGCCATTTTATTGCTTTCTCTTTACTATTTTTGTTGAGTTTAAAACCAAACTTTAATTTTCAAAACAAGTTCTTTTCAATCATATTTTCATTGCCTTACTTTTTTTTTTATAATTTTACTAAGTTACTTCTTAATTCTTATGCAATAATATTTCAATTTTAATTTATATGGTCTTGTGTTTAATTCAAAATTACTTCTGACATTATTGTCTAAAGATTAATCTAAGAACTAGAAAATTTTAAAACAAAGTGATTCCCTTCCCCAGACATGGAATTAAATTTGTATTTTGACAAAAATTTATCATAAACAGTACTATGTTGGTGCTGAGCTTTATAGTCCTCGCCTTTGGGGTCTGCTTGTACCTTTTAAGTTTTTAATTCTTACTTAGTTCATGTTCTTTATTCTCGCAATTCCCCAATCATTTCTCATTTGTTACCGACGTTTCTAGTTATAGGCAAAGTATGCTATTTGAGTATATGCAAATTTTATTTCTCTTTAAATAAAATAAACTCTAAATAACTAAAATAAGTCAATTGACTTGTCGTTAATGACTTAGTGTGTGTCTAAATAACAAATAATTAAGTATCAATTAAGTTGGGATGACTTGATGACTTTATAGTGATGTTTCTGCCTTTATGCTGATTTTCACTTTAATTAAGGTGATTAACTTTGATAACTCATTAATTCTGCGGCTTGATTCTAATTTTTGCACTGAAACCAATGAAGCCAAATTTTTGCAATAATTTTTTTAAACAAAATTAAGTAATTTTTTCAATCAACTAAGTTGTGCCTGCTTTTTGGCTTAAAGTTTTTCTTTTCTCTCATCATTGAGATGTAACAATTTGTCGGCCCAAAAATTTTTTATTTAACATTGTTTTGTAAATATTGATTTTAGTGTTTGTTTAATTCGGGGTTAAATGCATTTTGCCTCCTTAATTTATCACTTTCATTGCACTTTTTACTCCAAATTATATGAATGATCACTTTATACCCTAATTTAATATTATTTATTACAATTCTTCTATTTTCATTAAAATTAAATCTTAATTAAAAATAATTTCCATAAATTATCAAAAATACATTTATCATATCTTTTTCTTCCTCTTTCTCTTAAGACCCTTTTTAAATCCCTTACTTTCGTAACCCACTTTCCCACGGCCTTAATCTTACTTTCCAAAATTCTTCTTGGGTAAAACTTCAAGTAGCCTTCTCAAATTTACTGATTTCATCAATTTTCTTTGCTTTCTCAAGAATAACTCAACAACAATTATTCAATCACAGCTCCAATAGCAACTTCTGAAAGTTGTTGTCATAAACTTCCCAAAGCACTAACGACGACACACAAAATCAGAAATCTTGATTTGAAGCTGGTGTGAACAAATCAAACATCATGAAACTAAATAAAAGGAAGATAAAAAGCAGAATGTTAAACATGTAGTTTTTGAAAAACAAAATCGATATTGTGAAGCTAATACAAATGGCAATAAAAACTAACAAATACTTTAAAAACTAACAAATACCATTGACAAGGCAAATCACAAGTAGATGTTTTGTTCTCATAAATCAGCAAATACTAAAAAACTGGATACCTTAATAGTTCGACCTTTGAATATAAAACTGATTTTATAAAGGAAGTACATGGATACATTGCTACTCAAAGTAGTCCGAGGGTTTACTAGAGGAGAAAGAAGATATGATAAGGGTATTATTGATAATTAATGTTAATTTCCTTTTAAATAGGATTTAATTTTTTTTTCAAAAAAGGAAGATTGCACTCGATAATATTAAATTAGGGTGTAATGTGTTTAATTATGTAAGTAAGGGTGAAAGATGCAATAATAGTGATAGATTAGGTAGGCAAAGCGCATTATCCCTTTAGTTTGAGGTAAAATAAATATTTAAAGGCTATTGATAAATTAGGAAGGCAAAGTGCATTTGTCCCTTTAGTATTAATGCATCCAGAGTGCAGTGCAAATAAGTTTTCACTTTTTTTTTTTTTTTTTGCGTAGTTAGACTTTTGAATCTGGTCTGGTTTTATACACAGTATTCAAATGGCTTAGACGTTGGTTTTGTGCTAATCTTCACTTTCAATGTAAATTAATATTGTTATAATTTTTTAATTTTTTTTAATAATTCTTTTAATATTAAATAAAAATTTATTTAATAAAAAAATAAATATATTTAATATCTTAAAAATATAAAAAAATATTTAATATTTTTTTTATTTAATAATTAAAAAGATTAGTAGAAGAATTGTACAAAAAGATTTAAAATTATTGAATGTAAATCTAGTTTTTCTTTGTACAAAAATGTGTTTTAAATATTCAGATTACGATATCCACTTAAGATACTTTATTGTATGTGAGTATGACTCTTTATTCTCGTATATTACATGAATGACTCCCTATTGTTTATCATATCTATACGTGAAGAAGGTGTCGTATAAGAATGTATCGTATTTCGTGTTCAAATTATGTAACTCTTCTGTAGTATTTCTTTCTCTTTTTATGCATCACCCTTCACAGTATATATAAATCAACTTTCAAAATACACTCTCCTCAAGCCGACCTTTTCTATTAGAGCTTGGTTATTTTAGATGCTCTGTTCCAGGTCACCCAAAACAGGGCCTTATTCAGCCCCAAACAACCACCAAAATCCACCACATATGCCCCTTTACTTCCCTTTAAAGCTTTAGGACTGACAAATAATAAGATGACAGAACAAAAAAAAAATCCTTTAGTTAACTGTTTTACACACTACCAATCAGCCAAAAGTAAGAGTGAAGATGTTTAAAAAAAAAAGGTTTTACACTGGATCATTTAACCAAAAATAAAAAAACCGAAGAGGAAAAACCATTTGCCAATGTATCAATTGCTCCAACCTTATCTTTGAATATTGAACAGTTTCCATTATGTAGTCTAGAATTTGAAGCATCATTCAAAAGTGGGACGAGCACGCACGAGATCAAACATCATCAAAACAACAAATTTCCAAAGAAGGGTTGTCCCAATGCAGAAGACTAGCATGGGCAACCTCAATTGTCAAACAAACTGTTTAGACATTTAAAAAAAAAATCTAATTATAAAATCTAACTAGATTTTAGAAGCTTCCCTAATTATTCTAGACCTATACCAACTAAAAAATGTCACGCTTCACGCAGTTTGCAAACTTGCCGAAGAAAGGCTCATTTGGAGGGCTCATCCTCAACCCTCTCCTTGATAGACTTCTTAGTTTGATTAGATTTATCATGTCTCTTAGAAATCCTGCACAAAACCCACTCATCCAACTGCAAATAAAATTAATGATTTCATTAGAGAATTTGAATATGAATACCAAAATTAAAGAAATTTAAAATAAAAACATAAAATGCAAACCTTCATATCCATGGATTTTCTTTTCCATTGAGGAGGGTCATACACTGAATTCGTGCATAATCCAGTTTGTTTTATGACCACCACTTTTAAGTTCCCCTTTATAGAAAACAGATGTCATCTTGTACCCAATTGGAAGGCCTTCATTTTCAATTAGTTTATTACCTTTAGAAGCCTTCCAATACCCATCAGCTGCTGACCGTTTTGGCCTAGATCGATTCTGGTACTTTCGCTCCCCTGGAGTGAAAAAATACCATTGTTTCTCTCCGTAATCCTTGTATGTTGCTGCAAAAGAATAGTGTTATCACGAAATATCTTATAATGTCCAAAATTTACTTAGAAAATACGTATATAGAAAATGCAATCATATATATGAAATATCAAACTTTTTCTTCTCTTATTCAAATGATTCGAAAACAGAGTATATATAAAAATAACTAAACCTTAGCTAGCCGTTGACGGGGAAAAAAGAAAGATAGAAAGAAAGAGAAGTAAAATGTATCAACTATTAACTAATTATGCTCATGGAAATACCCTGTAAGAAATTCAACCTTATGAAACTTTAAACAATCACATATATAAAATATGTATCATAATTTTTCTTTTTCTTATTCAAATGATAATCAAATCCGGTATATATGACACATATCATCATATATAGATATATCCTAGCAAGTACGAAAAGAAAAATCTATCAATAATTAAGTAACTCTGCTCTTAGTAAAGATATTCAGGATTGCACTAGTAAAGATCTTATACGAATTATAGTATTATACTATGAATGCAACAATTATATCCGCAATTTAAAAGTACACATCTTTCTCGATCATAAATTTTGTTTTAAAAAATACGTACAATCACATGTATCAAATATCATACATTTTCTTTCTCTTATAGAAATAATAATCAAAACAGAACATACAAAAAACAATTAAAACGTAGCTACCGTTGACAAAAACAAAAAACAAAAAGTAAATTGTATTAACTAATTATGATCATGGAATTAACTTGCAAGCAATTCAGCATTATGAATTTACTTTAAAAACTCAAAACCGGTATATATAATGTATATATCAATTCCTACCTAGCCTGGTTGAGAAAAAAGACAAAGAAAGAAAGAAAAGAAGAAAAAAAAATGTAATAACTGTAAAGTAATTTATGTTCATGGAATTAACCTGCAAGATATTCAGGATTGTACTGGTAAAGATCGATTTCCACAATCAGGTTAGGTGGTAATGCTTCATTTTTCAGTTTCTTGCTCAAATAAAAGATAAGATCTTGATCGGTAGGACGAAACTTAAATCCAGGTGGGAAAGTTTTGAAGTAATCAGAAACTTGATTTGGGTCTGAATTCTTGAACCCTTCTTCCTCAACATTTGTTGGAGAAGCAGCAGCAGAGACTGTGGTTGATGGAACGGAAAGGCTCAACTCCTTGGAATCCATATTTGGAGTCTTAACAACAGTTGGAGAAGAAGCAGCAGAGACTGTGGGTGATGGAACGGGAAGGCTCAACTCCTTGGACTCCATTTCTGGAGTCTTGACATTAATTGGAGAAGAAGGAGCAGAGACTGTGGTTGATCGAACGGGAAGGCTCAATTTCTTGGACGCCATGTTTGGAATTTTCAAATGAGAGGAAATTGAGTTAAAGGAAAAAAAAAATGAGAAGGTTGAATTTATTTATCCAAGAAAAAAAAAATAAAAGATTTGGCCAACGCGCATATATCTGCTTCAAACGCAAATAAGCAATTGATACCGCAAATGTATATTACAGTAGGTGTTGAATTTTTTTTAAAAAAAAGTTGTAATAAAAATAACCAATGGCGCAAATGATAAAAAGAGTATACTTAAATAAAGAATAAATTATTTTACGTATATGATAGAAGCTTTAACCGTGAGAGGTTTCCCTCCTTTAACACAAGCATTTCTACTTCTTCAACATCTAACCGTTTGTTGATTCTGTTATCCTTTCTTAACTACCTGCTGACATGGCTAATGTTCTAACTAATTTTTTTCTTACGTGGCTGACTACTTTAACTACTATTGTATTTTCTTAATAAAAGAGATTTGAAACCTGATGTGAAGACGATAAGGAGGATAGGTTAAAGGGGAGTCCTCCAACATCTAACTATTGTTGCATTTGGAGTAATTTCTCTAATTCTGTTGCTTCTAATTCTATCCACACAACTCCATTGCACTATGAGATCCGCATAGATTTCACTATTAGAAAATCGATTTTTAGCGATTGATTTAGTGACCAAAAATAAGCACTCACAATAGCGATTGATATAGAGACCTATATGAAGGGAGGAGAAAAAATTCTAATCGAAATAAAATTGGTCACTCAATCAATCATTAAATTATTTAGTGACCAAATTTGTGACTAATTTATATGGTGAAAAAGGCATAAAAATAACAACTTTTTTTTAATATTAGTCGCTACATAGTTAATATTAAACTTTTATTTTTCTCGGCATAAATAATTTTTAAAAAATATTTAAAAAAAATAGCAACCAATTATTCAGTCGCTATTATTTTGATTAAAAATGAAATTTTAAAAATAAAATTAGCAACTAATATTTCAATTGCTAATTTGAATAATTGAAAAAAGTAAAAAAAATTAAAATAATTTAGATCTTAAAAAATAAAAAAATATTATGCTAGCAATTGAAATCGATCACTAATTTTAATAATAAACAAAATTAAAAGATGTTTAAAAAACATAGAACCAGTTGGTATTAAAAAAATAAAATAAAAATTATAGTAGCGACTGATATGTCAATCTCAATCGCTATTTTGAAAATTTAAAAAAAATGTCTAAATGTGGCGACTGAATTGGTCGCTATTTAAAAATAAATGTATTAACTAATTTTTCGATTGCTAGTTGAAGCTTAATCCCCCACCCCAGCCCCTTCTCACACATTCTAGTAGAGAACCTTAATGGCGCCACTCATCCTGGTTTCTCTCTCCCCCAAGCTACACCACCTAGTCAGGATGTAATATCCTACCAGTAATTCTATTATATTTTAGCATTATTGATAGAATATTATGTACTTCATTTTTTTTGTTTAATAATATACGTGTAGCAGTTTATTACGTAATGGAATTAATTTAATTCTTAAATAAATTATATTGAATTTTTTATTAACTGTAAAAATAAACGTATCAATGGAACATAAAATTAATAAAATACAAATAGAGAACTTAAAAAAACACATTAGCTACATTTATTTATTACATTTACATAAAGTGTGCTAGTACATTTATCTAGAAACATTTACAAACCCCTAAAATGTACAAAAACTACAAAAAGAATACATCTCAATTGTCTGAATAAACAAATATGGTCAGTACATCAGTAGACATTGCACACTCACAATACAACTAAGTCAGCTATATACAATTATATATATCTACATCATGCATGTATCGTCAGTCAGAATCATGCATGATGAAGTAACGGATGTAAATGGTGTCTATCACATGACAAATTTCTTCTGTAGGAGTGTGAAATATAAAATGAGCATCAAGATCAATCAATAAAGTGATGTGTACCATTCTATTTCTCTAAACATAACAGATAAGGGATGGGAATTTATAATACTCAATAGGGAAATCACATAGTTAAAAATCAAACATAATATCACAACTTAGTCATAACATTAACATAAAATCATTTCACATTTCATTATACATTACTTTTCTCTTCTTGCTTACATGGTCATTATCCTAGTAGAGATCTCATACTTTCTAGGGCATCCCCTAGCTCAAATGGACTTGACCTACTATAAGACTTCTCATTAAGTTCCACTTAGCCCAATGACAAATCTTAAAGATTCCTCTTAGCCCGTGAACTACCTTAATAGGTTCTAAAAGTCAAGACTTTCTATTAAGATTCCTATTAGCCCGAGGACACATCTTAAGAGACTTTAGAAACATTACATTATTTTCTTCTTAACATTGATGTCACAACTTTAGGCTAAATGCCAATTAGTAAAATGTCACAACTTTAAGTATCATTCTTTCACATAAGCAACATAAAAAATTCATAACTTATGACATTAACATAGTCAATCATTTTTCATCATAAATTCCATTACTTATTCATAATGTATATCATTAACATATTCCACTTGATTATCACTTGTGGCATCAACCACTTGATTATATTTCCAACATCAATATAATCCACATCATTTATTTTTATAATTACAATGATATCATAAAATACTAAGTAGTTTATCAACAACCAAATTTAATCCTAATTCTTCTTCTTGGCTGAATTCTTCCATATGTGGCAATGAAGATTTTCTTCTCATTCTAATCATTTTTAGACCATTTCTACCATCAAGAATCTATTTCTAACATCAATTTCACTTTAAATCAAAGATTAGACCCAAAACCCCAAATTGATTTGAATGAAACCCTAGTTCTTGGATCTTTGTCTCTTGACCATATTTTCTCAAAATTAACATCATTCATATGATTCTTTCTTCATCAACAACCCCATCCTTCATTAATCTTCCATTGAAACTCAATCAAAATTTCAAGAACACAATATGAAGTCTTTCTAACCTAGGGTTCCAATACAACAAAACAATCATAAATAAGGCTTCTTTGACTCAAAAACATGATAAAGAAGCATATTAGAACACCTTTAAAACAAGAACAACTCAAGAAAATTTGGAGAGAAAAATATGATTCCCTGCCTCTTGTTCTTGAAAGAACTTGCAAGCAAGTTGAAGATCTTGAATCTAGCTACTTGATTCTCTTGAAATCTAGCTTAAAAAACTATGGATTCTTCTTGTTCTTGGCTTTTCTCCTCTCTCTTTTTCCCTTTTTTTTCATCTCCTCTTCCTCCTTTCTCCTTGCCTTGGCCGAACCCTCTAACTCCTTTGGGAGTATTCATCTTCTTTCTTTTCTATTCTTTTTCCTTTTATATTTCCTAGCCATCCAATTAAGTTTCAAATAGTGGCTAATTCATCCAATTAGAAATTAACTAATGTCTAACTAAGTGGTTTGTTTCTATTAGTTATTGATTAATTTAATATTTTTTCCTAATTAAGTCATGATTACTTAGTTAATCTAACTAAACCATTATCAATTTAGTTACATTAATTACATTTTACTTAAACATCTAGTTATTAACTTATAGGAATTTCTCTATTGACCCCTCCAATTTCTATAATTAATAAGTTGTCTAATAGTAAACTTATATCTTAAATAACTTATAAACATTTTTCACAATTTCCAGTGTTTTGGAAATTCTTCTATCATTTCCTCGAACCCATTGTATAAGAATCATTCAATTTGTACACAAAAATTTTTAATTTTCACGTATGTCCCTATTATTAATTTAATAAATTACATGTATGTCCTATGAGTACAAAACATATAGTAAATACTATCATATATATATATATATATATATAAAAGAATTTAATTTGGAAGGGATATTACACCGGACCTCCTTGCGCCGGTGTCGCACCACCTTGTGTGCTCCAGCTAGTCTTGGCATCCCTATCCCACACCACCTAACTCTCCTCTCTCTCTCTCTCTTCTGCACCCACTAGCATTCACCACCCCCTTACCGGCGTCAACCCACCAGTAACCCAGACCCACCAACGGCTTCCCCATCCCAAGTTCCATCTTCTACCTTTCATCTCTTCTCCATCTTTCCTTTGCTGCAAAATCTCACCCCTTTTTTTAACTGCTTTAGTGTTGTGTTGATTAATTGGTTAATTTTCTCATTTTAGAACTAGTAGTAGAATAATGAATTATTGCATAAATGAGAGAGATTGATTATATATGTGTGTGTGTGTGTGTGTGTGTGTATAAATATCATTTATTGTTAATACTTCTTTGGTGGCATTTGCTATATTTAAAGAATGAGATAGTTATATTGATTAAAAGAAATCATTTACAAAATGTTCAAGTTGACGATTGCTTTGTGCCATGAGCTTAAGGTTTAAACTTTAAACAAAGTAAGTGATTACTAAAATTATTCCTAAGTTCATGTACTAGTTGATAGGAATGTAAGTCTTTAGGATCTTGCAATTAATTATTGTTAAAAATCTTGTTATTAGCTCATGTACTAGTTAATTAAATCTTGTTAGTATGTAATTTAACTCTTGTTAGTATGTTATTAGTTTTAATTTATCTCATAAATTCCCCCATTTTTTATTTGGTGTCTAAATTATGACTTACAAGGATAACTACCATTGTCTATAAGTTAAGATGAAGGGATTGTTTTAAGGTTCATGCCCAGCCACCAACATCGCCTAGTATGACCACTACCATTTTCTTTCCTTTTCAATAATTTTCATTGATTTTTTCATTCTTGAATGAGTTTCTTTTTTTTAAATTGTTTTCATATGTATAGGTAATCTTGTGCACCATCTTCTGCAACAAAATATACCTTGTTCCATATTGGGGATTGCATATATGTACTTAAGGCTTAAGCTTTAGACTTATATGAAAAGTGGTAAGCTTAATCTATAACCTAATTAATGTCTAATTTTCATATTTGTTTTAGAAGCTTGATGCTTGGATTTTGACTAAATTTTACTTATGTTTAATTGAACATAAGGAGTGGAAGATTTTTTAAATGGTTGTGTCTTATAAATTTTGTTAACTATAGTTTCAATGTTTTGTTTGATTATGTTACAGAATATGGACATTCGTCTATATTTTAGTTAGATGTATAATAAACTTTTACCAGGTTGAAAGGGATATACTAATATATTTTAAAATTGGGTGGAAGAATTTGTTTCATTTGCATGTCAACAACCATATTTGTTAAATGGAAAAAAGTAGATGTCCTTGTTCTAGGTGCAAAAACCTCAAGTACTTGACTCCTGAGGATGTTAAAGTTCATCTTTATAGAAAAAGTTTTATACCTTATTACTGGAATTGGACATCTCATGGAGAAAATGATCCAACTTTGAGAGGTGCTTTTAATAATCATCCAGCACTTCTACCACTGCATAAATGAGTAATAATGAAATTTAAATAGATTTGAGGTCATGGTTTATGATGTTATTGGTTTAGAGTTTGGGTTGCATTACAATCAATAAGTGGAGGAGTCTCCAAATATAGATGCTTAAAAATTTTATGATATGCTTCACACAGCCCAAAAGCCTTTGTGGTCATGATGTGATGATCACACTAAATTGTCTATTGCTATTAAATTATTGAGTATCAAATCAAAAGGAAACATTTCCCAACAATCTTTTAATCAAATAATAGCACTTATGAAATAGACACATCCTACTGATAATCATATCCCAGAAGGTTATTATAAGGCCAAAAAAATAATATCTAAGCTAGGTCTTACTATAAAGAGAATTGATTGTTGCATTAATGATTGTATGTTGTACAATGAAAAAGAAGTTAAAGAATGTATATTTCATGGTGCACCTCGATATAACATAAAAAGGATTGATAAGGGAAAAACCAATGAGATCCTTGTAAAGAGGTTGATTTATTTACCTCTAATTCCTAGGCTGAAGAGATTATCAATGGTGCAAATGAGATGGCATTATGAGAATAGACGAGCATCAGGAGTGTTATGCCATTCATCAAATGGAGAAGCTTGGAAACGCTTTGATGAAATGTATCTTGAGTTTAAAGTTGAACCAAAAAATGTTAGATTAGGCTTATGTTCTAATAGTTTTACACTATATAATCAGTCAGCTGCACCTTACTCTTATTGGTCTGTAATTGTTGTAATATCGTCTTAAAAATGTTAGGCTTGTAAATAGTTATAAAGGTAGCTTAATACTTGCTTAATATGTCTGTTTAATTTTGTGGTAGTCTGAGTTAGTTAAACACTTTACTGCAAACTGAAAGGTGAAAAGTTACTTAAAATGACCCAGATATTAGCATAAAAGGCTTAGTTAATGGAAATAGATGTGGATAATTTATTTCTAAATCACAAATGTGTATTATGTGATGGGGTTAAAATTTGAGAATAATTGGAGTCAATTTGGTATTTTTAGACATATTAGTTGTGCGTTTTAATGCCAGATTGACTAGTCATAAAAATGAAAAAATATGATACTAGTGAAACGACTTTTTTTAATGAATATTAGTATTTATTTTAAAGTTGTTGGAACTTGAAAAACTTAATTTAGATAAATCTAAGTATTTTTAGCATATCAAGAAGTATCAATGTTGTATCTTAAGGCCTAAAACCATCTACGGTTCCAGCCTATTTCTTGGACTTTTTATTGGTTGCTTTGTGTTTCATTTCTCATTTTTCTCTTTTCTCTTCATAGTTGAACCAAAAACAGTAACAAAAGTGGAGGTTTCAAGTGGTGAAAAGGGAAACAAGAAGCACAAGAAGAAGGGGAAATCTAATATCAAAGTTTGAGGCTCAAATCTGTAGCATCATAGCAGCTTGAGGTAGGGGTTCTGGAGCTCAAAATCTTATTTCTTCTCATTTTCATGTTTAGGCTTAATTGAAGTTTGATATGTCAAAATGGGATTTTGAGGTGTTTTGAGTGATTTTCTTGCTTAGATAAGTTTTAAGGGATGTTTGTGACTTATTCATGTTAAGAGTTTGGATTAGAAACTAAAAACTCTCCATTTGGACCTAGAATGCTCAAAGTGAAGATTTTGGGATTTGGATGAGTGATTTGATTCAAGAATCCAAATTTGATGAAATGAGTTGGTGTTTTATGTTTCCATCATGTTAGTGAACTTGTTAGGGACTTAAAATCACCTACAAACAAATTTGGAGTGGTTGAATTTCATTTTAGCACCAATGGAATAGTGCTTCAAATCTATAAAATTCTGTAGATTTGCTGTTGGGCACTCGGCGCTCAAGCGCTTAGCGTTGCACGCTCAAGCGCCCATTGCCTAGTAAAACAGGCCAAGCGTATGGTGTGAGAATACTTAAGCGCTAAAGGGGCATGCGCTCAAGCGTGCAACAACTATAGAGATGCACCCTGATACCTGTAGCGCGCTCAAAAGCTCAGTCCTTACACGCTTAAGCGCCGAGACAAGGTAGGGGCTATTTTTAGCATGTGTTGCTAATTAAATTCCCTACTTGATGGGATCATTTATGCAAGTCTTTTAGGATGTAATGAGACACGTTTGGGGATATTTCTTGGAGAGTATTATCAACTTGCATATGTAAAAAGTTTAGGAATTCTTAGACATTCAAAGTGTGATAGAATGTCTATGTTAGTGTTTAGAACCTTGATCAATAGGAAGTTGATTTCTAATTCACTTTTGAAGTGATTGTGTGATGTTTTAGATATTATTTAGCTAGTAACATGAATCTTACTACTTTGTGGATAAGTGAGGCTATGATTCCTACATACTATTGTTCAAAATGTGTCCTAGATATATGGTTTTCAAACTTGGTATTTCCTAATTTCCTATATATTATGACTTTAGATGATGTGTATAACCATATGACTTAAGAATGAGGTGTTGGATCTGAATTCTCCTTGCATTTATGCTCGTATGGTCAGGGTTACCGGTATAGAGGTGGAAGTAGTACTCTTACATTGGTGAGAGGAAAGTGTCTACCTACTACCAAGTGGGATTTAGGCTTTTAAGCTTATCCTGCTTTGTGTACACAAGAAACAGAGGTTTCTAAGAAATAAGTAAGTAACTTGTGTTTTCAAATTTTAAAACTTGCATTGGCATTACATAATCATAATATTAGGATATTGTTTGAGCATAATCATACCTCATAACATAAAGCATTGCATTGTTGACAATTGTATGAGTAGTTGTCTTGCTTGATTGATTGATTGCTTGTTCGATAGTATCTTATGATTGTATTCTTTGATATTATTGATTATCAAATATTCTATTACATAGAGTGTAAATGTGTATTCAATTTATTTATTTGTTGTTAAATAAATTACTGCTGGTTTTGGTATGTTTATATTGAGAAATTGTGATTTCTCACTCCTGTGTGTTCCATGTAAATCCAAGTGAAGACCCTCCAAAGGGAAAGGGCAAAAAAAAAAAAGAAGAAGCAGAAGGCTTGGTTTAGTGGCTTTATTTTTTATTTTTTATTTTGCATCAGCTTGTATTTATTTACTTTACTGATATGTTTGTAAAAGTTTATGTATTACAATGTGGCTTTTTAGTCAGTGATGTATATATATGACCTTTTTCATCTTCATGGCTCTCTATAATGACTATACAGGTTATTATGGATTTATGTTTTTATGCATTTTAGAAAGTGACATGCTTAATGTACTCTATCTTGAAATATACTGCTTATTTTACGATAATTTGTATTAGGGTGTTATATTCTATTCCTAAATTAAATCACCTATTTGGTCATTTAGTTGAATTAATTAAGAATACATTAAGTTTCAATTCAAGAGATGAATTAATATACTTTTAATTCCATTAGTAGGAAAAATTGATGTTTGGTCATTCACCAATCTAATCCTAGGCTTACCATATAGATCTACTCATTGAATGCGGATGGTCACCGGTCAAACAATGAATTAACACATGCCAAAAGTGATCAAGTTATGACAAGAATGCAAGCAATATGATAAACCCTAAAGAAATTACCTTAATCAAATTAGAAATCAAACCCAAATAATTAGGAAAATAAGATCCCCAATAGTCCTATCTATAGGTTTAGCTACTCATGCTTAATACAAACAAACTCATATCAAGATACAAATCCATGGAAAGAAAACCCAAAGAAAAAGGAAATTAGAAAGAAAGAGAAATCAAAAACCCCTTTAATGGAGATTATGATCTTCAAGCCTTCAAGAATCGAATCCTTCTTCGAAGTCATCCTCCAAGGTCTGCTACCGCAAAACAACTCTCTTAAGATTAGGGATTTTCTATGTAATGTGCTCAATGTCTGTCTATCTCTGTCTGTGTTGAATTTTGCTTAACTTTTTCTATTTATAGAAAATCACGTGCTCTGTTATGCAACCAGCGCTTAGGCGCTCAGTTTTGAACACTTGGCCGCTCAATCACTTAAACCAGAATGCGTTGCTATACGTTGCATGCTCAGGTGCTCCTCACCTAGCACTCAGGCGTTGGGACACTAAATCACCGCTGCTACATATGCTTTGGGCGCTCAAGCACTCCACTTCCAATGCTCAGGAGTTGGACGCTTATGAAATTTTTTTTTCTTGCTCCTTTGAACATCTAATCTTCTCCAAGTGTAATTACCTAACAAAACACATAAAACACATAATAAAAACAAAATCAAACAATACTAAAATATAACAAAACTTACGAACAAAATTCCATAAAAATAAAAAAAAAGAATATGAAAAACTAAGGAATTGAACCATAAAAATATGATATGTTGACAGTTCATCATGTTACAATTGTCACTCCGTACAATCTTCCTCTAGAATTATGCATCACTACTCCCTCTAGAACTTTGATTATTCCTGGGCCACATAATCTGAAAAGTAAAATAGATGTGTTTTTGTAACATTTGATAGATTAGTTGAAATTGTTGTGGAAAAAGGATGTCTTAACATGATTTTTTTTAAAAAAAATTCATGATCAAAGTTGCATTAATGTGGACAATAAATAACTTTCCTGTGTACATCATGTTATTGGAATGGAGTACAGTAGGGAAATTGACATGTTCATATTGTATGGATCAATCAAACGCTTTCACTTTGAAACATGGTGGCAAAAGTTCTTGATTTGATTGTCATCATCAATTCTGCCTATGGATCATGCATACTGTAGAAATAAGGATGCATTTTATAATAATTAAATTGAGAGAAGTGAACCTCCACCTAGGTTGTCTGGGGCCAAGGTATAAGAATATGTTTCTTATCTTCAAAAAATAATTGAGGTGGGTCCATGTACATGTCCTGGGTTCGGTGTTACTCATAATTGGACAAAGCAAAGCATATTCTGGGAGTTACCATATTGGAAAACTATTATGATCAGACACAATCTTGATGTGATGCATATTGAGGAAAATGTGTTTGATAATGTGTTTAATACAGTGATGGATATTAAAGACAAAATGAAAGATAATGTTAAAGCAATAATGAATTTTAAAGAGTATTGTAAGCAAAAGGAACTAGAGTTGCAACAATCACCTAATGGAAAAGTTGTGAAGGCTAAAGCAAAATTCGCCTTGTCCATGGAGCAAAGAAGATCTATGTATAAATGGATTAACGAGTTAAAAATGCCTGATGGATATGCTTCTACTTTGCTTAGATGTGTGAACCTAAGAGAGGGGAAGCTATCTGGGATGAAAAGTCATGATTATCATGTGTTTATGGAGCAATTGCTACCAATTGCTTTTGGTGCACTACCAGATCTAGTGTGGAAGCCTTTTCTAAGTTAAGTAAATTCTTTTGAGATGTATGATAGTGTTATTGGTGCCTGATTTATTGCTAATGGAACAAAACATCATCATTACAACATGTAAATTAGAATGAATCTTTCCACCCGAATTCTTTAACTTAATGAAGCATTTACCTATTCATCTGTTATATGAGGCTAGAGTAGGAGACCCTGTTCAATATCGATGGATGTATCCATTTGAGAGGTAATTACCTATTATATTAGATTTTAAAATGTATTAATGTTTTATTTCAAGATTTAGTAATTAATATTTTCATGTTACTTATAGGTATTTGAATAGATTAAAACAGATGCTTAAAAACAAATCACGTGTGAAAGGGTCCATATGTGAGGCATATTTATCCTAAGGGACTTCTCATTTTTGTTCTTACTATTTTGAATCTCATGTGCAATCATTGAGAAATAGAGTTGGTCAAAATGATGATGGAGGTTTAGATGAGATAATCTGACCCAATTTATTAATTTTCAATCATCCTTACCGCTCAGCTAGAACTTGTAAAAGTAGATATTTAATGGATATGGAATTAGTTAATACACATTTACATATCCTACTTAATTGTGAAAGAGGATTTGGAGGCTCATATTACACCGATGACTCTATTACCTCATCTTAACATAGAGCTAATTTGGTTAAGTTTATTATTATCTTGCATTATTGTAGAAGTTGTCTAATATAGATAAATTTACTAATATGTTGCTTTATTTTGTAGCTAATATGTTCTTTATATTATTTTGTCCAATATTGTTAAGTAACTTACATGGATGTTTAATAGATGCAACAAGTTGTGATTGAGGTTAATAAAAATATCATATATACTTTATATCTTGCCTTTTAGTATGATGAATTGTTTACTATGCATAAATGTTCCACATCTAATTCCTTCTCTTGGGTTTGATATCATGGTGTTCAACAATTGTATTCAAGTTGTTTCATGAAATGTCTAAGTCAAAGTTCTACAAATTTGTAGTTTTCCCAAGAGTCTTAATTCATAAAACCACCATTAAAACATTAGGATCTTAGAATTCATGATTTCCATAAACAAGAATGTATAAAGATACTAACATTTATCTATGAATAATTGGCAAACTATATTCCAAGAGTGTTAGAGAGATCTCAAAACTCATTTTTATTCATTTTCCTTTCTTTACTCTCTTCTTCTACTTTAGTGATGGTGAGAGAAAAAAAAAACCCTTTAAGGCCATGAACAGGACCTTGAGTTTTATGTAGAAATTGTTTCTTAAATACTGCTAACTTCCATCAAGTTGACAGTTATTATAATTACAAAACTACCTTTTTCCTTTTACCCAATAAGAATTTATCCCATTAACTTAATTTAATTACTTATTAAACTAATAAGATAAGTCACATGTCCATCACATAAGATATTTAATTTAACATTCTGCCACTTAGCTCATGTGACATTACCTTCTTTATAGTTTGATAAGTCTGTCAAAAGATAATATGAACTCATATATATATATAGTCAAACTCTTTTTTACATTGGATACAACATTTATTATTACCAATAATGAAAACTAACATGAGTCATTGCAGTCGTATATCATTTAATCGACATAGTCTCTTCCATGTACTACAAAGTTAGCCTTCGCCTTGACATAACCTATAAATGGGAAACACATAATTGGTCCAACAATAATGTCTATATTAAAGACAGAACCTGTTATAATCATTCTTATTCAATCATGTATACAAACTTAGAAAACAGGTAAGACATAAACATATTCATTAATGAACTCAGAGTGTCAAAGTACATAAAACATAAACATTAACATAATATACAATATGCCTACTTGGAAACAATGCCTATACTTTCAACATATCCACTAAATGTTTTGGGTTGTAACCCTTTTGTCAAAGGGTTAGCAATCATAAAGTCTACTAATGTGTTCTATTGACACTCTATGTTTCTAAACTTATTCTTTAATGGCAAAGTATTTCAATTCCATATGTTTAGCACCTTTAGAACACTTGTAGTTTTTAGAAAAGAAGATAATTACGAAATTATCACAATAAATTTTCAACGGCCTGACAATACTGTTAACTACTCTAAGTCTTAAAATAAAGTTCTGCAACCACTTAGCTTGAACCATGGCCTCAAGGCATGCCACAAATTCAACTTCTATGGTTGATGCAGCAATGACTGATTGCTTCGCACTCTTCTATGATACCGCTCCTCCGGCTAAAAGATATAAATAGCCAAATGTGGACTTTCTTATATCTACACAACTGAAAAAATCTGAATCTGAATATCCAACCACCTTAAGATGATCAGATTTTCTATAAGCAAGCATGTGATCCTTCATTCCTTGCAAGTATCTTAAGACTTTCTTTGCAGCTGTCCAATGATCCAATCTTAGATTACTCTAATATCTACCCAACATACCAACTACAAAGCTGATATTTGGCCTTGTACACATTTAAGCATACATCAAACTCCTAACAACAAATGCATAAAGAATTGCTTCTATCTGTTTCCATTCCAAATCATTCTTTGAACATTGCATGAGATTGAACTTATCTCCTTTTTGAATTGGAACGGGTGATGCTGAACATTTTTCCATTCTAAATCTCTCTAAAACTTTATTGATATATGATTTCTGAGACAAGCCTAACAATCTTTGTGATCTGTTACGGAATATTTCTATTTCAATCATATAGCTTGCCTCTCCTATATCTTTTATTTCAAAGTTATTAGAGAGAAACTTTTTAGTCTCACTTAATAGACTAAGATCATTAGTTGCAAGTAAGATGTCATCAATATATAGAATCAAAAAGATAAACTTACTCTCACTGACCTTTAGATATATACACCAATCAATATTGTTTTCCTTAAATTCGAAGGATACAATAATATCATTGAACTTGAGATACCATTGTAGGGAAGCTTGCTTAAGTCCTTATATTGATTTCCTAAGTTTACACACCATGTGTTCTTTCCCTTCAATTGAAAACCCCTTTGGTTAATCTATATAAACATCTTCCTCTAAATTACACTTTAGAAATGTGATTTTCACATCCATTTGATGCAGCTCTAGATCATAATGAGTTACTAATATCATGATAATTCTAAAAGAATCTTTCTTGAAAACTGGTGAGAATGTTTCCTTATAATCAATGCCATATTTTTTAGTAAAATCTTTGGCAACAAGATGGGCCTTGTAGCGTTCAAGGTTGTGATAATTATGATTTTTAACATATTAATTATCCACACAATTACCTTATTAATAATGTCCAGATTGTAATTAAGTGATCTTAGCACTCATTTAGATCATTGGGTTGAATTGGGCTTTAAAGCAAAATTTTTGGATTTTAATGCATATTGACAGTGGTTCAGTATTTTAACCATAACTTGAGTTTTAGATCTCTGATTTTGATGTTCTTTATATGCTAGGAAAGATGAGAACAATATCTACAAGTTTTGTGAAATGTCAAATTGGAAGATTCGAATGTTTACATGGTCAAATACAGCCTTGAAGTTGGACCAGCGGTACTGTTACAAATTCTGGACACACCTTCACTATTTTGGGCATATCTCACTCATTTCAAGCCCAAATTAAGCATATGAGTACTCCTTGGAAAGCTTACTTCAAAGGCTATCTGATGGACTTGATTTGAATTTGAGATTATGACAGAAATTGAAAAGATAGCAACGTGGAAAAAGTGGAGGAATCATTGGAAGGTGGGATACACACTTTCATAATGAGAAAATAATTCAATGGAAGGTGGGAGACATACTTTGATAATGGATGAATAATTAACAAGAGTGGGTAAATTACTTTTGACTCTTTGTGAATGATTAAGAGGAGAGCAATCAGATTTGTAAAGAAGGAGGGGAGAGCTTCTACGCAGGGTGTGATTTTTTAGTTGGTTCTTGTAGTTTTAGTGTTTTCATTTTGGAGAATTCTCTTCTTCTCTTCCTCTCCTCCTCTCTCTTTGTTATTTTCATTTTTGTATGGTTCTTGAAGGTTCTCCAATGGTGATGGCTATGGAGAGCTAAACTTCTTTAATCAATCCAAGAGATTGACAAGCTTGATGATTAATCTTGAGATCTTGTTTTAATTGCTATACATTCATCTATTAATCAAGTTTCTCTTTCTCTTCTTCTCTTGTTTAAATTCTGATTTAATGCTTACTTTGATTGGGATTTGCATATGTTAATTGTGTAATTATCATGTGCCAAGAGATGAATTTAGAGGTTAAATAATGCATCAAAGGTGTTTGATGAATGTTTAGCTTGGTTGGATCTTGGTTTTTAAGTTAATTTGGATTTTGGATGGATGCTTAATTTGTCTAATCTTAATTAATTAAATTCTAGAAGCATTTCTAATAGAAGATCCATGGATCATTGAGAGGCGTCTTGATGTGATCTAAAATCAAGGATTTGGTTGATAGTTGAACGGATCTATAAAGATCAAGGATGGATTAAAATCAAGATTGGTTAATTCTCTTGGATTGGTTGTTTTCCTAATCTTGTTTACTCTTTTTAATTGCTCTTTGTTGTTTAATTTTGAAAAACTTTCCCCCCCTTGTTTATTAACCTCTTAATCTGACTTCATAATTAGAATGATCTACGGGCTCGACCCGGTGTTACCTTATGCTACAAGTAGTTTTGGTAAATCGGTTAGTTATTGATTTAAATTTGGTAATCTCGACAGTTGTCAAATTTTTGGCGCCGTTGCTGGGGATCATTCTGATTTTGTTCAATCTTATTAAGATTATATTTAACTACTAATCCCTCACTAACCTTTATGTTGCTGTGTTTTGGTGGATTTTAGGCGAAAACGGGTGATTACGGGTCATTTTACAGAATTTCGTATTGACAAAAAATGTGTCCAGAATGTGTTGAAACTTGGTCAGTTGAAGGAAAACGGCCTAATAAACAAGACTCACAATATACTATGAGGTCAACCCTGTTTTTTCCAAAATCCATCATTTAGACCAATTTTTTAATTTTTTAATATTTTTTATTACATTTTTTAGTTTCATTTTTGTGTAGTCTTCATGCTGTACAAGTCCTATAATTTTTAAAAATCATTTCATTAGTCAATTAGATTTATTTTGGTATATTTTTAGATTTGTCTAGTGTCTTTTACTTGTTTACTTATTTTATTTTATTTTTGTGCTTTGATTAGTGCATGACTAGGTCTAATCCTGATATTTTGCTTGAATTTGATCCTGAGATTGATAGAACATTACATAGGTTGATTAGAACTCGTAGGCTAAGTGAAAGAATTGAGTCTGAATTTAGTTGTGACATTGAATCTGAAAGTGCACTTGAGATCTTAAGTGATTCTAAAATCATGGCTGATAACAGGCAAAATAGGACCCTTAAAGAACTTGCTGCTCCTGATGTAACTTACCAGTCTTTGTGCATTCAATATCCTAATCTTGATGCTAACTTCGAGTTAAAATATGGATTGATACACTTGTTGCCCAAGTTTCATGGTCTTACAGGTGAAGATCCCCATAAGCACTTAAAGGAGTTCCATGTGGTCTGTTCAACCATGAAGCCACATGGAATCTCTGAGGAGCATATCAAGTTGAGGGCATTCCCTTTCTCTCTTGCTGATGTAGCCAAGGATTGGCTGTTCTACCTTTCACCAGGTTCTGTCACGAGTTGGGATGATATGAGGAAATTATTCTTGGAGAGGTTCTTCCCTGCATCCAGAGCAGCTGCCATCAGAAAAGACATTTGTGGTATAAGGCAAATGACTGGTGAGACCTTGCATGAGTATTGGGAGAGATTCAAAAAGCTGTGTTCGAGTTGTCCCCACCATCAAATTAGTGATCAGCTCTTGATTCAATATTTCTATGAGGGCTTGCTGCCGATGGATAGAAGTATGGTGGATGCCGCATCTGGAGGTGCATTGGTGGATAAAACCTCTATCGCACAAGAAGAGATTTGATAGCAAATATGGCAGCCAATGCTCAACAATTTGGCACAAGAGTCCTTACCTCAACCAGAGGAGTTAATGAAGTTCAATCGTCTCATATAGATCAACAGAGAATGGAACATAGACTTGATGAATTGACTTCTTTGGTGAGGCAATTAGCAGTGGGACAACATGTACCAGGTTCTGTACAAGAATCTGCAAGGGTGTGTGGCATTTGCTCTTGCTCATCTCATCCTACTGATGCATGCCCCACACTTCAGGATGGTGGTTCCGCGTTTCCAGAACAGTCAGTTGCAGCAGCTGGCATTTTTCCTAGTAGATCTCAATATCAGCAGTCCCAGCAGCCAAGATATGATCCATTTTCTAATACTTATAACCCTGGTTGGAGGGACCATCCTAACTTGAGATATGGGAATTCTGGTCAGCAACAACAACCCCAACAGCAGCAGCAATTTAGATACCAAGCTGTAGGTCCTAGCAACAAATACCAACCACCTGCATTCAGACAACAACAAACTAAGTACAGCCCACCAGTGCAGAAGCCCCTCATGTTGCCAAGTCCAGCAACCACTCCATCCGAGCCATCATTAGAAGATTTGATGAAACAGATGGCTACAAATAATGTTCAGTTCCAACAAAATGTCAATGCCACCATTCAGAACCTGCAAACTCAGATTGGACAGCTGGCCACCACCGTGAGTGAATTGAAAAGCCAAGGATCAAGCCAATTGCCTTCACAAACAGTCAGTAACCCAAGAGGCAATATAAGTGCCATTACCTTGAGAAGTGGCAAAGAAATTGATGGTCCTAGTCTGCCACAACCAGAGCTACCATTGTAGCAACCAGAGATTGATCAGACACAACAAAATCCGTATGATGCCCCAGTCCAGAAAAAATGTGCAGAGAATTCAGACTTGAACATTCCACTACCCTTCCCAAACAGAGTGACACAATCCAAGCAGATAGCGCAAGCAGAAATGGAAAAGAAAGTCATGGAGACATTCAGGAAGGTGGAAATCAATATTCCCCTCCTAGATGCAATCAAGCAAATTCCCAAGTATGCCAAATTCCTCAAGGAGTTGTGTACTCACAAGAGAAGACTTAAGGGAACTGAGAAAGTCAGTATGGGCAGAAATGTTTCTGCGATGATTCAGCCAAGCATGCCAAAGAAATGTAAAGATCCTGGAACTTTCACAATCCCTTGCACTATAGGTAATTCCAGATTTGGCCATGCAATGCTAGATTTGGGTGCTTCTATCAATGTCATGCCTATGTCAGTGTATAAGTCTTTGAACATTGGCACCTTACAACCCACTGGTATAGTGATTCAGTTGGCAAACAGGACCACTGCTCATCCTGCAGGAGTCTTGGAAGATGTGTTAGTGCGGGTGAATGAGCTGATTTTTCCAGCGGACTTCTACATTCTGGACATGGAAGATGAGTCTTCAACAAATCATGCTCCATTGATTCTAGGAAGATCATTCCTCAAGACAGCCAAAACCAAGATAGACGTGCATGCTGGCACCCTTTCTATGGAATTTGGTGAAGATGTGGTACAGTTTAACATTTTTGATGCCATGAGACATCCCCTTGAGGAGCATTCAGTTTTTTATGTTGATATGATTGAAATGATGGTTGATGATACTTATGCTGATATGAGTGTTGAATTCCCTGATATTGCTGACTTTCTGGATTCTGTCACTTGTGATATATGTGTTAGCTGTGATACTGAACCATGTGCTGCATGTGCTGAGATTTATGCAGTTATGAGTGATGATGCAGGTGCTTATTTGACTGATGCAGCATATGAAAATATGAGTCAAAATTATGTCGAATTTAATGCTGCTGAGTTGCTTGTTTCAAATAGCTTGCTGCCTTCTATTGTGCATCCCCCATCCTTAGAGCTAAAGACTTTGCCAGACCATCTTAAATATGCATATTTGGAAGATGGTGAGAAGCTGCCAGTGATTGTCGCTAAGAATCTGCAACCTGAACAAGAAGAAAAATTACTGCAGGTTTTGAGGCAACATAAGCGTGCTATTGGATGGACACTTGCAGACATTCCTGGTATTAGCCCCTCCACATGTATGCATAGGATTTTATTGGAGGAAGATACCAAGCCAGTGAGGCAACCCCAAAGGAGACTAAATCCCTTGATTCTGGATATGGTGAAGAAGGAAGTGACCAAGCTACTGCAAGCTGGCATTATTTATCCCATATCTGACAGTAAATGGGTGAGCCCAGTGCAAGTGGTTCTAAAGAAATCTGGAGTCACAGTAATTGCAAATCAGAATAATGAGCTCCTTCCCACAAGAATCCAGAACAGTTGGCGGGTGTGCATTGATTATAGGCGGCTTAACCAGGCCACTAGGAAAGATCATTTTCCATTGCCTTTCATTGATCAGATTTTGGAGAGACTGGCTGGCAAGTCGCATTATTGTTTCTTGGATGGATATTCGGGCTATTTTCAGATTCATATAGCCCCAGAAGACCAAGAGAAAATCACTTTCACCTGTCCATTTGGAACATTTGCATACAGAAGAATGTCCTTTGGTCTGTGCAACGCTCCGGGAACCTTTCAAAGGTGTATGGTCAGTATCTTCCCTGAATTTTTAGAGAGTTGCATGGATATGTTTATGGATGATTTTACTGTCTATGGCTCTTCCTTTGATGCATGTTTGGATAGTTTGGATCGAGTTTTGCATAAGTGCATTGAAACTAACCTTGTCCTGAATTTTGAGAAATGTCATTTCATGGTAGAACAGGGTATAGGTTTAGGGCATATAGTATCTAGCAAGGGTGTTGAGGTAGATCCTGCAAAAATAGATATCATTTCATGCCTATCTTACCCCACATGCGTGCGGGAGGTTCGTTCTTTCCTTGGTCATGCAGGTTTCTATCGGCGGTTCATAAAGGATTTTAGCAAATTTGCCCTTCCACTTTCCAACTTGCTACAAAAGGATGTAGAGTTTCTCTTTGACCAGAGATGCAATGATGCCTTCAATCACTTAAAGCAAGCATTGAATAGTGCACCTATCATCCAGCCACCATATTGGACACTCCCATTTGAACTCATGTGTGATGCCTCTAATTATGCATTGGGAGCTGTCCTTGCACAGAGAGTCGGCAAGGTACCTCATGTCATTTCCTATGCTTCGAGGACTTTAGATGCTGCACAAGCCAACTACACTACAACCGAAAAGGAACTTTTAGCAATTGTTTTTGCTTTAGATAAATTTCGATCATATTTGCTTGGTTCTAGAGTGGTTGTATTTTCAGATCATGCAGCTTTAAAGTTTCTCCTGAAAAAGCCCAATGCAAAGCCTCGACTGATTAGATGGATGTTACTTTTACAAGAGTTTGATATTGATATCAGAGATAAGAATGGAGCAGAGAACCTAGTGGCAGATCACTTGAGTCGGATTGAGAGAGAGGCAGATTCTGTTCCTATCCATGATGCCTTCCCTGATGAGCAACTTTTCAAGATGCAAGGTAACATCCCTTGGTTTGCAGATTTGGTTAATTTCTTGGTTGCTAGAGCACTACCTACACATTTCACTAAGGCACAGATTGATAAACTGAAAAGTGAGTCAAAATATTATATGTGGGATGACCCTTATTTGTGGAGATTTTGTAGTGACCAAGTCATTAGGAGATGTATTCCTGATCATGAGTTTGATTCTGTTCTTAGTTTTTGTCATGCACTTGCCTGTGGGGGACATTTTGGACCTACTCGTACAGTTAGGAAAGTTTTGGACTCTGGATTATATTAGCCCACTCTATTTCGTTATGCATATTTGTTTTGTAAATCTTGTGAACAATGCCAGAGAACAGGGAATATTTCTCGTAGGAATGAGATACCCCAACAACCTTTATTGTTCTGTGAAATATTTGATGTTTGGGGTATTGATTTTATGGGTCCTTTTCCTGTGTCATTTGGTTTTGTTTACATTTTGCTTGCTGTGGATTATGTATCTAAATGGGTGGAGGCAAAAGCCACTCGGACTGATGATTCCAAGGTTGTTGTGGATTTTGTTAGATCACATATTTTCTGCAAGTTTGGAGTCCCAAAAGCCATCATTAGTGATCAAGGTTCGCATTTCTGTAATCGAAGCATGGAAGCCTTGATGGAAAAGTATGGAGTCTTGCACAGAGTTTCTACACCTTACCATCCCCAGACTAATGGGCAAGCCGAGGTTTCTAACAGAGAGATCAAGCAGATACTTCAGAAAACAGTTCAACCTAACAGAAAGGACTGGAGCAAAAGGCTTGAGGATGCTTTATGGGCTTATAGGACCGCCTATAAGACTCCGATTGGGATGTCTCCTTATCGGATTGTTTTTGGCAAAGCATGCCACTTGCCAGTGGAAATTGAGCATCGTGCATTTTGGGCAGTAAAAAGGTGTAACTTGGACCTAAATCAAGCAGGCATGGAGCGAAAGCTGCAGTTGCAGGAATTGGAGGAGATCCGCTTGGAGGCTTATGAGAGTTCCAAACTTTATAGAGAGAAGACCAAAGCCTTCCATGATAAGAAGATCATGAGAAAAACATTTAAGATTGGTCAAAAAGTTCTCCTCTATAACTCCCGCCTCAAACTCATGCCCGGAAAGCTCAGATCTAGGTGGCTTGGTCCATTTGTTGTTACTAAGATTTTTCCTTATGGTGCTGTGCAGATTACAAGTGAGACTACTACAAAAACTTTCACAATCAACGGACATCGCCTCAAACCTTTTTATGAGGGAGCTCAAGAGGATATTTTGGAGGAGGTCCACTTGCAAGAAGTCGTCTACCCCACTTGATAAGTAAGATGCCGCCTTAATTGTTAAAAAATAAAATAAAATAAAAAAAAAACAAAAAAAAGAAAAACAAAAAAAAAAAAAAAGTTTTTGATTAAGGTAAAAAAAAAAAAAATTTGTGATGACCCATATTTGTTCAATTATTGTCTGATCAAATCTTTTGGAGATTTGTACCCGACAATGAGGTAAGCAGTGTCATTGACTTTTGTCACTCGGACGCATGTGGAGGTCATTTTTCTTCTTCAATGACAACAACTGCGAAAATCTTGCAGTATGGATTTTATTGGCCTACTTTATGCAAGGTCTGTTACACCTTTTACAAAAGCTGCGGAAATTGGTCAACAAAAGTTCTGCTTTGAGATTATCATCTGTACCTACTCCTTGGAAAATTGAGATCTAGTTGGCGCGGTTCTTTGGTTGTCAAACACGTGGGGCCGTAGATATTGAGGATCCTAGGAATGATAATGCGCTTAAAGTTAATGGCCAAAGACTCAACCATTCCTGGAAAACCAAGTTCTTGAGTTCTTTGTGTTCCTAAGTTAAGTGGCGGATACGGTACTCAGTGACTCTCAAGTCGGTTTATTTTTCGGTTTCCCAAAATAACTGAATCCTTCTTCTCCTTCAAAATGGATGTCATTCTTTCAAACCTGAGCAAATATTTTCCTTCTCTTCCTCAAAATGCTCTGAGAACAATCTACAAAGTTCGATGTGAAAGATTGAGACTGTTAATGCACAAAAGGTATGCCAGAAGATGTACGCTGGATAATTGAAGCAAAGGTCCGATTAGTAGGTGAGTCCTCAATTTCATTTAACTCATATATGCCTGATTTTGGACGAAGTTCATATTCTAAAAGGAGAAGAGCAAAAAGGTTACAAGTTTGTCACAAATGTAGACGATGGAACTGTAACAAGCGATGTCGTACTTTGGGGATGGTTTTCGCAAATAGAGAAGATAAAATTTTCTTCATTAAAAATAGACTGAGTAAGGAGTCATTAGATAATATCTTATTGACTCTTGAGACACATTCTTGTGGATTGGTGCATCGTGAAATTCTTAAATTGTGGAATCTCTTCAAGGATGAAGAAAAATGCTACAGTCTTGGGAATCTGACTCTAAAAGACCCTGTTTACCAATTTATAAGAAAATTGGATGGGAAGCTTATCCTCGACTCATAGAAGACGTTTAAGCCGTTACTGAACGTTAAACCAGAGGCAGATGTGAGCCATATCCACAAACAATCTGTACGTATCATCCTCTTCTTCTTCTTCATGTCATCTTTCGAAAAAAAAAAAAAAAAAAACACAAAAAAAAAGATTTTATGTTTCTAAAATTCAACCTTTTCTGACAACAGCCAACCTACCCTTATAGGTGCAATTATTTCCCTTCTCATTCTTTTTCTTATTTAAACACTCCATTTTCTCTACTAACCTTCAACTCAGAAACACTCAAAGAGAGGAAGAGTATAGAATGGGGCCTTCTATTCGTAACCTCAAAAATGTCTGTGTTTTTTGTGGGTCGAGTTATGGGAAGGGATTAGAATTTGTAAACGCAGCTAGCTCTCTTGGTCGATCACTTGCTGCGAGGAATATTCATCTTGTATATGGGGGAGGTTGTCGTGGGTTAATGGGGGCTGTTTCACTTTCTGCTTTTATAGGAGGCAGTCAGGTTTTAAGTGTTATTCCTAAACCTTTAGCTGAAAATAACATCACTGGCAAGACAATTGGAGAAGAGCTTCAAGTATCATCTATAGATGAACGAATGAAGACAATGCTTGCAAATTCTGATGCATTCATAGCCTTACCAGGTGGTTTTGGTACTTTGGAAGAAATTTTTCAAATTGTCTCTTGGGCTCAACTGAACATCCACCATAAACCCATAGGTTTGCTGAATGTTAATAATTTCTTTGATCTTTTGTTATATTTTCTTGACTATGCTGTGAAACAGAAATTCATCACGCTTTCGGCAAGACAACTCCTTATTTTTGCTTCCACTGTTGATGAGTTGATTGATAAATTAGAAGTTTTTGTTTATAAACCTGATCCAAGAATGTACTCGAGATAGATTGGTCACAAGGCGGCAAAGAGAGAGCAACATAAGGGAGACAAAGAAGGAGCAAGAGTGTGATTTATCACTTCATCTATAACTTTCCTTTATCTTTAGTTTTATTTATCGTATTTTTTTTCTTTCTGTTTAAATTTGTGTGAGATTTTTCTTTTCAAGAATAATTGCAAAGAACAGGTAATATATTCTATCCTTTACCTATCTATGTTTTGACATTGAGGACAATGTTGTGATCTGGTTGGGGGGAATGATGGTTGTTGTAAAAAAAAAAAAGAAAAAAAAAAGAAAAAAAATTGTGTTTGTTAATATGTTTGTTGTATTTGTCATCAATTTAGTAGTTAGGGATGGCAGAGTAAAGAGTAAATTATTTACTCTTGAGACACATCTTAATTGGTGGCAGAGTAAGGAGTGTTTTTAGGTAGTAATTAATTAGTATTAAATTATAGAAGTACTAAAGTTTTATGATTTGATTTCTTTTTAGGGTCTGATGTGGCACTGACAGTTTGCTTCTTTTCCTGCTTGGCGTTGATTCACTTCTTATCAGGTTGTGTTTCTCTTTTCTATCTCTCTCTTTTACATTAAGGACAATGTTATATTAAGTGTGAGGGAGAGATTTTAGCATTTTGTTTTTGTTTTTGTTTTGTTTTGTTGTTTAAAAAAAATAAACAAAAAAACAAAAAAGGGGTTCATTGCATGATTGAATAACGTTTCTCCCTTCTTGAACTGATATGCTTGGTTATGGATGATTGAATTGATGAATTGAGTTTGATGGATGCATACCTTGTGAGATTTTGAGCCTAATGGATGGATTCAACATTTATGCCATTCTCTTCTTTCTTGTGTGATTTTCACTCATGTTAATGATCACTCTAGAACTTGCTTTGATTCTTTTTGAGGCTACATTTCACTTGCATGCGTGAACATGATTGAGGCCCTCTTTCTTAGCTAGTTTAACCAAATAGCCAACCTTGTTTTCAATATGATATCAAGCACTCTTTTGACTTTTTGAAAATTTTCTAATTCTTGCCAACCTTGTATATTTTCCTTTACTTAACCCCTTTGAGCTTATTTGACCATTTCTTGTTTCTAGCTCATTATGTGCCTTAAATGAAAAATCGTGTTCTTACTTTACCTTAGGGAATAAAAGAACATTAGCTTGATTAATGGATGAGTTTTTGAACAAGTGTGGGGGTGTGTGTACAAAATGGTTGTTGAAAAAGGAAAGAGTTCCTAAAAAAAAACAAAAGAGAAAAAAATGTATGTATATAGTTATGTTCATATATATATATAAAAAAAAAAAAGGATTGAGAAATGAATATGTAAAGGGTTATACATTAGAGTTGGGATGAACTTTTATGCTTGTTATTTGAACTCGCTTTCATTTGCTTTTATTCTCTTTGGTATTTATCCTCTCATATCCATTTTACCCTCTTCTGTTACCTTGACCTCACTACAACCTTGAATAAAGTCCTCATGATTTGTGTATGCATGTGTTTTGAGTAGTGGAGAAGTAGAAGATAAGCAAGCTTATGGTAGTGCAATTTTCATGGTTGAATTGAGTGAAATACCTACCTTTTAAATACTTGAGAGATTGAGAGTGAATTCTGTGATGATCTATCATTCTTTACTCATGCTTTTCAATTGAAGCATCCTTGCTTGTTGATTTAAGATCTGAAGATATGTTACCTCATGAATGTTTTGATTACTTGAATTATTAATTGCTCTTCATTCTTAAATATTATTAGAAATTGAGTCTTTTAGAATGTTTAACTTTTGAGTCAGTTTTTTTTTTTCTGTTTTGCCCGAGGACGTGCAAAAGAGTAAGTGTGGGGGTATTTGATAATTATGATTTTTAACATATTAATTATCCACACAATTACCTTATTAATGATGTCCAGATTGTAATTAAGTGATCTTAGCACTCATTTAGATCATTGGGTTGAATTGGGCTTTAAAACAAAATTTTCGGATTTTAATGCATATTGACAGTAGTTCAGTATTTTAACCATAACTTGAGTTGTAGATCTCTGATTTTGGTGTTCTTTATATGCTAGGAAAGATGAGAAAAAGATCTACAAGTTTTGTGAAATCTCAAATTGGAAGATTCGGATGTTTACATGGTCAAATACAGCCTTGAAGTTGGACCAGTGGTACTGTTACAAATTCTAGACACACCTTCACTATTTTGGGCATATCTCACTCATTTCAAGCCCAAATTAAGCATATGAGTACTCCTTGGAAAGCTTACTTCAAAGGCTATCTAATGGAATTGATTTGAATTTGAGATTATGATAGAAATTGAAAAGATAGCAATGTGGAAAAAGTGGAGGAATCATTGGAAGGTGGGAGACACACTTTCATAATGAGAAAATAATTCAATGGAAGGTGGGAGACATACTTTGATAATGGATGAATAATTAACAAGAGTGGGTAAATTACTTTTGACTCTTTGTGAATGATTAAGAGGAGAGCAATCAGATTTGTAAAGAAGGAGGGGAGAGCTTCTACGCAGGGTGTGATTTTTTAGTTGGTTCTTGTAATTTTAGTGTTTTCATTTTGGAGAATTCTCTTCTTCTCTTCCTCTCCTCCTCTCTCTGTTATTTTCATTTTTGTATGGTTCTTGAAGGTTCTCCAATGGTGATGGCTATGGAGATCTAAACTTCTTTAATCAATCCAAGAGATTGACAAGCTTGATGATTAATCTTGAGATCTTGTTTTAATTGCTATACATTCATCTATTAATCAAGTTTCTCTTTCTCTTCTTCTCTTGTTTAAATTCTGATTTAATGCTTAATTTGATTGGGATTTGCATATGTTAATTGCGTAATTATCATGTGCCAAGAGATGAATTCAGAGGTTAAATAATGCATCAAAGGTGTTTGATGAATGTTTAGCTTGGTTGGATCTTGGTTTTTAAGTTAATTTGGGTTTTGGATGGATGCTTAATTTGTCTAACCTTAATTAATTAAATTCTAGAAGCATTTCTAATAGAAGATCCGTCGATCATTGAGAGGCGTCTTGATGTGATCTAAAATCAAGGATTTGGTTGATAGTTGAACGGATCTATAAAGATCAAGGATGGATTAAAATCAAGATTGGTTAATTCTCTTGGATTGGTTGTTTTCCTAATCTTGTTTACTCTTTTTAATTGCTTTTTGTTGTTTAATTTTGCAAAACTTTTCCCCCCTGTTTATTAACCTCTTAATTTGACTTCATAATTAGAATGATCTACGAGCTCGACCCGGTGTTACCTTATGCTACAAGTAGTTTTGGTAAATCGGTTAGTTATTGATTTAAATTTGGTAATCTCGACAGTTGTCAGGTTGCTATAAGAGTCACACTTAGTTTTAAGGACCCATTTACACCCAACTCTTTTGAATCTTCAAGTAATTCCATAAGGTCCCATACACCATTATATTCTATTGATTTAAGCTCATCTTTCATGGCATCTAACCATGCATTTATAAACATTATCACTACTAATGGCTTATGAAAATGAAACTGAATCATTGTCATTAATTCCTAAGTCATTTTCTGACTCTTGTAGATACACCACATAGTCATTCAGAATAACATATCTCGTTTGCCTTTGGAATCTTTTTAATGCTATTTCTTGTGGTTGTTCTACTATAGGTTCATTATTAACCTCGAGATCATTAATTTGTTATTCTTCTTAATTGTTATGCGGTTCAATAACATGAGGGACAACAATTTCATAAGTAAGAGCACAAGTCAAAGGAACTTGTACTCTAACTTCCTAAATCTCCACATTTCGTGACACTTCACTTCCACTGGTCTCACCATTCTCAATGAATCGAGCATTTCTAGTTTCAACAATTCTTGTGCTATGGGTAAGATAATAAAATCTATACCCTTTAGACTTTTCTAGATATCCCATGAAATATCCACTGATTATTCTTGCATCCAGTTTCTTTTCATGTGACCTATAGATTCTTGTTTCTGTAAGGCATCCCCAAACATGCAGGTGCCTTAAACTGAGTTTCCTACCTGTCCACAGTTCAAAATGTGTCTTTGGAACTGCTTTACTAGGAATTGTTTTCAACAAATACACAATAGTTTTTAAAGCATACACACATAATGACAAAGGTAAAGACGTGTTACTTGACATGCTCCTAACTATAACCATTAAGGTTTGGTTACGCCTTTCTAATACATTATTTTATTGTGGTGTACCTGGCATTGTGTATTGAGCACATATGCCACGTTTTTATAGGAACTTAGCAAATAGACCTGATTGTTGTCCAGTTTCATCAAATTTTCCATAGTACTCACCACCTCCATCCGACCTTATGATTTTCACCTTTCTGTCCAATTGCCTTTCAACTTCATTTGCATAAATTTCCAAGGCATTCAATACTTGAGATTTCTCATGCAATAAATAAACATATTGGTAACGTGAATAATCGTCAATAAAAGTGATAAAGTACTTTTTTTTACCAAAAGAATTGACATCAAAGGGTCCATATATATTGGTATGTACAATTTCAAGAAGTTGAGTGCTTCTCGTGGCACCTTTCTTTGTTTGTTTTGTTTGTTTTCCTTTAATGCAATCCACACAAATTTTAAGGTCAGTGAAATCCAAATCTGGAAGGATGTCATTCTTTACCGACCTTTCCATTCTTTCTTTGGAAATGTGACCCAAACATTTATACCACAAGTAAGCAGAAAGTTCATTAACTAAACTACGTTTAATGTCAACATTATGGTGCAAGGTCATAAGCGTTTCAACATATAAATTATCAAGACTCAATCTATATAAACCATCATAAAGTATACCAGAACCAATCATATAGGTATGCTTATATAAACTAAAACATCCATTACCAAGCCTAAAAGAGCATCCAGTAACATCAAGTTTAAACAAAGAAACTAAATTCCTAAAAATACTAGGTACATAAAAAGTTTCAAATAAATCTAAATGATGTCCAGTATTTAGGATTAAATGGTAAGTCCTGACACCTTCCACTGGAACCTTCACTCTATTTCCCATGAAGACAAACTTCTCATTTGGGCTTATGATTTGGATTGTAAGGAATCCATGCATCGTATTAAAAACATAAGTTGTACATCCAGAATCAAACCACCAAGTATTATGGGGAACTTATTTGATTCGAAACATACATAAGCATTAAGCTTACCTTTCTTTTAAAACCAAGCCTTACGCCTTAGGCAATCCTTCTGGAAATGTCCAAATTTTCCACAGAAATGACATCTATTATTGTCTGACTTTTTCTTTTGGACTTTGACAAAGGACTCATCAATCTTTAATGATCCTTTTCCCTTTTCATGTTTCTTTTCAGCTTTCTTTCTAGCTCCTTGATGGTTCACATAATGGATAGAGTGATTTTCTTTATTCTTAAGTATGATTTCCTCCTAAACTAACATACTATGCAATTCATGCACATTCTATATATCTTTCGTGGTATTATAGTTAATTTGGAATTAACCATACTCAGACAGTAATGAGTTCAGAATGAACTGTACAAGGAAATGCTCATCCACTTCCATTCCCAATGACTTAAGTCTTGCTGCAATGTTTGTCATTTCAATGACGTGCTCATGCATAGTACAAGAACCATCAAATTTCATGATAGTTAAAGTATCTATTAATGTCCTAGCAAGAGACTTGTCAATAGTTTGGGAGCGCTCTTCTACAAAACTCGTGAATTCTTTAGTACTTTCAGTTTTGGGAAAAACTGACTTGATATTGTTTGCTATGCTTATTCACATAAACATCAGGCTCAGTTTGTTTGACCTTTCCCAAGCCTTATAATTGACTTTCTTTTCATTGCTACTAGCAACAGTAATAGCAGCATGTTTCTCAACTTGGAGTGCCAAATTAAGATCTATTACACCGAGGTGAAATAAGACTTGTTCACTCCAATTAGAGAAGTTCAACCATTAAAGACTGGAATAGATGAAACAATCAAATTTAAAGAAATGGAGACAGATACTGCAATGATCACATGTCTAAATTAATACTTTGAGTCATAAATTAATATACTATACAAATTCAGATAACAAGTCACTTAAGCATTCAATGTATATCAATGTTCTCCTTCGAGTGATACATCAACATACAACAACAAACATAATGATGCTAACAAATTTAATATTATTTGGCAATGATATATGCACTAATTAGAAATATTTATTATCTTTAGATATATAAATAAAACTAATAGTACATTTACACTACTGACAATCATGTCTATTTATTACAAGGGTAGCTAACCAACTTTTGGGCGATCCATAAATGCCTTATAACAATGAACTTCAATTTACCAATTCACAAATAGTCATCATGTCATTCACAACATCCATTCTTTGGGTAAATGAAAAAAAAAACTTTCATACAATTTGGGATTAAATCAACTTAAAGATTTAACTGCTTTAGTGATTAACAAATTTCATATAATATCATCCCAACTTGATAGCATTATACATAAAAATTAACTGCATATTTGATAAAGAACTCGTGTGACATTTAATTTAACAAATATTACCAATATTAATGGTAGCCTGCTGTGATATGACTTCAGGAGAAAGTGGATTGCAAAATGATGTGAGATCACGTTTCCAATATTGCAATTTTATTTTATGCTTAATTATCAACTTGACAGTGTTGCAGAATCAAATACGTGATGAAAACAATCAACGTGATGAAATATGTGGTGCTTAATTATGAACGTGATGGAGACGTGATGAAAACTATCAATTACGTGATGGGCAGATTATTTCAATTGTTGTGATCGAAATTAATAATAAAATACGAAACAATCAACACAGTGGAATAACATAATAAAAAAACCTTAATTCTCATAATTAGAGTTCATACAAATTAGAAAAAATCAACTATCATCAATGAAAAATCATAAATTCCATAATTTTGTTCTGATATCACATATTAATTTGTAGTTTTCCTAAGAGTCTTAATACAGAAAACCACCATTAAAACATTAGGATTTTAGAATTCATGATTCCTACAAATAAGAACATACAAAGACACTAACATTTATCCATGAATAATTGGCAGAAAGTATTCCAAGAGTGTTAGAGAGATCTCAAAAATTACTTTTTATTCTTTTGTCTTTCTTTACTCTCCTTCTACTTTAGTGACGATGAGGGAAGAAGAAACCCTTTACAGCCAGGAACAGGACCTTGAGTTTTACATAGAAACTGTTTTTTAAATATTGCTAACTTCCATCAAATTGATAGTTACTATAATTAGAAAACTACCATTTCCCTTATACTCAATAAGAATTTAGCTCATTACCTTAATTTAATTACTTATTAAATTAATAAGATAAGACACATGCACATCACATGAAACATTTAATTTAACAGGTTCTTCTTTGACTTACAGTAGGTGACTAGAATTGCTTGATTAGTTTGGGTTTGATATGTCATTTCTTGTTTTATTTTCTTTGGATATAAGTCTATGTGTGAATTGAGAATGTAATATGGATGGTAGAAGAATGAACATGTTGATGGCTTGATGTTTAAAGGGGATTCTAAATATAAGTCTGAATCTCTTTATTTTGTGTGCTTGCAATAGCATGCTTAGATTCCTCTTGATTGTATTATGATAAATCATAGGAACCTGCTTTAAACATGTAATTAAAACCATGTTTATTCTTATGCTGCCTATTTTCTAAGTTGTTGAAATTTCTGTTTATTGCATGCCAAAAGTCGCTATTCTATTTTCAAAGGGGAATATGCCTTAGGTTTAAAGATTTGTAATTGACCTTTGCATATTTTAACTATGCTATCATATTGGTGTTGATAGGGGAGAATTTAAAGAGAAAATGCAACAGAAGACCCAAAGAGCATTTGAGGAAGGAGCACCTCCCCAAAATCAGTTGGATGTGTTTTACAAGGTAGCCAAATTGAAAAAAAGGTAGAATCTATGGTCTTGGATTGAAGTCAATTGTAGTGGCTAGAAGACCATAATATCATGACTCAAGTTCTTCATCATCTAAGTGGGTACGAAGAGAAGAAATGAGAAAGAGAAACTTTGGACTGCATTGGACAATAATGAGAGATAGATTGACTCGACAAACCAACAACTTGAGTCAACAAACCAGTTGCCACAAAAGATGATGAGGAGGATGAACTTCCTTCCTTCACAACCATTTCAAGGGTATCAACCATTTTCTAAGATAGAGGGTGCATAAGAAGATGAAAGAGATGAAGATGAGGAAGAATAAGTTTTATGATTAGAGTTTAGTTTGTGTTGAGATTTTTTACATTTGAAATATTTTAGAAATAAGATATTCTAGACAATGCATAATTTTTTGTTATTTTAATTTATGTGTTTTGTCTTATATATATATATATATATATATATATATAGAGAGAGAGAGAGAGAGAGAGAGAGAGAGAGAGAGATCAGCTTACACCAGTATAAATCTTTTTTCTCTTTCACTCATTTTCAACCGTTAGTTCTGCTTTCATCTAATAGTTGATATTATTTCATTAAAAGTAACCATTAGATGAAAGTTGAACTAACGGTTGAAAATAAGTGTAAGAGAAAAAAAGACTTACACTAGTGTAAATTGATCCTCCCTTATATATATATATATATATATATATATATATATATATATATCGTTCATTGTTTATCTGTTGTTGTTCATTAGGTATTTAGAAAATTGAATTTAAATAAGTAAAAAAAGATTAAAAATTCAAAACACAAATTAGAGATTGGATTTTAAAAAATATGAAATTTAGAGACTTATTTTAAAAAATATAATATATTTAAACCTTAGAGATTGATTTAGAGACTGATTTTACAATCTCTAAATTAGAGACCGAATTAACAATTGATTTTAAAAAAATTATAATATATTTAGTGTTTAGAGACCACATTATTGATTTTTCGGTCTTTAGAAATTAGTATCTACATCAGTTTCTAAATAATTTTTTTTAAATGACCAAAATTTGACAGAAATTAGCGACCAATTATTTTAATTAATCAGTCTCTAATGTTAGCGACCAACTTAAATCGGTCACTAAATATTAGCGACCAAGGGTTTAGCGACAAACTAAAATCGGTCATTAATTTTTTTAGTGATCTATTTTAGGGATTTAGTGACCAATTTTTTGATCGCTAAAAGTCTTTTTTCTAGTAGTGTTTGGTGCACAAATAGTTTAGGATGAAAGGAAACTTTTCCCATTTCAAGGCATGAGCAAACTTAGTGCCGGACCTAGAAATTTTGAATTATGAGGGAAAAATTAAAGATAATAATATGTTTAATTTTGATTTACATGTAAATTTTTTTTACGTTATCATCTAATTATGTATTATTATATCATTGATAAAGTTTGATATCAAATAATTATTGCCATAGTCAATTTTTTTTAATAATATGATAATACATAATTAAATAATAATATTAAAAATTCTTACATTTATTATGAATTAAAATTTAATCCTCGAAAGGATAAGTTTACAATTGTTTCCTAAGTACTGTGATATTTTGAAAACATTCAATCATTCAATCATTCACCTCCTATGTGGTTGCAAGTTGGAAATTAAAATTATTAGTGAGATATCAAATCAATCTTCATATAAGTTAATAGTGGGGCAAATATATATAAAGCGTATGATAAGAATGATTAAATTATATATAACATAGACAAAATAAAAAATGCCGTGGGGACATTTGATAGCACCTTAGCTATCTCAGAGGTACAAGCCTCAAATTCCAGAGAGTGAAGTTCTCTCAGGATCGTCACTTTTATTATCTTTCAACTGAAAAGTCCATTACACACTTTTACCCTTTTATAACAAGAGCTCTAATTGTCAGTTTACTATTTGATTAGTTACAATTTGTTAACTAATTGCAACTAATTGTCACTAATTATAGCTATTTTTGAACTGGCTTGCTAACCAACTGGTGCTTCTCGAATAATCTCCTATCAACAAGTGTCCCCAAAAGCTTGAACGTAGATCTGTTACTAAGCAAACTACTAATGTCAGAAGAGACGAATCCACATGTAGTAACGTGGGGACAATTGCCCCTATTCAATTTTAATTTTCTTTTATTATTATATTGTAAGTTTATCATTTTAGCTTCACTGTCTTTGAAACTTTGAACTCATCATGTTAATAAATTAATAAATTTTACTGCACTATTTTTTATCTTGTGAAGTAAAAAAAAGATTTCCTTACACTTGTCCTCATTATCTAAAATTTTTGGTTCCATCACTTAATGTCAGCGAGGATTTATTACAGATTGCCCACTAATAAAAAAACCTAAATTCAAACCGAAGTCTTGTAATCATCATGAGTAGAAGGCTAATCAAGTGAGCTAATTATTAATCCTCCTTGACATCCACATAGATGTTGTTGCACAATAGGAAATTAGTAGCAGAAATTGGTTCAGCAAAATTTTGAACGATTAAAGTTTTGAAACATATATCTGGCAGAGTTAGCAAATGTGCAGGCCACCTAGATTAACATACCTCAGTGTATTACCAACGTGTCACAAATAATCAATAATATCACAAAACCACCCAAAGTAATTTCCACAAGATGTATTATTATTAAATTATTTTCATACATGACATTGATTGTTCAAATCCTTTCAAAATTTATATCAACTACTAATGAAGACATGCGTATTAAATTACTCACATTTGAAAGTTAATTACCTAACCAAAGCATCTAGAGGTCAATTTTCAATCTTCTTACAAAGCTTTTTTTTTTTTAATTCCAAATTTTCTGTGGATAGATAGCAAAGAATTTGCTAGTTGTTGAAGTTTGGGATCATGACACATTTGGAATGCTTGAAAATTATGCATTATGTTTAATACTTATTAGTATTGTCCATTTTTTTTAATTTCTTCAACACTTCACGACTTTTAAGTTAGTTGCTACCAAGTTTTTTTGGAACATTCAATTGCTCATGCAATTTTGGATCGGTGAACCAGCCAAGTAACCAGTTCAAGTCCCTTTTCAGATCGGTCATGCAACCAAACTGGTGTAGCCCAGAATGACTCGACCAAATTATGTAAAAACTGATAACCCGGTTGAGTTTGTGACCTACCTGTTCATGCTAAAAAAAAACTTGTAATTCTTCAAACTTGAAAGTCTAAAATAGAAGATTGAAAAACACAAATAAAGAAAAGTGTAGAACCAAATGAATGAAAGAGCTTCAATTTATGTGAAATAGTTTTGCTTAGGTCGTAGGAACGAGAAAGAATATGTAGCGACAACGCCTCCACCATGCCCTCACCTACCGTCGTTGGTGTCGATGTGGTTTGTGTGAAGTTGTCTCACGAAGTACTCATGTGCTTCCTGTAATATCCTCCTTAATCTATTAGTCTTGAATATGGTTATAGAGGTACTATAACTCTTGCTTGAATTACTTGTGAATTCTAGAGGTCATTTGAGATAATTTGAGCACTTTGCTATAATATTAAATGTGAAAAATAGTTATTTTTAGCCCAGAAAGTAGTATAAACTACTTAAAAAGATAGAGATAAATATGAAGAATTTATTTTTAGGTTATTTAAGATTCAAACTAATTGTAGTTAATTTTAGAGAATTAACTAGATTATTTTGATATCTTTAATAACACTGAGACAGGTTTAAGGGTTGGATTAAATAAACAGATATCTTGAAAAATTATGAATTTTTGTAAGGATATCAAGTCAAGAGTGGAGAATTTTCTAGAGACGAATATAGGTTAAGGCAGATACCTGTAAGCCTATCAACTTATTTCTTTAGGTTTAGTTTAACTTGAGGCAAAGTAATAGGACTTAAGTGATAGTTTTAGGTATATGAAAAATAAAGTATTAATGAGAATAGGATTTAAATGAATCCTAAGGTTTTCTATAACACCTATGGAAGTTAAGAAACTTGGATTAGTAAAATCAATGTATTCCTAAGAGATATAATGTTTCTAGCAAAATATCTAAGTTAATCCTTTTTCACTCCAAACAGCTTCCATCGTCTTTCTTATGTTATTTCTTTGACTTTTCATCTCATCTTTTCTCTTTTTCATGTTCCAGCAGAAGGAAAGAAATGGAAGAAGAAAGGAAAGAAAAGGAAGCAAAGGAAATAGGAAGAAGTAGGAGAGGAAGAAGAGGAAACCAAGGACGAAGGAGGAGGGAATCAAGCTTGAGTACCATCATCTTTGGGAATCAAGGTAGGGGAGCTTGTTTTTTAACTCTACCCTTTCTATTCCTTCTTGATGCTTGAAGTATGCAAGTTTGAGTAAAAACGGGTTTTGAGAATTTTCTCAATGTTTTGAGTTGTATGAACTTGAGTTATATTATTTTGAATTAATTTCATGCATGGTTGAGGTTGTGGAATTTGTAAACACCCTTATAACCTAATATATTTGAGTTTAGTAAATATAGGTTTATGGGTGATTTGCTTGATCATATATCCATGATTTGTTGTTTGAAATGGAGTATGAGAGTTTCAATAGATTAGGAACCATGTATTGATAATTATGATTTTTAACATATTAATTATCCACACAATTACCTTATTAATGATGTTTAGATTGTAATTAAGTAATCTTAGCACTCATTTAGATCATTGGGTTGAATTGGGCTTTAAAGCAAAATTCTCGGATTTTAATGCATATTGACACTAGTTCAGTATTTTGACCATAACTTGAGTTGTAGATCTCTGATTTTGATTTTCTTTATATGCTAGGAAAGATGAGAGAAAGATCTACAAGTTTTGTGAAATCTCAGATTGGCAGATTCAGACATTTAAGTGGTAAAATATAGCCTTGAAGTTGGACCAGTGGTGCTGTCATGAATTTCTGGACATACCTTAACTATTTTGAGTATATCTCACTCAATTCAAGCCCAAATTAAGCATAAGAGCACTCCTTGGAAAGGTTATTTCAAGGGCTATATGATGGACTTGAATCAGAGATTGTGACAGAAATCTAGAAGATGGAAATGTGGAAAAAGTGGAGGAATCATTAGAAGGTAGGAGACACACTTTCATAATGAGAAAATAAATCATTGGAAGGTGGGAGACACACTTTGATAATGGAGGAATAATTAACAAAAGTGAGTAAACCACTTTTGACTCTTAGTGAATGATGAAGAGGAGAGCAATCAGATTTTTGATTAAAGAATGGAGAGCTTCTACGTAGAAGTGTGTGGTTATTGTAGTTTTAGTTTTTGATTTTGAGACTTCTCTTCTTCTCTTCCTCTCCTCCTCTCTCTTTGTTATTTTCATTTTTGTATGGTTCTTGAAGGTTCTCCAATGGTGATGGCTATGGAGAGCTAAACTTCTTTAATCAATCCAAGAGATTGACATTCTTGATGATTAATCTTGAGATCTTGTTTTAATTGTTATACATTTATCTATTAATCAAGTTTCTCTTTCTCTTCTTCTCTTGTTTAAATTCTGATTTAATGCTTAATTTGATTGGGATTTGCATATGTTAATTGCATAATTATCATGTGCCAAGAGATGAATTCAGAGGCTAAACAATGCATCAAAGGTGTTTGATGAAATGTTTAGCTTGGTTGGATCTTGGTTTTTTAAGTTGATTTGGATTTTGGATGAATGCTTAATTTGTCTAACCTCAATTAATTGAATTCTAGAAGCATTTCTAGTAGAAGATCCATGGATTATTAGGAGGTGTCTTGATGTGATCTAAGATCAAGGATTTGGTTGGTAGTTGAACGGATCTATAAAGATCAAGGATGGATTAAAATCAAGATTGGTTAATTCTCTTGGATTTGTTGTTTTCCTAATTTGGTTTACTCATTTTAATTGCTCTTTGTTGTTTAATCTTGCAAAAGCCTTTCCCCCTATTTATTAACCTCTTAATCTGACTTCATAATTAGAGTGATCTACGGGATCGACCCGGTGTTACCTTATGCTACAAGTAATTTTGGTAAATCAGTTATAAATTGATTTAAATTTGGTAATCTCTGTAGTTATCAAATTTTTGGCGCCGTTTCCGGGAATCATTCTGATTTTGTTTAATTTTATAAGAGTATATTTAAATACTAATCTCTCACTAACCTTTGTGTTGCTGTGTTTTAGTGATTTTTAGGAGAAAATAAGTGATTACGGGTCACTTTGCAGAATTTTGTACTGACAGAAAATGTGCGCAGAATGAGCTGAAACTTGGTCAGTTGAAGGAAAACGGCCTAATAAACAAGACTTATAATGTATTATGAGGTCACCCTTGGTTTTCCCAAAATCCATCGTTTAGACCAGTTTTTCAATTTTTTAATATTTTTTATTACATTTTTTAGTTTCATTTTTGTGTAGTTTTCATGCTGTACAAGTCTCATAATTTTTAAAAATCATTGCATAGGTCAATTAGATTTATTTTGGTATATTTTTAGTGTTATCTAGTGTATTTTTCTTGTTTGCTAATTTTGTGTTTTTTGTGTTTTGATTAGTGCATGACTAGGTCTAATCCTGATATCTTGCCTGAATTTGATCCTGAGATTGATAGAACATTGCATAGGTTGATTAGAGCTCGTAGGCTAAGTGAAAGAATTGGTTCTGAATTTAGTTGTGACATTGAATCTGAGGGTACACTTGAGATCTAAAGTGATTCTAAAATCATGGCTGATAACAAGCAAAATAGAACCCTTAAAGAACTTGCTGCTCCTGATGTAACTTACCAGTCTTTGTGTATTCAATATCCTGATCTTGATGCTGACTTTGAGTTAAAATCTGGATTGATACACTTATTGCCCAAGTTTCGTGGTCTTGCAGGTGAGGATCCCCATAAGCACTTAAAGGAGTTCTATGTGGTCTGTTCAACCATGAAGCCGCATGGAATCTCTGAGGAGCATATCAAGTTGAGGGCATTCCCTTTCTCTCTTGTTGATGTATCCGAGGATTGGCTGTTCTACCTTTCACCAGGTTCTATCATGAGTTGGAATGATATCAAGAAGTTATTCTTGGAGAAGTTCTTTCCTGCATCCAGAGCAGTTGCCATTAGAAAAGACATTTGTGGCATAAGGCAAATGACTAGTGAGACCATGCATGAATATTGGGAGAGATTCAAGAAGCTGTGTTTGAGCTATCCCCACCATCAAATTAGTGATTAGCTCTTGATTCAATATTTCTATGAGGGCTTACTACCGATGGATAGAAGTATGGTGGATGCCGCATCTGGAGGTGCCTTAGTGGATAAAACCCCTATTGCAGCAAGAGATTTAATAGCAAATATGGCAGCCAATGCTCAACAATTCGGCACAAGAATCCTTACCTCCACCAGAGGAGTCAATGAGGTTCAATTGTCTCAAGTCGACCAACAGAGAATGGAACACAGACTTGATGAATTGACTTCTTTGGTGAGGCAATTAGCAGTGGGACAATATGTACCAGTTTCTGTACAAGAGCTTGCAAGGGTGTGTGGCATTTGCTCTTGTTCATCTTATCCTACTAATGCATGCCCCACACTTCAGGATGGTGGTTTTGTTTTTCCAGAGCAGTCAGTTGCAGCAGCTGACATTTTTCCTGGTAGACTTTAATATCAGTAGTCCCAGCAGCCAAGATATGATCCATTTTCTAATACTTATAACCCTGGCTGGAAGGACCATCCTAACTTGAGATATGGGAATTCTGGTCAGCAATAACAACCCCAACGGCAGTAGCAATTTAGATACCAAGCTATAGGTCTTAGCAACAAATACCAACCACCTGCATTCAGACAACAACAAACTATGGAGCCACCTATGCAGCAGCCCCTCATGTTACCAAGTCCAGCAACCATTCCATCCGAGCCATCATTGGAAGATTTGATGAAACAAATGGCCACAAATAATATTCAATTCCAACTGAATGTCAATGCCATCATTCAGAACCTACAAACTCATATTGGGCAGCTGGCCACCACCGTGAGTGAATTGAAAAGTCAAGGGTCGAGCTAATTGCCTTCACAAAAAGTTAGTAAAACCCAAGAGGCAATGTAAGTGCCATTACCTTGAGAAGTGGCAGAAAAATTAATGATCCTAGTCTGCCACAACCAGAGCTCCCATTGTAGTAGCCAGAGATTGATCAGACACGACAAAATTCACAGAAACTAGATGCCCCAGTCCAGAAGAAATGTCCAGAGAATCCAGATTTGGCCATTCCACTACCTTTCTCAAATAGAGTGACACAGTCCAAGCAAATAGCGTAGACAGAAATGGAAAGGGAAGTCATGGAGACATTCAGGAAGGTGAAAATTAATATTCCCCTCCTAGATGCAATCAAGCAAATTCCCAAGTATGCCAAATTCCTTAAGGAGTTGTGTACTCACAAGAGAAGACTTAAGGGTGCTGAGAAGGTCAGTATGGGCAGAAATGTTTCTGCGATGATTCAGCCAAGCATGCCAAAGAAATGTAAAGATCTTGGAACTTTCACAATCCCTTGCACTATATACAATTCCAGATTTGACCATGCAATACTAGATTTGAGTGCTTCTATTAATGTCATGCCTATGTCAGTGTATAAGTCTTTGAACATTGGCACCTTACAACCCACTGGTATAGTGATTCAGTTGGCAAACAGGACCACTGCTCATCCAGCAGGAGTGCTAGAAGATGTATTAGTGCGGGTGAATGAGTTGATTTTCCCAGCGGACTTCTACATTCTGGACATGGAAGATGAGTCTTCAACAAATCATGCTCCATTGATTCTAGGAAGACCATTCCTCAAGATAGCCAAGACTAAGATAGATGTGCATACTGGCACCCTTTCTATGGAATTTGGTAAAGATGTGGTGCAGTTTAACATTTTTTATGCCATGAGACATCCCCTTGAGGAGTATTCAGTTTCTCATGTTTATGTGATTGAAATGCTGGTTGATGATACTTATGCTGATATGAGTGCTGAATTCCTTGATATTGCTAACTTTCTGGATTCTGTCACTTGTGATATATGTGTTAGCTGTGATACTGAACCATGTGCTACATGTGCTGAGATTTATGCGGTTATGAGTGATGATGCAATTGCTTATTTGACTAATGCAGCATATGAAAATGTGAGTCAAAATTATGTCGAATTTAATGCTGTTGAGTTGTTTGTTTCAAATAGCTTGCTGCCTTCCATTGTGCACCCCTCATCCTTAGAGCTAAAGACTTTGTCAGACCACTTTAAATATGCATATTTGGAAGATGGTGAGAAGCTTCTAGTGATTGTCGCTAAGAATCTGCAACCTGAACAAGAAGAAACATTGCTGCAGGTTTTGAGGCAGCATAAGCGGGCCATCGGATGGACACTTGCAGACATTCCTGGTATTAGTCCCTCCACATGTATGCGTAGGATTTTATTGGAGGAAGGTACTAAGTCAGTGAGGCAGCCCCAAAGGAGACTAAACCCCTTGATTCTGGATGTGGTGAAGAATGAAGTGACCAAGCTGCTGCAAGCTGACATTATTTATCCCATATCCGACAGTAAATAGGTAAGCCCCGTGCAAGTTGGTCCAAAGAAATCTGGAGTCACAGTAGTTTCAAATCAGAACAGTGAGCTTCTACCCACAAGAATCCAGAACAGTTGGTGGGTGTGCATTGATTATAGGCGGCTTAACCAGGACACTAGGAAAGATCATTTTCTATTGCCTTTCATTGATCAGATGTTGGAGAGACTGGCTGGCAAGTCGCATTACTGTTTCTTGGATGGATATTCGGGCTATTTTTAAATTTATATAGCCCTAGAAGACCAAGAGAAGACCATTTTTACCTACCCATTTGGAACATTTGTATACAGGAGAATGCCCTTCGGTTTGTGCAACGCTTCGGGAACCATTCAAAGGTGTATGGTCAGTATCTTCTCTGAATTTTTAGAGAGTTGCATGGATGTGTTTATGGATGATTTTACTGTATATGACTCTTCCTTTGATGCATGTTAGGATAGTTTGGCTTGAGTTTTGCATAGGTGTATTGAAACTAACCTTGTCCTGAATTTTGAGAAATGTCATTTCATGGTAGAACAGGGTATAGTTTTAGGGCATGTAGTATCTATCAAGGGTGTTGAGGTAGATCTTGCAAAAATAGATGTCATTTCATGTCTATCTTACCCTACATGCGTGCGGGAGGTTCGATCTTTCCTTGTTCATGCAGGTTTTTATCGGCGGTTCATAAAAGATTTTAGCAAAATTGCCCTTCCACTGTCCAACTTGCTGCAAAAGGATGTAGAGTTTCACTTTGACCAGAGATGCAAGGATGCCTTCAATCACTTGAAGCAAGCATTGACCAGTACACCTATCATCCAGCCACCAGATTGGACACTCCCATTTGAACTCATGTGTGATGCCTCTAATTATGCATTGAGAGTTATCCTTGCATAAAGAGTCGGCAAAGTACCTCATGTCATTTCCTATGCTTCGAGGACTTTAGATGCTGCACAAACCAACTACACTACAATCGAAAAGGAACTTTTAGCAATTGTTTTTGCTTTAGATAAATTTCAATCATATTTGCTTAGTTCTAGACTGGTTGTATTTTTAGATCATGCAGCTTTGAAGTTTCTCCTGAAAAAGCTTGATGTAAAGCCTCGGTTGATTAGGTGGATGTTACTCTTACAAGAGTTTGATATTGATATCAGAGATAAGAGTAGAGCAGAGAACCTGGTGGCAGATCACTTGAGTCGGATTGAGAGAGAGGCAGATTCTTCTCCTATCCATGATGCCTTCCCTGATGAGCAACTTTTCAAGATGCAAGGTAACATCCCTTGGTTTGTAGATTTGGTTAATTTCTTGGTTGTTAGAGCACTACCTGCACATTTCACTAAGGCACAGATTGATAAACTGAAAAGTGAGTCAAAATATTATGTGTGGGATAACCCTTATTTGTGGAGATTTTGTAGTGACCAAGTCATTAGGAGATGCATTCCTAATCATGAGTTTGATTCTGTTCTTAACTTTTGTCATGCATTTGCCTGTGGTGGACATTTTGGACCTACTCGCACAGTTAGGAAAGTTTTGGACTCTGAATTATATTGGCCCACTCTATTTCATGATTCATATTTATTTTGTAAATCTTGTGAACAATGCCAGAGAACAGGGAATATTTCTCATTGGAATGAGATGCCCCAACAACCTTTGTTGTTCTGTGAGATATTTGATGTTTGGGGTATTGATTTATGGGTCCTTTTCCTGTGTCATTTGATTTTGTTTACATTCTGCTTGCTGTGGATTATATATCTAAATGGGTGGAGGCAAAAGCCACTCGGACTGATGATTCCAAAGTTGTTATGGATTTTGTTAGATAACATATTTTTTGCAGGTTTGGAGTCCCGAAGGCCATCATTAGTGATCAGGGTTCGCATTTCTGTAATCGGAGCATGGAAGCCTTGATGAAAAAGTATGGAGTCTTGCATAGAGTTTCTACACCTTACCATCCCCAGATTAATGGGCAAGCCGATGTTTCCAACAGAGAGATCAAGCAGATACTTCAGAAAATAGTTTAACCTAACAGAAAGGACTGGAGCAAAAGGCTTGAGGATGTTTTATGGGCTTACAGGACCGCCTATAAGACTCTGATTGGGATGTCTCCTTATCAGATTATTTTTTGGCAACGCATGCCACTTTCTAGTAGAAATTGAGCATTGTGCATTTTGGGCAGTAAAGAGGTGTAACTTGGACCTAAATCAAGCGGACATGGAGTGAAAGCTACAGTTGCAGGAATTGGAGGAGATTCGCTTGGAGGCTTATGAGAGTTCCAAACTTTATAAAGAGAAGACCAAAGCCTTCCATGATAAGATGATCATGAGAAAAACATTTGAGATTGGTCAAAAAGTTCTCCTCTATAACTCTCGCCTCAAGCTCATGCCCGGGAAGCTCAAATCTAGGTGGCTTGGTCCATTTGTTGTTACTAAGATTTTTCCTTATGGTGCTGTGCTGGTTACAAGTGAGAATACTACCAAAGCTTTCACAGTTAATGGCCATCGCCTCAAACCATTTTATGAGGGAGCTCAAGAGGACATTTTGGAGGAGGTCCACTTGCAAAAAGTCGTCTACCCCACTTGATAAGAATGTTTCTTTCTTTTCCTCTCTTTTATTTTACTTATCCTTCATTAATTGATGATTTTGATGGAATGTTGTTTTTCTTGTGAGCTTTACATTGCGGACAATGTACAATTTAAGTGTGGGGGAGGAATTTTAGCATTCTGTTTTTGTTTCTATTTTCAATTTTAATGCTTCTGCTATTTTTGCTATTTTGATATTTTAACCCTGTTATTTATTTTTCTATTACTATTTCTGTTATTATTTTGGTTTTGTTTTCTATGTTTGTTTATTGCAAAAAAAAATAAAAAAATAAAGAAGCAAACAAAAATAAAAAAAATAAAAAAGAAAACAAAAACAAAAAATAATGTTTTGAAAGAAAAATGTGTTTTTGAATGGATTTTAAGTTGTGTTAAAGTGATGAGTAGAAATAAATCAAGTAAAAGGTTCATGGTTTAAATTGGTGGATTAAGTTTGATAGATGCATACCTTGTGAGTTTTTGACCATATTGGTGGATTTTAACATTTGCACCATTCTCCTCTTTCTTGTATGATTTTCATTCATGTTAATTGATCACTCTAGAACTTGTTTTGATTCTTTTTTAGACTACATTTTCACTTGCATGCATAAACATGATTGAGACCTTCTTTCTTTTATTAGCTACTTTAGCCAAATAGTCAACCTTGCATTATTTCCCTTTGATTAACCCCCTCGAGCCTACTTGCCTATTCTTTGTTTTAGCTCATTATATACCTTATGTGAAAAACCATGTTTTACCTTGCCTTAAGGAATGAGAGAGCATTGGTTCATTTTCATTGGAGGAGCTCTTTAGCTTGTGGTTAATTAACAGTTCAAGTGTGGGGGTTGTGCAAATTGGTATGCAATATGCGAAGTGTTTGAAAAAAAATGTATGTAATAAAAAGATTAAAAAAAGCAAGAGAGGTTGAATTTTTCAAAAAATAAAAAATAAAAAATGCTAAAATTCAGAGAAGGAAACTGAAAGAAATATGTAAAGAGAATGTGTATTATTTAGAGTTGGGGGATAAAAATTCATGTTTGTTACTTGTCATTCGAGTTCCTTCCCAATGCTCTTTTATTCTTTTGGGTGTTTAACTTGCCATATCCATATTGTTTCCTTTCCTTACCTTGACCCCAATACAACCTTGAATAAAGTCCTCTTGATTTTTGTGTGCATCTGTTTGAGTAGTGGAGAAGTAGAAAATAAGTAAGCTTATGGTAGTGAAATTTTCATGGATTGAATTAAGTGAAATACTTACCCTATAAACACTTAAGGGATTGAGAGTGTATCCTACGAGAATCTATCATTCTTGATTCATGTTTTTCAAATTAAAGATACCTTGCTTGTTCAAATTAAAGATGTGAATAAAAGTTACCTCATCAATATTTTTTTTCTTAAATCTTTAGTTGCTTTTCTTGTTATAGCTTTCGCTTTCTTGAATGTCATTGGAAATTGAGTCTTAGAGTTTTTAGCTTTTGAGTTTGTTTTGTTTTTCTTTGTTCCCTAGTTTTGGTTTTTTCTGTTTTGCCCGAGGGCGTGCAAAAGAGTAAATGTGGGGGTATTTGACAATTATTATTTTTAACATATTAATTATCCACATAATTACATTATTAATGATGTCTAGATTTAATTAAGTGATCTTAGCACTCATTTAGATCATTGGGTTGAATTGGGCTCTAAAGCAAAATTTTCAGATTTTAATGCATATTGACACTGGTTCAATATTTTGACCATAACTTGAGTTGTAGATCTCTGATTTTGATTTTCTTTATATGCTAGGAAAGATGAGAGAAAGATCTACAAGTTTTGTGAATGTCAAATTCGCAGATTCAGACATTTAAGTGGTCAAATATAGTCTTGAAGTTGGACCAACGGAGCTGTCACGAATTTCTAGACATACCTTCACTATTTTGAGCATATCTCACTCAATTCAAGCCCAAATTAAGCATAAGAGCACTCCTTGGAAAGGTTATTTCAAGGGCTATGTGATTGGACTTGATTTGAATTAGAGATTGTAACAAAAATCCAAAAGATGGAAACGTGAAAAAAGTGGAGGAATCATTGGAAGGTAGGAGACACACGTTCGTAATGAGAAAATAAATCATTGGAAGGTGGGAGACACACTTTCATAATGAGAAAATAAAATATTGGAAGGTGGGGGACACACTTTGATAATGGAGGAATAATTAACAAAAGTGGGTGAACCACTTTTGACTCTTAGTGGATGATGAAGAGGAGAGCAATCAGAATTTTGTAAAAGAATGAAGAGCTTCTACGTAGAAGTGTGTGGTTATTGTAGTTTTAGTTTTTGATTTTGAGACTTCTCTTCATTTCTTCCTCTCTCTTTGTTATTTTTATTTTTGTATGGTTCTTGAAGGTTCTCCAATGGTGATGGCTATGGAGAGCTAAACTTCTTTAATCAATCCAAGAGATTGACATTCTTGATGATTAATCTTGAGATCTTGTTTTAATTGTTATACATTCATCTATTAATTAAGTTTCTCTTTCTCTTCTTCTCTTGTTTAAATTCTGATTTAATGCTTAAGTTGATTGGGATTTTCATATGTTAATTGCATAATTATCATGTGTCAAGAGATGAATTCAGAGGCTAAACAATGCATCAAAGGTGTTTGATGAAATGTTTAGCTTGGTTGGATCTTGGTTTTTTAAGTTGATTTGGATTTTGGATGAATGCTTAATTTGTCTAACCTCAATTAATTGAATTCTAGAAGCATTTCTAGTAGAAGATCCATGGATCATTGGGAGGTGTCTTGATGTGATCTAAGATCAAGGATTTGGTTGATAGTTGAACGGATCTATAAAGATCAAGAATGGATTAAAATCAAGATTGGTTAATTCTCTTGGATTGATTGTTTTCCTAATTTTGTTTACTCATTTTAATTGCTCTTTGTTGTTTAATATTGCAAAATCCTTTCCCCCTATTTATTAACCTCTTAATCTGACTTCATAATTAAAGTGATCTACGGGCTCGACCCGGTGTTACCTTATGCTGCAAGTAGTTTTGGTAAATCGGTTATAAATTGATTTAAATTTGGTAATCTCGGCAGTTATCATGTATGAGGCTAGAAACCATCTAGGACCCAAGTTTGGTTAGAAGTTCAATGGAACATGAAGAAAAGTTCCTGGGAGGCGCCTAGAATTTGGCCACCTAATCACTTATGACTAGAGAGCACCAACATGTAAGGCGCCTAAGCGCCTAAGAAGTGAGCGCTTAAGCGCCCAAGGCTAGAGAGGAAATGTGTTAAGTTCCTAAGTGCTTAGAAAGTGAGCGCCTAAGTGCATAAGTCCAGAGAGTTCTGTAGCTGAGCGACTAAGCACTCAAACTCTGGGCACATAAGCACCCAATGACAAATAAAACATGGGAGGTTTTCTATCATAGAGCGCCTAAGCGTTGGGAAAGTAGGCGCTCAAAGACAATAACTCCCAAGCTTCTTGTTTTGATAAAATAAAGTTCCCTACTTGTTGGGACCTTATATATATGCTTTGTAGAGTGACTTAAGAGACTTATAGAGATATTTCAGAAGAGAAATAACCACTTAGCATATATTTAGTAAGACAAGTCTTTGTATGAACAAAAGTCAAGAATTAACATAGATATGTTTTCTTCACTTTGTTGAGTAGGTAAATTACCCTTATATTGGGAAGTAGTGAGAAAAACACTTTGTAATAGGGTGATCTAAGAAACAAGGTAGTGAGAAAAATACGTTGTCATAAAAGAGAAGTGAGAAAAACCCTCTATCAAGGACAAATGAGTGAGAAAAAAACTTTTTCAAGTAACATGATATTATAACTGTATGGGCGGTTGTTGTTATTGAATAATGTTTAAATTAAAAGTTAAATATGAATAATTATTTTGCCATGATTATAATAGGTAGTTATACCACAAAGAAGCATTTATTTGATTTTGGTCCAAGTTTATCAGAAACTTGACGTTTCACATAAATTGCACAACCCCAAATCTTCTTGAAAGACATACTGGGTCATCTCCCAATCCATATCTCATATGGTGTCTTTTGAATTGTCTTAGATGGAACAAGGTTAAGTGTAAAAACTGTTGTTAATAGAGCATGTCCCCAAAAGGAGCCTGGAAGGTCTGCATGATTCATCATGGATCAAACCATGTCCAACAAGGTCCGGTTCCTCCTTTCAGTAACACCATTCCATTGTGGTGTTCCAGGAGGAGTGAGTTGAGAGATTATCCTATACTCTTTTAGATGATCATCAAACTGTTGGCTTAAGTATTCACTACCTCGATCTGATCGAAGGACTTTAATATTCATGCCAAGTTGGTTTTGTACCTTATTCTTAAATTCCTTGAATTTTTCAAAGGATTCTGATTTGTGTTTCATAAGATACACAAACCCATATCTACTGAAATCTTCAGTAAATATAATGAAGTATTGAAAATCACCTCTAGCCAGTGTGTTTAGGGGTGCACATAAATCACTATGTATGAGGCCCAAAAGATCACTAGCCCTTTCACTTTGTCCAATGAATGGGACTTTAGCCATCTTCCCCAATAAGCAAGGCTCACATATCTCATATGATTCAAAATAAAATGAGTCCAAGAATCCATCTTTATGGAGTTGGGAGATGCGTTTCTCATTTATGTTGTCCAAACGACAATGCTAGAGATAAGTTGAGTTCATAATATTTGATTTGAACCTCTTAGTATTTATGTTATAGATGGGCGTTTCAAGATCGAGGACTTAAAGTCCATTACTTAGTTGTGCACTACCATAAAAAATATCATTCAAATAAATAGAACAACTTTTGTCCTTTATTATAAAAGAAAAACCTTTCTTGTCTAAACAAGAAATAGAAATGATATTCCTACTAATAACAAGCACAAAATAATAGTTCTCTAACTCAATAACAAGCCTAGTGGACAAAGATAATAAATAAGTCCTACGGCTAAAACAATAACTTTTGCTTCATCTCCAACTCTTAGGTTGACTTCACCGTTAGCCAATAGTCTACTCTTCTTTAGATGCTGCATATTTACACAACGTGAGACCCATATCTAGTATCTAATAACCAAGATGCAAAAGTAGATAAATTGACTTCTATAACAAAAATACCTGAAGTGGAACTCTCACTTCCCTTCTTCTTCTTAAGCTCCTCGAAGTACCTACCACAATTCCTCTTCCAATGTTCGGTCTGACCACAGTGTGTCGCAACCGTCTCGAAGGGCATCGCGAAAATAAAAAGAAAAGAGGAAAATAGGACATCAGGGTGTTGGGAGTCGCCACCAATCGCTTTATCCATTAAATGGAATGGTGCAATTGGACACCTAAAAGATGGTCTACGTTTCAGAGTTTGAGGTTCGGGGGTTGATTACGGGTAGGGAAGGTATTAGCACCCTACACCGTCCGTTCTAAGAACGGTTACCTATTTAACCTAATGTTATTTACAATATTAATTAAATTGGTCCTTCAAAAAAAGAAAGAAATATTTTTTTTGTTTTTACTTTAACATGTCCCATTTTGTCAAGCATAATATCAAGAATGATAAATGACTAAGACCAGAAATGGGTGGCTAAATAACCATTATTTTGAAACAAATTCTAAGTCTACAACATATTGTATAAAAGTGGTGAATCAAAATTTTATTTTTTGAAGAGAAGTAATTTTCAAAATAAAATAGCCAAATAAAATCTCATTTATAATAATAATAAAAAAATTTAGGCACAATGAGATTTTTGTAGTAATTTAAAAAAAGTCTTCATAAAAAAATAAAATTTTAATTCACCACAATCATAATGTTGAAACTGTATGAAATTGTTCACTTTTATTTGAATATTTTATTTTACAAAAAAAAAGTTTTATTTTGGTTTATAAAAAATTTGTATTTTAGTTTACATAATTATTTTAATTTTGATGTAGGGGATTAGACCTCGCCAGCGCTCCTGGCAAAATCCAATATAAAACTTTAAGATTATCGGGAAGAGTGTAATCTGATCGGCGCTCCGATCCTCTCCCAATTTTTTTCGTCATAGGCAAGTTTTTAAAATTATTTGATTAATATAATAATAATTAAATTAAAATCACATGCTAATGAGTATAATAATCATAACAACAAACAAAAGATTATGTATTTTTTATTTTATTTTTTTATTTTTCTTCTTTTTTATGTATTTTTATTTTTTTATTTTATTATTTTTTTTATGTATTTTTACTTTATACATTTTTTCCTTGACCACAAGATACAACATAAAATACCATTAAACTAAACAAACACTATCAAATGAGAACTAATCCTAAAAGAAAAACAATTAAATTCAAAAATATATGTTTTTATTATTTTTTACTTCAAAAAGTAACATTAAACCAATCCACTTTTTTTATTATTATATTTTGTCACAAATAAAAATACCCACGTAGAGGTGGGCTGGTGGAACCATTTAACCAACAACTCCTTTTATTATTGTTATTATTCTCTTTATTATTGTCTAAGAAAGAAAAAGAAAAAAAAAAAGATAAAAGGCTAGTCACGGGTGACTAGCGTAAAAAGGAAATAAAGAGACTTTTAGTCTCTTTGGGCATTTAGAAACAGAACAGAAAAACAGGGAGACAAAGAGAGGCTTTTAACCTTAATCCTATCAAACGAAAATAGAAGAAAGAAGCAGAGGGAGAGAGGGGACTCACGGTGATGCAGAGAGGTGGAGATCCGGCAGATCCGGTGGAGGCACAGCGGCGACAACAGGGTGGGGCTGGCTCCGGGCGCTGGTGCGACGCGGGTTAGGGGCACGGTGCAGGCGGAGGCTCACGGCTCGGACGGCGGAGGCGGCTGGTGCGGGTTCGACGGCTCGGGGATCTGATTGAGAGGGCGGAGGGCGCACGGCTCACAGGTTCACGGCGGGGGGAAGCAAGTTCCGGTGGTGCTGTGCGGAGGTTGCGGTGGGACTCGGTTGGGTGGTGTTTTGGGTTCGTGTGGTGGTTGGGGAAGGCGTGTACGGTGGAGATGGAGGGGTTATGGAAAGAGGTTAAAGATGGTTGGTTTTATGAGGTTGAAGATGGTTGGTTTTATGAGGTTGAAGAGGGTGAGTTAACTGGGTGGCTTGGTGTTGGTGAAGATGGAGGCTGCTGAGTCAACTCAGTTGAGGTGAGTTGATGGTTGTGGTGAAGGAATTTTCGTGTGATGAATCTGTGTCTGGAGAATCTCCTCTCAGTCTGTAATTGCTCTCTGTTTTTGTATGAACCCCCCTGAACGATTCAATCCCTTGTAGTCCCCCCTTGATTGATTTGTGCGTGAATCTTATAAGGAATGCCAAAACAAAACTCTTCCATATCTGATGATTGAAATGCAAAATGGTCTGAACTTTTAATTTCTGAGTGAATGCAGCAAAACTTGATGATTGAAAAAGAAAACTGTCTGAAGTTTTTAATTCAATTCAATGCAAGCTGATTGATGGCTCGGTGGCAGCAGCATGAAGGGGAAAGGGAAGAGTTGAGATGAAAAAATGGGTCATGGGTTAAAAATGAAATCGGGTCATAGGTTAAAAATGAAATTGGATTACGGGTTGAGATGAAATTGGGTCATGGGTTGACCCGTACAAAGCTTTTTTTTTCTTTAAAAGAAGGAAATTAAATTAAATAAGATAAAAATGAAAATAAAAAGAAAATGGACAAAATTGGATATTAACAGCTGCCCCCCTTTGTTTTACATTTAGAATAAACGAAAAATAAAAGAATTGATTCAATTTTGTCCATGAAAAGGTAAAAACCTGCGGATTCAGGTGTTCGCTGAAGCTTAACAGAAAACTTAAAAGCAATGGGTACAGGGACCCGATAACATAAAACAATGGGTGCGGGGACCCAAAAGCTTGCGGAGTCAGGTATCCGCTGAAGCTTAACAAAAACAAGTTAAGAAGCTTACGGAGTCGGGTATCCGTTGAAGCTTAACATAAACTTAAAAACAATAGGTACGAGGACCCAAAAGCATAAAACAATGGGTGCAGGGACCCGAAAAGGTAAAAAGCTTGCAGAGTCAGGTATCCGCTGAAACTTAACAAAAACAAGGTAAGAAGCTTACGGAGTCGGGTATCCGTTGAAACTTAACAGAAACTTAAAAATAATGGGTACGGAGACCCAGAAACCAGAACATAATGGGCACGGGGCCCGAAAACGAGAACACAATGGGTGCAAGAACCCAAAAACTAAAAGACAATAGGCGCGGGGGCCCAGAAACTGAAAAGACAATGGGCGCGGGGGCCCAAAAGCTTGCGGAGTCAGGTATCCGCTGAAGCTTAACAAAAACAAGGTAAGAAGCTTACGGAGTCGGGTATCCGTTGAAGCTTAACAGAAACTTAAAAACAATGGGTACAGAGACCCGAAACCGAAACATAATGGGCACGGGGTCCGAAAACGAGAACACAATGGGTGCAGGAACCCAAAAACTAAAAGACAATGGGCGCGAGGGCCCAGAAACTGAAAAGACAATGGGCGCGGGGGCCCAAAAGCTTGCGGAGTCAGGTATCCACTGAAACTTAACAAAAACAAGGTAAGAAGCTTACGGAGTCAGGTATCCGTTGAAGCTTAACAGAAACTTAAAAACAATGGGTACGGAGACCCGGAAACCAGAACATAATGGGCACGGGGCCCGAAAACGAGAACACAATGGGTGCAGGAACCCAAAAACTAAAAGACAATGGGCGTGGGGACCTAGAAAGGAAAACACAATGGGCGCGGGGGCCCAGAAAGGAAAACACAATGGTCGCAGGGGCCCGGAAAGGAAAACACAATGGTCGTAGGGGCCCGGAAAGGAAAACACAATGGGCGCGGGGGCCCGAAAACGAGAATACAATGGGTGCAGGGACCCAAAAAGGTAAAAAGCTTGTGGAGTCAGGTATCCACTGAAGCTTAACAAAAACTTAAAAGCAATGGGTACGGGGACCCAAAAAACATAAAACAATGGGTACGGGAACCCAGAAAAGGAAACAGCAATTTGGACCTTTGTAGGTCAAGGCTAGCAAAATGAGAACAAATGCACTTATGCAATGCATGCTTCAAATGAATGAGAGTATGAAAAAATTTCTTTTTTTGTTTTTTTGTTTTTTTTTGTTTTTTTTTTGTTTTTGTCTCCACGACCCTTGAGGACATGATTGCAATCATTTTCAAAGATGAACTGGAATAGGATTTAATGGCATCCTTTCATTTGTCTATTCAGTCGATGGTTGAAATGTCCAACCAGAATGACCCTTGAAGTGTGCATTAGATATGACACACAAGAGCAATAGGAAAACTCTTTAGATGACCCTTGAAGTGACCTGGTTATCCTTTCTCTTTTATCAACACTCTTATCAGGAATCATTGTGTTTCCCATACCTTTCAAATCTTTAGCAATTCTTAATGCTCAGACAGCAATGTCACATTTCACATTCCAATATATGATTATTAGAAAAATGCATATTAAGTCAAAGAAGAGGCAAAGGTAAAAACATGATGATATTGTATTGAAATGGGAATGGTGAAAAGAAAGTATTATTGTGGTCATCAACATGAAATTTACAGAGGGATGATAAGGGCAAAGGTCTTCAGCTCTTCCAATGAAATCCTTTATCGTAATCAGCGTCAATCCTCTGCATACCCGATTTTGAACACCCGTTAACCAGCCTATGAAGACTTTGATTGCCCTAGTTGAGATCATTTGGCCTGCCCCAATGTGGAAACTTAGTTTGCTCTAAAGCAGAGATTTGCTCCTCCCTGGCATGGAGACTCAACCGCTCAGGTCTCACTTCCTTTGTCATATCAAGCACTATTGTCATTTTATTTTGGACCTTAACTTTTGCCTAGGTTGCTCTTTCGAGTTTTCAACTTACCAGGTCGCTCTAACTTTTGCCTAGGTAGCCTTTTCAGGTTTTCCACCTAGCGAGCCATGGTTATTCTTTTTTCTCTTTTCTTTTTCTTTTTTTTCTTTTTTTTTTTTTGACAAGTAGTACTTTTACGCATAATATTTCTTGACTGCGTCTGAATTTACAGGAAGTGGTAGATCTTCACCATCCATTTTTGTGAGAATCAAGGACCCTCCAGAGAAAGCCTTCTTCACGACATAAGGTCCTTCATAATTTGGAGTCCATTTTCCACGGTGATCTTTTTGAATTGGCAAGATCTTTTTGAGCACTAAGTCTCCTTCTTGAAATTGTTGAGGGCGCACTTTTTTCGCATAGGCTTTCATAAGTCTCCTTTGATATAACTGGCCATGGCACAGTGCAGTTAACCTTTTACCTTCAATAAGATTCAACTGATCTAGTCGAGCTTGGACCTATTCAGCCTCTTCCAATTTTGTCTCCATCAGTACTCTTAATGAGGGGATCTCTACCTCAATAGGGAGTACGACTTCCATTCCGTAAACTAAAGAGAAAGGAGTTGCCCCAGTTGAGGTACAGACAGACGTGCGATAACCATGCAAAGCAAAGGGAAGCATCTCATGCCAATCTTTGTATGTCACAACCATTTTTTGGATGATCTTCTTAATGTTTTTGTTTGCTGCCTCAACAGCCCCATTCATCTTTGGGCGGTATGGCGAGGAGTTATGATGTTGGATCTTGAAATTCTCGCACATTTCCTTCATCATTTTGTTATTCAAGTTGGTTGCATTGTCAGTGATGATCTTATTCGGTAGACCATAACGACATATCAACTCTCTTTTGATGAACTTGATCACCACATTCCTAGTCACATTGGCATAAGAAGCAGCTTCAACCCATTTAGTGAAGTAGTCTATCGCGACAAGGATAAAGCGATGCCCATTTGAGGCCTTAGGTTCAATAAGTCCTATGACATCCATACCCCACATGGAGAATGGCCACGGTGCTGCTAGGACATTCAAGGGGACTGGAGGCGCATTGATCTTATCAGCATATGTTTGGCACTTGTGGCACTTCCTCACATGATTGAAGCAGTCAGTTTCCATGGTTAACCAATAATAACCAGATCTTAGGATTTTTCTTGCCATTGCATGTCCATTGGAGTGAGTTCCAAAGGAACCTTCATGTACTTCTTCGATAATCTTTTCTGCTTCCATTGCATCAACACATCTTAGAAGCACCATATCATGGTTTCTTTTGTAAAGTATTTCCCCACTCAGAAAATAACCCATTGCGAGCCTCCTCAAGGTCCTCTTGTCATTTTCTGAAGCACCTAGAGGGTACTCCCTATTCTTGATGAAACATTTGATGTCATGGTACCACGGCTTCCCATCAAGCTCATCTTCAACCACTTGACAATATACAGAACAGTCACGACTTTCCATTTTTATAAGTGGTAGGTCCCTTTCATGACTTACTTGGAACATTGATGACAGTGTGGCCAAAGCATCAGCCAACTGATTTTCTTCTCGAGGAACATGATGAAAAGTGACTTCATCAAATTGCGATCAATTCTTTGATGTAAACATGGTATGGAATCAGTTTAGCATCACGGGTCTCCCATTCTCCTTTTAGTTGATGAATGACCAAGGCAGAATTGCCATATACTTCCAAGATCTTTGCTTTTGATTCTATTGCTGCCTGAATACCCAAAGCACACGCTTCGTATTCTGCTATATTGTTAGTACAGTTAAAACACAACCTTGCTGTGATTGGGATGAATTTATCTTCAGGGGAGATCAAGATGGCTCCAATGTCGTGCCTCAATGCATTAGAGGCTCCATCAAACCACATAATCCATTTTCCTTTTTCAGAGGAATCCTCATTTTTAAACAGAGCCATTATATCTTCATCAGGGAACTCACATTGCATCGACCCATAATCTTCTATAGGTTGGTTAGTCAGATAATCTGCAAGGGCACTTCCCTTAATTGCCTTTTGGGTGACATAAATAATTTCATACTCCGATAATAAAACTTGCCATCGCGCGATTCTCCCAGTGAGAGTGGGTTTCTCAAAGATATACTTGATAAGATCCATTTTGGACACCAACCAAGTAGTGTAACATAACATGTATTGCCTCAATCGATGGGCAACCCATGCCAAGGCGCAACAAGTTCACTCTAACAATGAGTACTTTGCCTCATAATCAGTGAACTTTTTACTTAAGTAATAAATGACGCGTTCTTTTCTACCGAATTCATCATGTTGCCCCAGTATGCAACCCATAGACTCATTAAGAACCGTCAAATACATAATGAGAGGTCTCCCTGGCACTGGAGGCACCAAAACTGGGGGTTCTTGTAAATACTGCTTGATTTTTTCAAAGGCTCTTTGGCAATCATCACTCCACTTAACTGGCTGATTCTTGCGTAACAACTTGAAGAGCGGCTCGCATGTTGCTGTGAGCTGGAATATGAATCGAGCGATGTAATTCAACCTTCCCAAAAATCCCCGAACTTCCTTTTCAGTGCGAGGGACCGGCATGTCTAGTATTGCTCGAACCTTGTCAGGATCAACTTCTATTCCTTTCTGGCTCACCACAAACCCCAATAGTTTGCACGATCGACACCAAAAGTGTATTTTGCGGGGATTCACCTCGAGTTTGAACTTCCTCAATCGCTCAAAAGCTTTTGCAGATTGATTATATGATCTTCTTCTGTTTTTGACTTCGCAATCATATCATCCACATAAACTTCTATTTCTTTGTGCATCATGTCATGGAACAATGTCACCATAGCTCTTTGATACGTTGCCCCAGCATTTTTTAAGCCAAAAGGCATCACTTTGTAGCAGAAGGTGCCCCATAAAGTGATGAATGTGGTCTTCTCCATGTCTTCCGGTGCCATCTTGATCTGATTGTATCCCGAGAAACCATCCATAAAGGAAAAAAATAAATGCTGAGCAGTGTTGTCCACCAAAACATCAATGTGAGGTAACGGGAAGTCGTCTTTAGGGCTGGCCCTATTTAAGTCTCGATAGTCTACACACATTCGGACTTTCCCGTCTTTCTTTGGGACAAGAACAATATTGGCAACCCATTGTGGGTATTTTGCAACTGCAAGAAATCCAGCATCAAACTGTCTTTTTACTTCATCTCTGATTTTTAGGGACATCTCAGGTTTCATTCGTCTCAATTTTTGCTTAACCGGAGGATACCCAGGTTTTAGTGGCAATTTGTGCTCAACTATGTCAGTGTCTAGCCCAAGTATATCTTAGTATGACCATGCAAAGACATCACTATATTCAAACAAGAGTTTAATCAATATGTTACGCTCATCTTCTTTCATCGAGGTACCAATTTTGATTTCTTTCTTATCATTTTCAGTCCCCAAATTAATTACTTCAATTGGTTCCTCATGGGGTTGGATTTCTTTAGCTTCTTGTTCAAGTAATCTCATTAACTCAGGTGAAGTTTCCCAATCATCCTCATTATCCTCATCAGTATGATTAACAGGATGTTCAAAATTATATGATGAGATATTGACACTGTCACTTTCAAGAGAGTCATTTTCAGATCTGCAATAAGTGATGTTAACACAAGAAAAATGAAATGAATAGAAGGCCATGATAATGGAGGGATGAAAGCTAATGGAATGAAAAATGAGAGAACTCAAAAATGTATTTTATTAATAACAGTTATTGGAAAGGAAACATGTGAGCCCATTTACAAATGGAAATCCTAAAGCCTTGGGCAGAGCTAAAAGAAAAGCACTACAGAATTACTTTGAAAGAAACTCTAAGGTTATAGGAAACTCGGAGATCTCCCAATTGTTGAGTCTTGTATTTGAAGAACATGCATACACCAGGTCCGTATGACTGACAAAATCGTCATCTTCAACTACGGTCACTTAGTCTACGAACACAACTCCCGCGCTCCGGAAGCTTTGTCGTATGTCACAGATGGGGACTTCCTTCACTTTAGGTTCTCGATTTTTCAAGCGAGCCAGCCTTTTCTCTTTTTTCTCTTCCATTATCCTCCTCTTATCGGCCTTGGTGGGTTTGTACCCCAGCCCAAATCTATCTTTGTTTTCAAAGGGTTGAAAAAGTCCTGTGGCACCTTGTCGTTTCTTGCCCAGCCCTTCTCCATGCTGATAACCGCCTTCTAGCATAACTTTAGCCATCATTACAGATGCAGCAGACGGCTGCGATTTAGAAATTGGAGCTCCTTCCTTTATATAAATGGTATTGACAACCTTGAGTGCTTGAAAGGCAGTCTCTAAAGCCTCTTCTGTAGCTTCAATATAAGGGGTGTCTAGTGGCTTGCTCACTAGTAGGTCCTCTTCACCAAAGACAGTAATCATCTTATTATCAACTATGAATTTGACTTTTTGGTGCAAGGTGGAAGGCACAGCTCCAGCAGAATGAATCCATGGTCGTCCTAAGAGACAACTGTATGATGGTGCAATGTCCATCACTTGGAAGAGTATGTTGAAAGTGCAAGGACCAATTTGAATTGGTATTTCGATTTCCCCTATGACTTCTCTCCTTGTGCCATCAAATGCCCTTACTATCATCGCACTTGATTTCATGTGTGACCCATCAAAAGGCAATTTGGAGAGTGTTGACTTTGGCATCACATTCAAGGAAGAGCCATTGTCCATCAGTACTCTAGCCATGATATGGTCTTGACATTTTACTGAGATATGAAGTGCTTTATTATGTCCCCTTCCCTCATTGGGTATTTCATCATCGGTGAAAGTGATGTAATTATCTGCTGTGATGTTGCTGATAACGCCATTCAACTTGTCAACCGTTATGTCATGAGAAACATGGGCTTGATTAAGCACTTTCATTAGCACCTTCCTGTGTGGCTCAGAGTTCATTAATAAAGATAAGAGTGATATTCTTGCAGGGGTGCGGTTCAGTTGATCCACCACCTTGTATTCACTTTGCTTTATGAATTTTAAGAACTCACAAGCTTCTTCCTCGGTCACTTCTTTCTTATAGAGCTCTTGCTGTGTTGCCTTTGGTTCTTCCTTTTCTTTCAAGGCTTTTTCAGTAGAAGTTTCCCCCATCTTGCCTTTTCCTTTCCGAATTCTTTCCACTTCCTCCACTTGGTCTTTACGCAAATACTCAGGTGTATAAATACGACCACTCCGAGTCATTCCACCAATCCCAGATATGCTAGAGATAGCCGATGGGATTTTTATTTGATTGTCCTGGAGATCATTTACAACGACTTGCACATCATATTTCCAAGGCACAGCTCTGGTATCCTTATAGGGAAAAGGAGTTGGCACTTGAATAGTGATAGGATTCTGACCAAAAGAGACTTGCGGAGACACCTCTTTACTATAATGAATTGTCAATGACCTTGGTATGCCTAGAGCTTGCCCTATGATTGGTTGCGTTGCATAGGTATTGGCAGCCTCTTGAACTGGTGGAGGTGTAACTTCCTTGACCATATAGACGTCATCATTATCGTACTGATTGCTTAATTGCACTAGGTGACTGTCCATCAAACTTTGGAGGATCTGCTTGAATTCATCACATTCCTCAATAGAATGCCCGACTTCCCCATGGATCTTGCACACAGTTTCATCTTCATTGACCTTTTTTATCTCAGCTTGGTTTTGTATCAACCCATATTTGCAAAGCTCTTGAAAAATTACTCTCATGGGAGTTTTCACCCCAGCTAGCTGACTTATGAGGCATCGTCCAGAAGACTTCTCTATGGCATTAACTACAGGACCTCCATGATCAGGCAAGGGATTGCGGCCTACATTAGGAGTTTTTTCCTTAAAGTTTAACCATTTGGCATTACTCAAGTCTTGCACTTTGAACTTCAAGGCTCTGCAATTTTCTGTTGAGTGACCTACAGCCCCAGCATGGTACTCACATTTAGCATTCTGGTCAAATCCTCTTGGGTAGGGAGGTTCCAATGGCTTCATTAGGCAAGGAGCCAATAAGGAATTTCAGAAGAGTTGTGGTAGCAGTTCAGTATAGGTCATGGGAATTGGGTCAAATTGGACAGGTTTCTTTTCTTGGTTTACTAGAGGCCTTCTTTGGTTGGTATTTGAGCTTTGGGCCCATGGTTGGGTTGGTTGGTATGGCATGGTAGGGAGTGTTTGATTTGGGATAGGAGACGGTGCACGATAAGGGATCATTGGGTGATAAAGTTGAGGGTATGGAGCTTGAGAGGCTTTAGCAATGTATGGATAGTAAGGCATGTAGGGAGGTTGGAAGGATGGTTGAGGGTTAACAGGTGCCTGGCTATGTCTCCCTTGGGCAAAACTCCTTTGATCGAAAGTCACAGCATGGGCTTCTCCTTCTCTTTTCTTCCCTGCTAGGGGCCTTTTGGCACTAAATGTCCCCATTGAGCTTTCAGCAATCTTTCCACTTCTCATTCCTCCTTCAATTCTTTCCCCAATGATGACCATGTCTGAGAAATTCGACGACACACTCCCTATCATTTTGTCATAGAAGGGTGATTGGAGGGTGTCAATGAATGTCGCCACCATTTCTCTTTCTGTCAATGGGGGTTCAACCTGAGCAGCTATCTCTCTCCACCGCTGAGCATATTCTTTAAAGGTTTCAGCTCCTTTCTTAGCCATATTTTGCAACTGTAACCTATCTGGTGCCATATCGATGTTGTACTTATATTGCTTCAAGAAAGCATCAGCCAAGTCCTTGAAACATCGTATATGAGCACGTTCCAGGTGTGTATACCAATTAGAAGCTGCCCCAGCTAAGCTATCCTGGAAGAAATGGATCAACAGGTTATCATCATGAGCATGGGATGCCATCTTGCGGATGTACATGGTCAGATGATTCTTTGGGCAAGTGGTTCCCTTATATTTTTCAAAATTCGGGACCTTAAACTTTGGAGGAATTGCCATATTCGGGACAAGACAGAGCTTTGCGGCATCCAGAAGACCATAGCTACTTGCTCCTTCTATGGCTCGCAATCTTTCTTCCAGAACTTCTAATTTTCCCTTGGATTGAATGCCTTCAGTTGAAGGGTTCAGCGGAGAAGTTCCAGCGACTTTATGGGGAAAAAACTGTGGCATGTAGAAAGGAGGTTGGGCCTGAGTCGAGCCTTGTGGCCCTGAAGTAGGTATTACCAATGATGAGCCACTCTCAAGAGGGTTGGTAATTTGGGATGGCATAAAACTAAGAGAAATGCCATAAGGTGGAATAGAAACCGGGTACTGAGGAATCTCACTGGTATTTGGTTGAGATCCTTGGAGAGGGTTGAAGTCGTTGGGACTGTCGGTGCACTGCCCTCAGGAATATTGGTAGATAATGATGGCATATAACCAGGTGGAAGGCTATATGGTGGGAATGAAGATGCCTGTGTTTCAGGATTATTTGAGTAAATTGTGAGCGGCATCATGACCCCTTGAGAGGTGACACTAGGATATTGCCAAGGAACTGGCATAAAGTCGGGCGGGTGAGCAGGCGTGGCAGAAGGATCATCATTTGCCTTTGAAGGAGTCCCCTTTGTGTTCTTCGTTTTTTCCAGAATTTCCAAAATCTTAGCCATTTGTTCCTTTAGCTGACTTACTTCACTTCTCAACTCTTCTTGTGACTGACCCAGTTCATCCATGACTCTTGATTGAGAGCGAGTCCTATATGGGTGTCGTAGAGACAGTTTTCCTTTCTATATTCATTTTTTTATTAGAAAATATGAAAAAGGAAAAGAAAATGCAAACAAAAATAAAACTATGCATGTAGAGACGTGATCCAAAGCAGCAAGCGATATCGATAAACCTCATTTATTCAAAAGGAAAAAGCTCTATGGTCATAAAGAGTTTTACACATATTGATCTTTGCTACTCCTCAAGTCAGATGGAGGAGTTAGCTTTACAAAACAAGATGACATCAGCATTCCTAGAACAAGAAACTAATTTCAGTGAAATTTTCCTAGGAAGTCAAGGTCCTTTCTCACCCGAGTTAGAATATCTTGGTTTTCTCCTGGTGCTAGCTTGGCTTCCACTTTAATGATTTCTCTTGCCCTTTTTCTTGAATAGTTGGAGATTTTCCTCATATTATCAAGAACCATTTCGGCTTTCCGCTCCATTTCTTGGCTTGCATTACGATAGAAATTCTTTTCATTAGTCAAGAAAAGAACATCATTCTCTAACTGATTCTTCTTACTTTCCAAGAAAGTAGACCATTCAACATGCTTTTCCAAATGTTGATTCAAGATTTTAACTTCATTATTGAATTCTTGAAGTTGACCATCCTTCCCCTGAATGATTGTTTCGAGGGCTTGACATGTTTTCCTTAACCTTTCTATTTCAATATCTTTAGAGGCCATTTGTTCTTGACTTTGGATTTTTCTTCTTGCAGTGCTAAGTTGTTCTTCCAATGACCTTCTCTTAGTAGTCCACTGTCGATAAATGATTTCGTACCGCCCCTCTGCTTCAGCATAGTAGTCATTGGGTTCATTAAATTGGTGCATTGGTAACTCTGGACCCTGTACCTTGGGAGCAAGAAACCCCTTCTTCCTACTAGCCTGCCAAATTGGGTATTCTGGTGTCGTTTCAGATGATGGGAGACCGGGCTTCACACTTCTTGTGTCCTTCCAATCTTCAATGACTTCTTTTATTTTATGACTGGTTCCTTCATCGCCGTACGAGAATTCAAATTTAGATAGTCCATGAGTCATCGGAATGAATTGTAGAGATGCCATTTGTCTTCGGACCATAGCTGGAATATAGCTCACTACTCCCCATGGGCCAATAAGTGGAACCTAAGGTTTGCTTCCACATCTATATATGGTATAAGTGTGAGGAAACCACTTGGCCCTCCAGACCATTTCTTTTATTTCCATGAAAAAACTGATCCATTGCCTCATCGTCGGAGTTCGGGGAGGCCAATTGTCACGACCATATAGAGAGAGCGGGTGCTTAGGTATGACATACTGTTTCAGATCAATTTCTGGATGGTTAAAGCACTTCAACGTTGGCATATGACTAAGCATCCATACTGCAAGTAATGGTGCACATCCCCAAAATCTTCCTTTCTGATGGACTCGGCAATAATTCAGAGATCGAATTGTCTCGGCTAAAATTGATGGGGCTGGGTGTACCCCATGCTCAATCTGTTCGAACAAATTGATCACATGTCCATCTATTTGATTTTTCCATCTCGGAAAAATTACTAACCCATAAATAGCGAGGGCTAGTGCTACCAAACCAAACCTTTGATCAACTTGAGCTTCAGCCATCCTAATCAAAAACTCTGAATCTAGACTTCGTCCTTCATCCACCATGTACTTGTCCAATTCATTGGCATGAATCCCTATCAATTTGGACAGCATCCTTCTTGGCGTCTTCTTAGGGTCATGTGAGTACACTTTGTCATTTGGCATGTCGTCTCTATTAAGAAGCCTAGCATACTCCTCAATCGTTAGCACCAAGTCAAATTATCGGAAAGCATAACACCGATATGATGGATCCCAGAAATGGAGCATAGCTTTCAACATTTGGAGGTCAGGGGTGATAAACATGAGAGCTGCAATATCTCCATACTTGTCATTGAATTGTTCTTGTCTTCTCATGCTACACCACACATTACGGAGCCTCCTTAAGTCATTTTGCTTAAAGTCATGGCTCCCCTTTAAGAGAGGTAAAGGAACATCCTCGCGATGCAAACTATTTCCTTCCTTGGCTTGAATTCTTGCAGACTCTTCACCGACAACCCTGATACTCTCTGCCACCTCAGACATTAGAGTCATCTTTCCCTTATTCATGCTTGAGGTTTATCGATATCTTCACAGGATTGGACCACATATGCAAATGCAAGATAAAAGAAAAGTTAACAACTACAAAATAAAAGACAAACAGAAATTCCTCATATGTTAGAGGAAAATGGGTACCTAATCTTGGTACCCGTTCAGTAGGATAAGTTCTATGGACGATGGTAGCTCTAAGATTATATCTACAAGTGAGAGCTTTGGTTCTAGACCCCCATCTGACAAAAGGTCCCCAAATTGTCTCTTGCTGACACCAACACTTTGGCTAGCAAGAGTCCTCCATCCTCACCCATGATAGGTTACAAGCGGAAAGAGTTCAATTTGAGCGAGGGGTTTTCATGTGCCTAAACGGAGACTAACAGTCCCACAAAGCAACACTACTTCACCCTCTATCTAAGCTTACAAGGTACTGAGCTCGGGTAGAGAGCTTGTGTGTGCAGGTGTACATAAGAGAACTTATTTACAAAGTAGAAATATAATACATATAATACAAACAAAATGTACAATAATATGAAACAAATAAAAAATAAAAAAATAAAACAAAAACGGACCAACATAATTAAAGAGCAAATCACATGAGATTAAAATAAGGTTTAACCCTCTAAATGTCCCCAGTGGAGTCGCCAGCTGTCGCAACCGTCCCGAAGGGCATCACGAAAATAAAAAGAAAATAGGAAAATAGGACATCAGGGTGTTGGGAGTCGCCACCAATCGCTTTATCCATTAAATAGAATGGTGCAATTGGACACCTAAAAGATGGTCTACGTTTCAGAGTTTGAGGTTCGGGGGTTGATTACGGGTAGGGAAGGTGTTAGTACCCTACACCGTCCGTTCTAAGAACGGTTACCTATTTAACCTAATGTTATTTACAATATTAATTAAATTGGTCCTTCAAAAAAAGAAAGAAATATTTTTTTTGTTTTTACTTTAACATGTCCCATTTTGTCAAGCATAATATCAAGAATGATAAATGACTAAGACTAGAAATGGGTGGCTAAATAGCCATTATTTTGAAACAAATTCTAAGTCTACAACATATTGTATAAAAGTGGTGAATCAAAATTTTATTTTTTGAAGAGAAGTAATTTTCAAAATAAAATGGCCAAATAAAATCTCATTTATAATAATAATAAAAAAATTTAGGCACAATGAGATTTTTGTAGTAATTTAAAAAAGTCTTCATAAAAAATAAAACTTTAATTCACCACAATCATAATGTTGAAACTGTATGAAATTGTTCACTTTTATTTGAATATTTTATTTTACAAAAAAAAAGTTTTATTTTGGTTTATAAAAAAGTTGTATTTTAGTTTACATAATTATTTTAATTTTGATGTAGGGGATTAGACCTCGCCAGCGCTCCTGGCAAAATCCAATATAAAACCTCAAGATTATCGGGAAGAGTGTAATCTGATCGGCGCTCCGATCCTCTCCCAATTTTTCCGTCATAGGCAAGTTTTTAAAATTATTTGATTAATATAATAATAATTAAATTAAAATCACATGCTAATGAGTATAATAATCATAACAACAAACAAAAGATTATGTATTTTTTATTTTATTTTTTTATTTTTCTTCTTTTTTATGTATTTTTAATTTTTAATTTTATTATTTTTTTATGTATTTTTACTTTATACATTTTTTCCTTGACCACAAGATACAACATAAAATACCATTAAACTAAACAAACACTATCAAATGAGAACTAATCCTAAAAAAAAAACAATTAAATTCAAAAATATATGTTTTTATTATTTTTTACTTCAAAAAGTAACATTAAACCAATCCACTTTTTTTATTATTATATTTTGTCACAAATAAAAATACCCACGTAGAAGTGGGCTGGTGGAACCATTTAACCAACAACTCCTTTTATTATTGTTATTATTCTCTTTATTATTGTCTAAGAAAGAAAAAGAAAAAGAAAAAAAAAGATAAAAGGCTAGTCACGGGTGACTAGCGTAAAAAGGAAATAAAGAGATTTTTAGTCTCTTTGGGCATTTAGAAACAGAACAGAAAAATAGGGAGACAAAGAGAGGCTTTTAACCTTAATCCTATCAAACGAAAATAGAAGAAAGAAGCAGAGGGAGAGAAGGGACTCACGGTGATGCAGAGAGGTGGAGATCCGGCAGATCCGGTGGAGGCACAGCGGCGACAACAGGGTAGGGCTGGCTCCAGGCGCTGGTGCGACGCGGGTTAGGGGCACGGTGCAGGCGGAGGCTCACGGCTCGGACGGCGGAGGCGGCTAGTGCGGCTTCAACGGCTTGCGGATCTGGTTACGAGGGCGCACGGCTCACAGGTTCACGGCGGGGGGAAGCAAGTTCCGGTGGTGCCGTGCGGAGGTTGCGGTGGGACTCTGGTTGGGTGGTGTTTTGGGTTCGTGTGGTGGTTGGGGAAGCTGTGTACGGTGGAGATGGAGGGGTTATGGAAAGAGGTTGAAGATGGTTGGTTTTATGAGGTTGAAGATGGTTGGTTTTATGAGGTTGAAGAGGGTGAGTTAACTGGGTGGCTTGGTGTTGGTGAAGATGGAGGCTGCTGAGTCAACTCAGTTGAGGTGAGTTGATGGTTGTGGTGAAGGAATTTTCGTGTGATGAATCTGTGTCTGGAGAATCTCCTCTCAGTCTGTGATTGCTCTCTATTTTTGTATGAACCCCCCTGAACGATTCAATCTCCTGTAGTCCCCCCTTGATTGATTTGTGCGTGAATCTTATAAGGAATGCCAAAACAAAACTCTTCCATTTCTGATGATTGGAATGCAAAACGGTCTGAACTTTTAATTTCTGAGTGAATGCAGCAAAACTTGATGATTGAAAAAGAAAACTGTCTGAAGTTTTTAATTCAATTCAATGCAAGCTGATTGATGGCTCGGTGGCAGCAGCATGAAGGGGAAAGGGAAGAGTTGAGATGAAAAAATGGGTCATGGGTTAAAAATGAAATTGGGTCATGGGTTAAAAATGAAATTGGATTACGGGTTGAGATGAAATTGGGTCATGGGTTGACCCGTACAAAGCTTTTTTATTTTCTTGTTTTTTTTCTTTAAAAGAAGGAAATTAAATTAAATAAGATAAAAATGAAAATAAAAAGAAAATGGAAAAAATTGGATATCAACACAGTGGAAGCATATACCTTCCTTAGCCAGTCCGCCCACAGGTTTCAAGTTGGAAGTGCCGGGCTTGGATTTTTCCTTGCCCTTGCCCTTCCATTTGTCCTTGGGCTTCTTTAGCTACTTTTTGCCCTTATTCTTTTGGACCATCATAATGACCTTTCCCTTTCATTTATTTATATTCTGCTCAACAGTTCTCAACATGCTTAATAACTTTGGCAAAGGTTTGTCAATTTTGTTCATGTTATAGTTCATAACAAATTGACTATAACTTTCCGGCAACGATTGCAATACTAAGTCAATGGCCAACTCTTGACCCAAAAGGAAACCAAGCCTCTCTAAGTTCTCAATGTACCTAATCATTTTGAGCACATGAGTACCAATAGGGATACCATCTACCAACTTGCATTGAAATAGTGCCTTCGAGACTTCGTACCTTTCATGCTTGGCTTGCTCTTGATAGAGCCTTTCAAGTGTACGATCATATCGTATGCATCCATGTTCTCATGTTGCTTCTGAAGCTCAGAGTTCATGGTGGCCAGCATGAGATAACCAACATTTAAGGCATCATCTTGATGCTTTTTATAAGCATCCCTTTCAGCTCTAGGGGCATTTGCAGCAGGTGGCTCAGGAGCAGGATGCTCTAGAACATACTGCTTTTTCTCCTATTTTAGGACAATCCTTAGATTTCTGTACCAGCCTAGAAAGTTTGTTCCAGATAATTTGTCCTTCTTAAGGACTGATCGCAATGATAAATTATTTATAATGTTTATTGGCATGGTTATCTATCAACTGAAATATGCAAAGTATAAGTATCATGCTATAAACATATTTAACAAGGTCTTTAATTAAATATGTCTTCCACTATTTTATTTAAATCAATGACCCTCATCATTGACTCAAAAAATCCTATCGTAAGATTTTCTAGTAGGCCATGATCTATATTTCACCTAGCTTTGAGTCAACTTTGGCTAATCACTCAAAATTTGATTATTTAGGTAGGAAACATTTTTCAATTACATCACATGCAACACTTGGATAGTTGGGTGAATAACACTTATTCAAATCTATCAAATGGACTAAAGCCCAACTCTATGCCTCTACGCCTTCAATCTTATTGAAATGGCCTAGTTAAGTCAAACCCAGTGGTTGGCAATTGGATATTACCTTTATCCTATTGCATATTACTAATATAGATAAAAGCATGCTACTTTGGCATATCTACACTTAATCGATACTAGCCTTGACGAGTGTCACGCATTGGAAGTCATCAAAAAATAACTTAATATTTTCTTTAAGGGATTTTTTTTATTAGATCTCACCATTTGTTAAACTATTTAACATACCATAAACATCCATGCATCTCATACATATAAAGCATATAAAGAATATGGCATGGTTATGGCCCCTAACTCATTGATTCTCCCAATCCAATGATAGTATCAATAACTAAACCTAGTAAGTGAACCAACTTCACCAAGTGTCTCCCACTAACGTCCTCATATGATGTCGTCTTCTTGCCTCCACATCAAGATTACATTACAAAGTATAAAGAAACCTCATTTTACATATGAGAGGAGTTAGGTGAGAAGAGAATGTACAACCAGAATGTAGAGAGAAAGACACGACACACAAGTCGTATTTAAAATAACCCAAAAAGGTAAAACAAGAAGACTAAGGCCATAACCATGCACCATGCACCACAAAGAACACAAAAGGTCAAAATAATACATTATTATCTTTGTGAAACATAAAACCATATTTGAATATCACACCCCTTGAAGGGTTGCCCCGAAACCAAAACCAAAAACTAAGAGTTAAACCTCTTGCGCCTCCTTGACGACTAGGGTATCAACACTTGAACCATTATAGCCACAAAGAAATGAACACTTCATGTCACAGGACCCTTTGCGCCGCTGTCTAGAAATAAGGTTTGCTTGACATTAACACTTGATGCTGCCGCAGACCAAAAATAAGATTTCTAGAACCCTTGCATCGCACCACTATCCAAAAACAAGGTTTGCTTGACATCAACACTTGATGCTATCGCAGACCAAAAATAAGGTTTCCAAAATCCTTGCGTCGCTGCATTGTATATATCATAAATATACCAGAAAAATTCACAAAAACATTCATGTATAAAAACCGATTTTCACAGAACATATGAACATCTTCATGGTTTCGAAAACAACATCATGGTTTCGCATACAACATATCAAACATGTTATGTTTTCGAAAAGGTTTCTTTTGATTTCTAAAATAACACATTAAATATCATATCTTTTACCCAAAAGAGAACTAATCATGTTATTTCATACAACACATAAACAGAAAAGACTGGATCATGGTTTCACAAGTGGCTCTGATACCACTGTTGGAAAATCCATGAACAAAAGCACAACAAAAAAAGGATTCCCACCAAGGATCCATGCAAAAAAGAGGGCTATGAAATGTGATTTTTTTAGTTTACCTTTTGAAGTCAAACGAAAAACGATCAAGCAAATCACTAGCACCGTAGCAACGATGGCACCTCTACATTATCCACACGAATAAACTCACAAACATCTAACGTCTATGATCTTGGAGTCTCACATCTCCTGCATAGTGCTAGCTGTGAAGAGAAAAGAAACCTGTCACTCTCTCACTCATTGTTTATGTTAGGGTGCGGCTAGGGTTTGCAACTGATGCTCCTTGAAAGCCCCTTAGTACTATTTATAATAGTGACTGCCTTATGTGAGTGAGAGTAGTAGTAGGTTTAGTAGTGTAACCTTGGACTAATCTGTTATGAGTTTGGCCTATAATAAAACCCTAGTCTAACTTGAATTCTAATTGCTCCAACTTAATCTGTTCTAAGTTTGTGACCCTGCAGGTTCTCATGATGTTAACAGTAATATTAAAATTTCATTTTAATATTACAAGCAGTGATCGATATCTAGTAACACATCACTGCTACCCAAGTAATGAATGTCAATGATTTGATATAACCTTTCTATGACCAATGTTTCCATATATTTTAATCTCTTTGTCTTGATATCTAGATTAAACACAAGGCATGGAATGTGTCACCCTTGTATTGTTCAATCTTCCATTTCTTGATGCTCGAGTAGAATTAGCAAAAATAAATGAGATCAATATCTCATATTGATTCATCTGAGCATGGCTATACATTTCATAGTCTCACTCAATCAGGGCCCTCGAAGATATCGCTCCTGTTTTGTAGGAGAAACAAATCCCATCTAGGTCACTCACATCCCTCTGCATGATTTGTGGTATGTCCAATAACCAACTTTATAATCACCTTGTTGTAGATGATGTTTGATGGCATTATAACATACAATTCCTCATGTAAGAATCGTAGTAATTTCAGGTCAAAGGACCACATGTGCCATTGTCACTTTGAGAATCGCTTATGATAGTCACACAACGATCCACTTAGCGTTCTCATAGTGGGTCAGTCCAATACATCATTACTCTAATATGTATCTATGTGAAGACTTGATATCTCATATCCATGACTCGTGAGATGTAGCCATCAGTCTACGCACATACTAGTCTCTATGTATTATTGTTGTCCTAATTAACAATAATAATTGACTAGGGACATTTAAGAATAGTATTCTGATTCTATCCAATAGGATCTCATGATCAAGTCATCCACTTGATGTCCTATGGCATTAAACTTATTATTCTAAGGACTTTATTATGTTTATAATAAATAACATAATAAATGAAATGTCTCATGTATTAAAAAAATAGCATAATACAATGTATGTAAATACAGTCAAAATAAAATGGCCTCTAGGGCATACACCAACAAAGACTATTAAGGATAGAATTGATCTTGTACACGGACGAGTTGACTGAATTTATAGGAGATAAGATCACCCCGGTAGGATTAACTGAGATTTATCTAATTTTGGGGAAGGATTCTCTATTTAAGACACTTAAAGTCAAATTTCTTGTGGTGGATTGCCCTTTGGCCTATAATGTTATACTGGGTCGCCCCTCACACAACGCATTTGGGGTTGTGATCTTCACGCCTCAGTTAGCCATGAAGTTCCTTGACTAGCATGTGATAAACACAATTTTCATATATTAGTTAACCATCATATTTAGTTTCTTAAATCTCTTATATGATTAATTGATTAGTTTTGGATACATTTTATAAGTTTGGGTTCAAATTGGGCTTAATTGTATTTTTCAGCATTATTGGGAATATTACACTATTTCTGTAGTTTGGGCATAACTTGAGTTCTAAACATCTAAAAATTATGAACTTTATCCTGTAGGAAATCTAAGAGAGATCTCTACAACTTTGATGAAGAGCTAGAAGGCTGAATCAGATGTTTAGTGGGTCAAATTGGGCCACAAAGTTAGAACAGAGATGCTATCACTAGAACCTAGATGATGTGCAAAGATTGGATCATAATTTGGGCTGTAGATGTCATTTGGAGTTGAAACTGATGCCATATGAAATCTGAGACATAGATTCTTGATTCTTATGAAGATTACTTATCAGAAAGGTGACATTTTGATGGTGTTTTAACCCCTTGAAGTTGGCTAACGGGTTCAAAGAGCTGTTAAGAATATTTTAGGCATAACTCTCTCATCCTAAGCCCACATTTTGTGAATTATTTTTTCCAATTAAAGATAAGAGGAAGATGATTAACCTTAATCTGAGGGCAAACTTGGATTTTTAATTTTAGGATAGTTATTTAAGCAATAACAGTAGCTACGAAACTCAATCCTAATTTTCTCCTAGCAGCTCTTGCTTGTATTTCCTCTCTTCATCTTTCTTCATCTCATTTCTCTCTAGTTTTCTTTCTTTTTCTATTTTTCCCTTTCATCCATGGATGGCTAGACCCGTTTAAATCAATCTTAGGGATTGAAAATTTTAATATTTAATTTTGAGATCTTGTTTTGATTATTTTACATTAAATTACTAATCAAGTTTCTCTTTTACTTGTTGATCAAGTTTATCTTTTACTTATTGACCAAGTTTATCTTTTACTTGCTAATCAACTTACGCTTTGATTTTGTTAAATCTGAATTGAATTGCTTAATTTGATTTGGATATTGATGTGATAATTGTATAATTACCACGTGCTTAATGAGGATTATAGAAACTAAACAATGCATCAAAGACTTCTTGAATGTTGTTTGTTAAGCTTGGTTGAATTCTAGGTTTTAGAAGAATTTAGGATTAGATGGGCTCTTAATTTGTTTAACCTTGATTAATTAAATTCTGCATACTTATTTGGTAGAGAATTCATGGATCATCTTAAGGCTTCTTGATGTGATGTAAGACCAAGAATCTGATTAGTAATTGAATGGATATGTAGTAATCATTGATGGATTAAATTCAAGATTAGTTAATTTCCTTAAATTGATTGTTTACTTAATTCTATTTATAATTTTTAATTATTTCCTGTTAATTAATTTTGTAACTCTTTTTTTCCCTGTTAACCTCTTAATTTGATTGCTTGATTAGAGTGATCCAAGGGCTTGACCGGGTTGTGCCTTATACTATAAGTATTTTGGTGAATCAATTTATAAATTAATTTAATTTGATAGTCTTGACAGCTATTAAATTTTGCCACCATTGTTAGTGATCAATCTAAGTTGAATAAATCATAATAGGAGTATAATTAGCTATTAACCCTTGTTTTCCTTGTTTCAGGTAGTTTCTAACTCGATTTTGGCCTCGAAGTGAAATTTTGTATGAACAAATAGTTTTAGATTGCACTAAAAATTGGTCAATTGAAGGAAAACGGTGTGTTCTACAAGGCTCACTGCTTGTAGTGATGTCAACCTTATTTTGCCCAAATTCCATCGTTTAGACCACTTTTCTATTTTTTGAAGATTTTTTATTACATTTTTGGTACCATTTTTTAGTAGTTTTCACCTTGTGGTGGTCCTGTAATTTTTAAAATTGTGTACATAGGGTAAGTAGTGTTATTTTTTAAGAATTTTAGTGTTGTGTTGCCCATTTTGCATATTTTGTATTTATGCACTTTTGCATGTTTTATGACCAGGTCTTCTTGTAATCATTTGCTTGACATTGACCTTGATATTGAGAGAACTTTGCATACATTTAATAGAGTTCGTAGGCATAGTGAAAGGAAAATTCTGAAATTGAAATTGAACCTAAGAATACAAGTAGAACTGTAACTATGACTGATAATATTGAAATTGAAACTGAACATGAGAATACAAATAACACTGCAAACATGACTAATAATATGGATAATAGGATTCTTAAGGAACTACTTGCACCTGATGTGAATTACCAATCTTTGTGTATTCAATATCCTGATTTAAATTCTAATTTTGAATTGAAATCTAGATTGATACACTTGCTACCAAAGTTTCATGGACTTGTAAGAGATGATCTCCATAAGCACTTGAAGGAGTTCCATGTGGTGTGCTCCACCATGAAACCACAAGGCATTCCGGAAGAACACATCAAATTGAGAGCTTTTCCTTTCTTATTAGATGGAGTAGCCAAGGATTAGTTATATTACTTGTAGCCAGCTCCCATAACAAGTTGGAATGATATAAAGAGACTGTTCCTAGAAAAGTTTTTCCATACTTCTAAAGCTGCTGCCATTAGGAAGGATATATGTGGCATAAGGAAGATATTAGGAGAAAATTTGCTTGAGTATTGGGAGAGATTTAAGAAGTTGTGTGAAAGCTGTCGTCATCACTAGATCAGTGACCAGTTGCTAATCTATTATTTCTATAAGGGACTTTTACCTATTGATAGAAGCATGGTAGATGCTGCCTCTGGAGGAGCTTTAGTGGACAAAAACCCCCACTACAACAAGAGATTTATTAGCGAACATGACAACAAATGCACAATAATTAAGAACACGAGTCATTACCTCAACTAGAGGAGTCAATGAAGTAAGGGTTTTTGATGCTGATCAATCAAGAATTGAGAACATATTAGAGGTGCTAACTTCCTTGATTAGGAAACTAGCATTAGGACAAAAACAAATTCAGTCCTTGGCAAAACTTTGTGCGATATGTTCCTTTCTAAATTACCCAACAGACCAGTGTCCTGCATTTCAAGAAAGTAATGAAGTAGTGGCCAGAATCTTTCCTGGCAAACCATACCAGTAGTAGCTAAAGTATAACCCTTATTCTAACATATATAACCCTAGATGGAGAGATCATCTCAATTTGCGGTATGACAATAATTCTAGCCAACTTTAGCAACAGTAGGAACAAACCAAATATAACACAGTAGGCCAGAGCAAGCAACAGTTTTAACAACTAATGAAACAGCTCATGCAGCAAAGTAGCAATTCAGAATCTAGCTTGGCAAACTTGGTGAAGCAGTTAGCAACCAATAACATTCAGTTTCCATAGAGAACCGAGACCACCATTCAGAACTTGGACACTCAAATCAGTCAACTTGCAACTGCCATCAATGAGTTAAAGACTCAAGGTTTCGATCAATTATCCTCCTAAATAATTAACAATCTAAGAGACAATGTGAGTGTCATAACCTTAAGAAGTGACAAAGTAGTTAGTGGTCCAACCAAACTCTAACCAGAGATTGTGTAGCAGGATTGTGCAGAAAAATCAAATCTAGCAAACCAGAATTTTGCAAAAGATTCAATACAACAGAATATAGAACATGCAGAGAATTCAAAGAAAAATCAGAAGTTAATGAAAAGTTCTATAGAAAACATACTCTTAATATTCCTCTTCCTTTTCCCAATAGAATGACTTAATCAAGGAAGACTGAATTGGATACAGAGATTATAGATACCTTTTGGAAGGTAGAAGTCAATATACCTCTCCTAGCTAGAAGCAATAAAGCAGATTCTAAAATTGTTACCAAATGACCTAAATACTCAAGAGGGGGTGAATTGAACTTATAAAATATTTTTACAAATCTTTCATAAAACACTTGTTTATCAATTTTCGTTGAAACTATTGATTGATAGAGATGAATGGATAGAGAAAATTGAATACTTTCACTCACAAATGAACTAACCAAAACAGATAGTATTCAAGCAAGCATATAAAACACACACAAATGTAAAGAAGTTGAGTTTAGAAGATCAAACACAAGGTTTATCCTAGTTCAGCCACTAATCCACTTGTGGCCTACGTCCAGTTATCAAGCAATCACTCGAGATTTTTCACTATATCTTCAAGTTTCAATAGGTGCTTGCAACCTTTACAAGCTAGAGCACTCAACATACCTTGAGATACCTCACCCTTGTGCTTGAGCCTCAATTTCAAGGGATACCTCACCCTTACAAAATGTTTGAGGAATACCTCACCCTCTTTACAAAGAATTGAAGTGTATATAAGATAAAACTCTCACAAGAGTATGTAATACAAATTGAAGTCCTAGAATGCTCTTCAAGAATATCTCAAATATTACAAAAACAAAGCACAAATGGTTTGAAGGATTGATTCGCGGATTAGAGTGACAGAAGTATGTTTTCAATTGTTAGTTAGCCATTAATGATGACCCAAGACATGTATTTATAGTGTTTTTGATCAAAGAAGCCATTGGGTACATTTAATGGCAGTATTAAATGCTAAGAAAGTAGTCATTGGCTACCGTTAGACCTGTTGTAATCGATTACATGGCTCTTAGAACATGTTCTTGGCTTTTTGGGTAGGATGTAATCGATTACAACCTTCATGTAATCGATTATAGAGCCTCTGCCAGAGATGTAATCGATTACAACACTTGTGTAATCAATTATATAGCCTCTGTCAGGCTTGTAATCAATTATAATACTTGTGTAATCAATTACAGCCACCCTTAAACATATTTTTCAAGCCCAATTAAGCTTGATGGCCATTTCCAACTTAGAAAATACTTGGATTTGATAAGATATAAACTTAAGTAACAAAATCCAAGATTAAAATCAACATTTCTTTAAAATATGAACTTTAAACTTCAAGTTAATTTAAAAAGATCTTTCAAAAATCATTTAGAGATAGTTGACATATATTGAGAGCATTTTACATTAAGATTCTAAGACTTATAACCTATACTAAATATACCTCTTTTGAACTTAGTCTTCATCTTGACTTTGTTATCATCAAAAACTTCATTGATATGCTTCATGACATTCACATTCTCCCCTTTTTTTATGATGACAAAAATAACATAGGAAAAAAAAGCATTTATATGTCAGAGATTTAAGTGCAACTCTCCCTCATAGTTTATGCATGAGATAAGACAAATAATTTTCATGTAAAAACTCCCTCGTACTCATGCAACGTATATGTTATCTAGTACTCTCCCCCATTGGCATTATCAAAGAGACATAACCATTAAATACTAACAAAAATTTTAGCAGCATTTCAGCATGATGTAGCCCATAAAACCAGTCATCACAATAACAAGGGATAGCAATAGAGCAAAATCAGACGATAATCAGTCCAATAAATTAACAACAAATGCATATGAAAATCAAATGGCCAGATTGTATAATCATTAAAAGTAACATAACCAGTCATATACAAAGTCAACAAAAATAATAAGTTGCTAATGGGTTAGACAGATTATATAAAGAAAAGAAACATCAAGACTAAGCCTCATGATCTCTCAGTCGCCTCACTGTCACTGTCACTATCAGCAGCCATATAATCAAGATCCACATCGTTGTCATCTGTGTCAAGATCATCCTCAGAGCCAAGAATCTCTTCATTATCATCAGGGATGCCAGCTGTAGCACCGGAAGGACTAGCAAAGGATATAGGAGCAAGAGGTGTAGTAGAAGAGGTGGGATCACTGGCATCTCTCCTCGGTACATAACCTAGTCCCTCTAGGAAAAATCGAATAGAGGCTAACTCTCGATCAGAATGATCCATCCTCAGCTCAAGATGATCTACCTTCTGCTCAAAGTGATCCATCCCAGTCCACAAGTTATGCATCTCTTGGAGTAAAAGTTCCAAAGTAGCTGGAGCAGGGGCAGGCTACTGGCCTTCTTCTTCATTAGCATCCTCAACCTCTTGAGGATTGTGTCAATGTCTTCCATGAATGAGATAGTATCATTTTTCATCAATCTTCCTTAGCTAAAGCTTTTACAGAGTATACAGACCAATGGAATATGACCCTTTGGAACTAGTATCCTTTATCTCCCCAGATAAAGAAATATGGATGTGCTCTAAAATAATGGTGACTAGCATGGCATAGGGCATGGCATGATTTTTCTTTCTCGCTTGTAATATATGAGTAACAATGTAGTATGCCCAATTGATTGGCCTATCAGTGTTCATAGCCCATAAAGTTAGCACATTATCCTTTAAAATGTAGGAGTAGTTGCCTCCCTTAGGAACCAATCCCCTAACCACAAGGTAATGTAGCTCCCCATTCTCCATAGTCAGTTTAGTGGCCATCACCCTCTGTTTTCCTGTAGGCATATCATATCCAACTCTCAGCAATGGAGTCAAAGCAGTCTTGTATTCATACTCATCTCCCCACACATTTTCACGACCACAAAAATTTACACCATCAAAAGTCAGCTTAGTCATCCTATGTCATATATCCTTAGTGATTATGATCTGTTTCATTTTTACCTCAAAAATCAGACATTCATTCTCATATTTCAAATTGGCATAAAAGACCTTAACGATATCCGAGTATATGTCCTTTTTAATACTCAAAATATCTACTAATCCAAGTCTCTCTGCCATTCTGAAACTTTCCAAGGGTTCACTAGAGCAAAAGTCTTGAATGAGATACCCGGGTGAGATGACCTTCCTTAATTGAAATTTTTTTAGGAAGAAGTCAGCTTTCTTAGCAATGTTGAAGTGTTGCGTGAGGTCCAACCTGAAAATGGTGAGTGGAGGAGCGCTAGAGGACGTTCCCACTGAGGCCCCTATTCTTGGCCTCTTTGTGCGCTTTGAGGATTCAGCCATTATGATGAAAAGAGAGAAAAAGAATGTAAGGAAGGTGGAGGGAAGGTGTTTTTATGGTGGTTGGTGATGGACGAAGGTAGAAAAATGTGAGAAGGTGGTGGAAACACGTTCGTTAGGGCTTAGAGAGAGAGGACGTAAGTGAGAGGAAATGAGGGGAAGAATTTTATGGATTTTTATTGGAATAAGGTTAGGGGTTTTGAAGGGAGGTGAAAATTTAGTGGAATAGAGGTGAAATGGAGTGATTTGGGCAAGATCTGAGAGAGAAATTAAGAGTTTGAGATGAGGGGTGTCATGAGTTTGTAGAGAGAGAAAGAAGTTGTGGAGTAAAAATGGTTACTTTATGCATCTGGACCTTTTCAACCCCTTTGTAATCGATTACATTGGGGTTGTAATTGATTACATGCGTTTTGGGTTCCTTGTAATCGATTACAAGGTGGGTGTAATCGATTACAAGTTTTCTAGAATGGGTGTAATTGATTACATGGTATGTGTAATCGATTACAAGCATTCTGACTTTGCTTGTAATGCTTAGCAGAGCCTTTGTAATCGATTACAAAGCTCCTATAATCGATTACAAGCCTTCTGAACTCAGATTTTCCACTTCAAACAACATAAGACCTATTCTAAAGTTTCCAAAATACTTCCAAAACTTCCCAAATCAATTCCAAACCTCATGTAGGCATAAAAACCCAGTTCTTGACCCAAAACACATGTTTTTGCAAAAATACTATCTTTACCAAGGATCAAATCACTTGAGCAGAAAAACACTTGTCCAGCTAAAATGTTGAGCTATTTGGAGGACTTAGCTATGATGGAGTACCTGCAAAATAAACTTAGGAGAGCCTCTGACACTCAAGTCAGTATTGGATTCAAAAATGATTCAAACTACGTAATTGTGCAGCAAAAATAACACATTATGCAGTAAATTTTGAGATTTATGTAGCAAGATAATGACCTTATGCAGAAGAACATGACTTTATGTAGCAAAAGTTAAATATGATTAATCTAATATGCTAAGTTTTCTTCTTATATAAAAGAATGCATCTTTATTCAGAGGCTTAGTAAATATATAAGCTAGTTATTTAGTGGTTTCAAAAAACTCAAGAAAGCAATCACCTTTTTGGCACATGATCTCTTATGAAATGGTTTATTATTTCTATGTGCTTGTTCTTGAGTGCAAAATGAGATTTTTAGACAAATTAATTGCGCTAGTATTATTACATCTTATAGGGATATGATCAAGCTCAAGACCATAGTCTAGAAGTTATTGCTTCATCCAAAGGATTTGAGCACAACAATTCCCAGCTGGAACATATTCAGCTTCAGCTGTATACAATGTCACACTATTTTATTTCTTGCTATGTCAAGAAACTAGTGAGCTTCCAAGTAAGTGGTATGTCCCACTAGTGCTCTTCCTATCCATTTTGCATCCATCCAAAATCAAAATCAGAATAACCAATTAGGCTACACGAGGCACCCTTAGGGTACCACAAACTCATTTGTGAAGTGCCTATTAGATATTTTATAATTCTTTTTACAACAGTTAGGTGTGATTCTTTAGGATTTGCTTGAAATCTAGCACACATGCACACACTAAACATGATATCTGATCTACTTGCTGTAAAATAAAGGAGTGAGCTAATCATACCTCTATATTTTGAGATTTCTACAGATTTACCTCCTTCATCCTTGTCTAAATAACAAGAAGTGCTTATTAATGTAGCCATATGCTTGGCATTGTCCATTCCAAACTTTTTGAGCAGCTTCGTGCAATACTTGGATTGACTTATAAAAGTCCTATCCTTTGTTTGCTTGATTTGGAGACCAATAAATAAGTTGAGCTCTCCCATCATAGACATCTCAAACTCATTTTGCATAATGTTAGCAAACTCCTAGCAAAAAGACTCATTAGTAGCACCAAATATTATATCATAAAGATATATTTGAACAAGAAGTATGTCACGTTTTTTATACTTGATGAAGAGAGTAGTGTCAACCTTACCTCTAGATAAGCCTTTTTCCAAAAGGAACTTGCTCAACCTTTCATACCAAGCTCTAGGAGCTTGTTTTAAGCCGTATAAGGCATTTTTCAATTTAAAAACATGGTTGAGCAGTTCAAAGTTTTCAAAACTAGGAGGTTGTTCAACATATACCTCTTCTTGTATAAAACCATTTAAGAAAGCATTTTTTACATCCATTTGATAAAGCTTGAAATCCATGATGCATGTATATGCAAGTAGCGTTCTTATGGCTTCTAATCTATCTACGAGAGCATATGTTTCTCTATAATCTATGCATTCTTCTTGATTATAACCTTTAACAACAAGCCTAGCTTTGCTTCTTATTATTAAGCCTGTTTCATTAAGTTTATTCCTAAAGACCCATTTGGTGCGAATTATGGGATGATCATTAGGCCTTGGAACTAAATCCTAAACTTGATTTCTCTCAAATTGGTTTAGTTCATCTTACATGGCCAAGATCCAATGTTCATCATTAATGGCCTCATTTATGTCTTTAGGTTCAACTTGAGAGATAAAAGTCATATGGTTACATGCATCTCTAAGAGAGTTTTGAGTGGTTACCCTTTTTGATACATCACCTATCACCTTGTTAAGAGGATGATATCTTGATGTCCTCTATTCCTTGGGAAGGTCCATGATTTGTGAATCCTCTTACCTTGGGGGGTCAAATGGGCTTTCTTCTTACTTCTTGGCTTCTTTCTCTTGGTTCTCTAAGTATGTTCTTGACAAGATTTCTGCAACATCATCAACCAAGTCCTTTCTCAGGCCATTTGGGTTCATTTCATCAAATGCAATATGAATGGACTCTTCTATGGTCATAGTTCTTTTGTTATAAACTCTAAAAGCTTTACTATACATGGAATAACCAAGAAATATTCCTTCATCAGACTTAGCATCAAACTTCCCCAAGTTATCATTTTCATTGTTTAAAACAAAGCATTTGCATCTAAAAATATAAAAATGTGAAACATTTAGCTTTCTTCCCTTGTACAACTCATAGGGGGTTTTCTTTAAAATTGGCCTTATTAGGGCCCTATTCATAACATAACAAGCAGTATTTACCGCATCCACCCAAAAGTACTTAAGAAGGTTAGCATCATTGAGCATAGTTCTTGTCATTTCTTCTAAAGATCGATTTTTCCTTTCTACAACCCCATTTTGTTGTAGAGTTCTAGGTGCAGAAAAATTATGCTCAATGTCATGTTCATCACAAAAGTTTTCAAAATCATGATTTTTAAAATCACCACCATGATCGCTTCTTATAGATGCAATGCGAAAACCTTTTTCATTTTGGATAACTTTGGCAAGTTTTTTGAATGATTAAAAAACATCATTTTTGTGAGATAGGAACAATGTTCATGTGAACCTAGAGAAATCATCCATAATCACTAGTGCATAGTAATTTCCACCAAAGCTCATAGTTCTAGAGGGACCAAAAAGATCCATGTGTAAAAGTTATAAAGGTCTAGTGGTTGAAAAAATATTTTTAACTTTAAAAGATACATTTACTTGTTTTTCCTATTGACATGCATCACAAAGTTTATCTTTTTCAAATTTGAGCTTTGGAAGTCCAATTACTAGCTCTTTTGTGACCAACTTATTTAAGTGGATCCATGTAAATGTGAGTAATCCTTCTATACCATAACCATGAATCATCTTCTTTACTCATAAAGCATTTAGCACCATTTGAGGATATATCATCAAGGCTAATCATGTATATGTTATTGACCCTATGACCAATAAACTTAACTTGCTTATTTTCTTTTCTTTCAATTATGCAACAATTAGAATCAAATATAACTCTATTTCCTTTTATCACATAATTGACTAATGTTAAGAAAATTATGTTTAAGCACTTCAACAAGTAAAATATTATCAATAGAAGAGGAAGAGATTTTACTAACTTTGACAACTCTAAGGATCTTCCCTTTGTTGTTGTCACCATATGTTATATGTCCATTCTTCTTGGGGACAAGGAAGGAAAACTTAGAGCTATCACCTATCATGTACTTAGAATAACTACTATCAAGATACCAATTTGAACTCTTGGCCTTCAAGCACACATATAACGCATATTCAAATTTTAACTTTTGGTACCAAATTTTCTTGGGTTCTTGTGTGTTAGATTTAGGCAATGTACTCTTAGGGACCCAAGCCATTTTAGTTCCAACCTTAGTGTTTATGTTCTTCTTAACATTGCATGTTGAGGCACTATGTCCTTCCCTCCCACAATGAAAGCATTTGATAAATGGGCTGCTTGATGTACTTAAGGAAACAAAGAGATTCTTGAGAAAATTTTGTTGGTTATTAGAGTTATACCCTAAACCGGTCTTTTGAAAAACATATTTTGTTTCCCTAGTAACACATTCAAGTTGTTTCTTCCAAAAGTAAATTTTGCAAGAGTGTTTTTCAAATCCTCAATTTCATTTTCAAATGCTTTACATGATGAGTAAGATAAGGGTGTGGGTGTATTATCATGTGAAGAACAAATCATAAATGATGAGTTAGCATCAATAGGTCCTAAGGTCTTATTCTTAATTTTGAGCTCATTAATCTCCTTATTTAAAATAGAAACTTTGTTTACTAATAAGGAGATTATTTTGTTGGAAGATTAAACTATTTTTGTGAGCCTCATGGATTCATCATGCAATTCTTCAAAAACATTTTGTAATTTACTATGAGAAGGTGAAAAGTCTAGGTTAGAGGAAGTTACCTCAGGACACTTTCTTCTTCTTCTTCTCCTGTAGCCATGAGATATAGATGGGCTTCTTCATTCTCTGAACTATTAGTAGAATCCACATCATTGTCCTCCCATGCTATGTAGGCTTTCCTTCACTTTCTTTTCTTTAGAAGATCTTTTCTCAAACTTCTTCATCTTCTTTAGATACACGAGACATTCCATCTTCATGTGTTCAAACTTTTCACATTCATAATATGTTAGAGTAGATGAGGTTCCTTCCCCATTGTGATAGGTCTTCTTAGGAGGAAAATGTGACGTTCTTTGAATTTCTTTCTTCTTAAGGAATCTTCCAAATTTTCATACAAGGAGACTAAGATTCTTCTTATTCAGCTTAAGGTTCTCTATTCCATCTCCTTCATCTTCATCATCATCTTCAATTATGAAAAAGGTGACTTTAAGTGCAATCCACTTTTTCTTCTTGTCATGCTCCTCATTTTGATTGAGCTTATTTAGCTCTAATTCATGCTCTTGGAGCTTCCCAAATAGAGTGGCTAATGTCATTGTTGATTAGTTCCTTGATTTCGCTATAGTCGTCAGTTTGGGTTACCAATTCCTACTTAAACATCTCAAAATTTTGTTAATAAGATCATCATTAGGAAAACTTTTTTTCAATGAAGCAAGATGATTTAAAATGTAAGTGAATCTCTTTTACATTTCTTGAATGCTTTCTCCTTGGTTCATTCTAAACAATTCATATTCATGAGTGAGATTGTTTATTCTTGATTTTTTACCTCACTTGTGCCCCTCATGGGTTACTTGTAAGGTATCCCACATTTCTTGGACAGTCTTATAATTTGACACCCTAAAGAATTCATCATACTCTGAGGATGTGGTAATGATGTTCTTGGCTCTCAAATTGTATTGAACCTTTTTTTTATCCTCATCAGTCCATTCACTTCTTGGTGTATTAGTTCTTACACCATTAACAATATGTGTGGGAATAAAAGGACCATTTTCAATGGCATTCTACATATCAAGATCAATAGTTTCAATAAAAAAATTTATCTTTTCTTTCCAATAGGCATAATCATCCCCATTAAAATAGGGGGTCTATTTATAGAAAAACTTTTGGAAGCAAAACCATTTGAAGCCATCACTTCTCTTAAAGCTACTAAGCTCTTTACACAAGAGTCTAACTCTGATACCACTTGTTACCAAGTGGCTTTAATACTCCAGAAGGGGGTGAATTGAGTTTATAAAATATTTTCGCAAATCTTTCACAAAACACTTGTTTATCAATTTTCATTTAAGCTATTGATTGATAGAGATGAATGGATAGAGAAGATTGAATACTTTCACTCACAAATGAACTAACCAAAACATATAGTACTCAAGTAAGCATATAAAACAAACATAAATGTAAAGGAGTTGAGTCTAGAAGATCAAACACAAGGTTTATCCTAGTTCAGCCACCAATTTGCTTATGGCCTATGTCTAGTTCTCAAGCAATCACTCGAGATTTTTCACCATATCTTCAAGTTTCAACAAGTGCTTGCAACCTTTACAAGTTAGAGCACTCAACATACCTTGAGATACCTCACCTTGTGCTTGAGCCTCAATTTCAAAGGATACCTCACCCTTACAAAATTTTGAGGGATACCTCACTCTCTTTACAAAGAATTAAAGTGTATATAAGATGAAACTCTCATAAGAGTGTGTAATACAAATTGAAGCCCTAGAATGCTCTTCAAGAATATCTTAAATATTGTAAAAACAAAGCACAAATGGTTTGAAGGATTGATTCACAGATTAGAGTGATAGAAGTATGTTTTCAGTTATTGGTTTGTCGTTAATGATGACCCAAGACATGTATTTATAGTGTTTTTGATCAAAGGAGTCATTGGGTACATTTAATGGCAGCATTAAATGCCACTACTGTCAAACCTGTTGCAATCAATTATATGGTCCATGTAATCGATTACATGGCTCTTAGAACGTGTGCTTGGCTTTCTAGACATGATGTAATCGATTACAACCTTCATTTAATCGATTATAGAGCTTCTGCCAAAGATGTAATTGATTACAACACTTGTGTAATCGATTATATGACCTCTGTCAGGCTTGTAATCGATTACAACATCAATGCACTTAATTACAATCACCCTTAAACACATTTTTCAAGCCCAATTAAGCTTGATGGTCATTTCCAACATAAAAAATACTTAGATTTGATAAGATATAAACTTGAGTAACAAAATCCAAGATTAAAATCAACATTTCTTTAAAATATGAACTTTCAACTTCAAGTTGATTTAAAAAGATCTTTCAAAAATCATTTAGAGATAGTTGACATATATTAAGAGCATTTTACATTAAGATTCTAAGACTTACAAGAGCATTTTACATTAAGATTCTAAGACTTACAACCTATACCAAATATACCTCTTTTGAACTTGGTCTTCATCTTGACTTTGTTATCATAAAAAACTTCATTGATATGCTTCAAGACATAAACATTCACAAAAATATGCTAAGTTTCTGAAGGAATTGTGCACTCATATGAAAAGGTTGAAAAGAAATAAGAAAGTGAGCATAAGAAGAAATGTTTCTGCCTTGATCCAACTAAATATGCCTCCTAAGTGCAAGGATCCTGGAACATTCACCATTCCTTACACAATAGGTAACTAGTAGTTTACATATGCAATGCTGGATTTGGGTACCTCAATTAATGTGATGCCAAAATTAATTTATGAATCTCTACAAATTGGGGAGTTGAAGCCAAGTAGAGTTATCATTCAGTTAGTAAATAGGAGCACAACTCATCCTGCAAGAGTGCTTGAGGATGTTTTGGTAAGAGTAAATAATTTAATATTTCCAATATATTTTTATATTCTGAACATGGAAGATGAATTTACATCTAGTCAACCGTCATTGATTTTAGATAGACCCTTCTTGAAAACTACAAAAACTAAGATTGATGTGCATGCTAGTACCATTTCCATGGAATTTGAGGATAACATAATTCAATTTAATATCTTTGATGCCATGAAATATCCTTTAGAAGAACATTCTATTTTTTAATTAGATGTCATTAATTTACTTGTTGATGATATGCATGTTGATATGCAAGTTGAATTTCCTAAAATTGTGAGATTTCTAGATAGTGTTGACTTTTCTGGATGTTCTGGATGTCCTATTTCTATTTGTGATGAGACTAGTATGTGTGCCATAAGTTCTGAGATTTCTGTGTATATGGGAGATGATACTGCGTGTTCTGAATTTTCTAATTCTATGGGATATGATTATGCTATTTTGGAAGCTTGTACACAGATTACAAGTGATATTGCAATTAAATTAGTAGAATTAGTTTCCTTAATCAGATTGATACCTTCAATGCAACAACAAGCTATCCTTGAGTTAAAGCCTTTACCTGAATATTTGAAGTATAAGTTCTTGGAAGTAGATAAGAAGCTACCAGTGATAATAGCATAGAATTTGTAGCCTGAACAAGAAAAGAAATTATTGTAGATCTTGAAGTAGTGCAAGAAAGCCATTGGATGGACATTTATAGATATTCCTAGGATTAGCCCCTCTACATGCATGCATCGAATTTTATTGGAGGAGGAAGTCAAACTAGTGAGGCAACCTCATAGAAGACTTAACCTTCTAATTTTGAATGTGGTGAAGAAAGAAATGAGCAAACTATTGTCAGCTGGCATCATTTACTCCATTTCAGATAATGAGTGGGTGAGTCCGGTGCAAGTAGTTCCCTAGAAGACCGTGAAGACCATGATGGTCAATGAAAAGAATGAGCTGGTACCCATTAGAGTATAGAACAGCTGGAGAGTTTGTATTGATTATAGGAAGCTCAACCAAGCCACTAGGAAGGATCACTTTTCCTTGCCCTTCATTGATCAGATGTTAGAAAGGTTGACTGGCAAGTCACAGTATTGCTTCCCATATAGCTTTTCAGGCTACTTTCATATTCACATGGCCCCGGAGGACCAAGAGAAGATAACCTTCACCTACCTATTTGGCACGTTTGCTTATAGGAGGATGACTTTTGGGCTTTGTAATAACCCTGGTACATTTCAGCAATGCATGGTGAGCATTTTCTTTGACTTGTTAGAACACTGCATGGAAATTTTTATAGATAACTTTACAATTTATGGATCTTCTTTTGATGCATGTTTAGACAGCCTTAGTAGGGTTCTTGAGAGGTGCATTAAGACACATCTTGTTCTTAATTTTGAGAAATGTCATTTCATGGTAGAATATGGTATAGTCTCAGGGCATATACTTTCTAGCAAAGGCATTGAAGTAGATAAAGCAAAGATCAATGTTCCTTTCTTGGTATACAAGGTTCTACAGGCATTTCAGCAGGGACTCTAGCAAAATTTGCCTTCCATTGTCCAAGCTTATTTAAAAAGAAGTCGAGTTCAAGTTTGATAAGCATTACAAGAAGATATTCGATCAGTTGAAGAAGAACTTGACTTCTTCTTCTATTATTTAGCCACCAAATCGAGAATTTCCTTTTGAGTTGATGTGTGATGCCTTTAACTTTGCAATTGGTGCCATCCTTTCTCAATGAATTGGCAAGCAACCTTAAGTGATATCTTACGCCTCTCGTACTTTGGATTCTGCCCAAGCCAATTATACCACTACTGAAAAGGAGCTTCTAACAATTGTTTTTGCTTTAGATAAATTTTATTTCTATTTGCTAGGCACTAAAGTTATTGTTTTCATTGACTATGTAGCCTTGAAGTTCTTACTGAAGAAACCTGATGCGAAGTCTAGACTCATTCGATGGATGTTGTTCTTACAAGAGTTTGATATTGAGATTAGAGATAAGAGTGAAGTCAAAAACTTGGTGGCAGCTCATCTAAGTCGGATCCCACAGATAATGGACACTCTTCCTATCCTAGAGACCTTCTCAGATGAGTAGCTTTTTTAGCTGCGAGGTAAGGACCCTTGGTATGCTAATTTAGTGAATTATTTAGTTATATCTAAGTTACCTGCTTGTTTTAAGAAGTATCAGATGAATAGGATTTAGAGTGAGTTTAAATATTATGTATGGGATATTCCTTATCTGTGGAGACTGTGTAGTGACCAAGTGATTAGACGTTGTGTTCCTGATTATGAGTTTCAGTCTATTCTGTATTTTTGTCATACCCTTGCATATGGTGGTCACTTTGGACCAATACGCATTATTGGGAATATTTTAGACTTTGGATTGTATTGGCCCTCCTTGTTTCATGATGCTTACAGTTATTATAAGAATTATGAACAATGCTAACGAACAAGTAACATTTCCCATAGGAATAAGATGCCTCAACAACCATTATTATTTTGTGAGATATTTGATGTGTGGGGCATTGATTTCATAGGCCTCTTTCCTAATTACTTTGGTTTTGTTTATATTATGTTAGCTGCTGATTACATATTTAAGTGAGTGGAAGCAAAGGCCATATGGACTGATGATTCTCATGTTGTTTAAGACTTTGTCAAGTCTCACATTTTTTGCAGGTTTAGAGTTCCAAAAGCCATAATCAATGACTAAGAATCTCATTTTTGTAATAAAAACATAGAGGCGTTGTTGAAGAAATGTGGTGTGATGCATAAGGTTTTGACTCCCTACCATCCACAAACCAATGGGCAAGCCGAAGTTTCGAATATGAAGTTGAAACAAATCTTGAAAAAAATAGTCCAACCAAATAGAAAAGATTGGAGCAAGAGGCTTGAGGACGCATTGTGGGTGTATAGGACTGCCTTCAAGACTCCTTTATTCATGTCTCCCTATAGGATAGTCTTCAGCAAGGCATATCACCTTTCGATGCAGATTGAGCACAAGGCCTATTGGGCAGTAACGAAGTGCAACCTTGACCTGAACTAAGCTGGATCCCAAAGAAAATTCCAACTCCAAGAACTTGAAGAGATTCAGTTGGAAGTTTATGAGAACTCTTGTATCTACAAAGAGATAACCAAAGCCTTTCATGATAAGATGATTGCAAGAAAAGAATTTCTGATTAGTCAGAAAGTTATCCTTTATAATTCTCACCTCAAGCACATGCTCAGTAAGCTCCATTCTAGGAGGCTAGGTCATTTTATAGCCACTAAGGCTTTTCCTTGTGGTGAAGTTGAGATCACAAGTGAGGCAACTAATAAAGCTTTCAAAGTCAATGGACATCGCCTTAAGCAATTCTATGAGGGAGCTTAAGAGCACAAAGTGGAGGAGGTCCACTTACAAGTGGCCATATACATCACTTGATAAGGATGTTTCTTTCTTCTCTCCTTTATTTTACTTGTCTAAATTTGTTGATGATTTTTAATGGATATTGATGGTTTAATGTTTTATAAGCTTTACATTGAGGACAATGTAAAATTTAAGTGTGAGGGAAGAATTTACATTCTATTTTCTATTTTATGTTTTAATTTTACTATTTTTATTGTTTTTCAATTCTATTTTTCTATTTTGAAAAAAAAATTATATAACAAATTGTGTTTTTAATTGCTTTCCAATGAGATTCTGAGATTTGTGTAAGTTATTAGCACGCATTAATTGAAGTTAAAGGTTTATAACATAAGTGAATAAATTATCTTTCATCTTGAGATTAATTAGTTTGGTATTATAAATTAAATTAGTAGATTGAGTTTGATAGAAGCATACCTTGTGAGACTTTGAGCCTTTTAATGAATAGATTGAGCATTTTTGTCATTCTCTTCTTTCTTGTGTGATTTTCATTCATGGAATTTGTTACTCTAAAAATTGTTTTGATTCTTTTTTAGGCTACATTTTCATATGTATACATGAGCATGATTGAGATATTTTTTCTTGAATTAGCTACTTTAGCCAAATAGCCAACCTTGCATATTTTCCTTTGATTACCCCTTTGAGGTTATTTGATCATTCCTTGTTTTTAACTCATTACATGCCTTAAATGGAAAGTCATATTTTTACCTAACCTGAAAGAATAGGAGAATATTGGCATTGTTATTGGAAGAGTTCTTGAACAAGTGTGGGGATATGCTAATTAGTGTGCAAAGTATTTGATGAAAAGGAAAGAGTGGCCAATTGAAAAAAATTGAAAAAAAGGGAAAACAAAGGAAATGGTTGTAAAAAGAATTTACAATACATGAAGTTAGGATAAACTTTCATAGTTGTTATTTGAACTCATCCCCAATGTTCTTTTGTTTTCTTTGGTATTTAACTTGTCATCTTCATATTATTCCCTACCCTTACCTTGACCCTATTACAACTTTGCATAAAGTCATCTTGATTTGTATGTGCATATGTTTTAAGTAGTGGAGAAGTAGAAGATAAGTAGACTTATGGTAGTGTAGATTTTCATGGGTTGAATTGAATGAAACACTTACCTTCTAAATACTTGAGGGATTGAGAGTGTATCTTGTGAGGTTCAATCATTCTTGATTTATACTTTTCAATTGATGTTACTTTGCTTGTTGATTTGAGATGTAAAGAAATGTTACATCATGAATGTTTTAATTCCTTGAAGCTTTGGTTGCTCTTCTTGCTTATAGACTTTTGTATTCTTAAACATCATTAGAAAGTGAGTCTTTTAGAGTTTTTAACTTTAGAGTTTGTGTTATTATTCCTTGTTCCCTATGTTGAATTTCTAGTTTTTCCTAGGAGTGCAAAAGCTAAATGTAGGGGAATTTGATAAACACATTTTTCATATATTAGTTAACCCTCATATTTAGTCTCTTAGACCTCTTATATGCTTAATTGATTGGTTTTTGTCATATTTTATAAGTTTGGGTTCAAATTGGCCTTAATTATATTTTTTTAGCATTATTGAGAATTTTACATTATTTCTGTATTTTGGGCATAACTTGAGTTCTAGAAATCTAAAAATTTTGAACTTTATCTTGTAGGAAACCTGATAGAGATCTCTACAACTTTGATGAAGAGCTAGAAGGCTGAGTCAAGTCTAGTGGGTCAGATAGAGAAGTTAGAGAAAAATGCATTTCTCAAAATTATACCTTCACTAGACACTACATGACCTAAAACTATACCTTGCTCTACCATGAAATAGCATTTCTCAAAATTCAAAACAATGTTAGTCTCAATGCATCGATGTAACACTCTAGATAAGCTATCCAAACAGGAGTCAAAAGAAGAATCATATACAGTGAAATCATCCAAAAACACCTTCATGCACTCCTCTAGAAAAGTCAGAGAAAATACTTACCATGCACTGCTGAAAAGTACCAGGGACGTTGCAGAGGCCGAAAGGCATCTGCCTGTAAGCAAAGGTGCAGAAGGGATAGGTGAATGTGGTCTTCTCCTGATCCTCGATGCAATATGGATCTGAAAGTAACCTGTATAGCCATCCAAGAAACAGTAATGTGATTTGCTAGCTAACCGCTCCAGCATATGATTAATGAAAGGCAAAGGGTAATGATCTTTCCGAGTAGGTTGGATGAGCCACCTATAATCAATGCAGACTCGCCAGCTATTTTGCACTCTGGTAGGGATCAACTCATTCTTCTGATTAGCTACAATAGTCATGCCAAATTTCTTAGAAACAACCTGCACAAGACTCACCCAAGTGCTATCAGATATAGGATAAATAATGCCATCCTGCAGTAGCTTGGTCACCTCTTTCTTTACCACATCTAAAATCAGAGGGTTCAATCTCCTCTGGGGCTATCTCACTAGTTTAGAACCATCCTCAAGTAAAATTTGGTTCATTTATGTGGAAGGGCTAATGCTGGGAATATCTTCCAATGTTCATCTGATGGCTCTCTTATTCTCTCTTAAAACCTGTAGCAATATCGAATGCTATTCAGCAAGGAGGTTTTTGGTTACAATCATCGGAAGCTGCTCATTATCTTCTAAGTATACATATTTTAGGTGTTCGGGTAATGACTTTAGCTCTAACTTTGGTGGCTGCACTACAGAAGGTAGTAATCTAGGGGGCTGCAATGATTCTGCTTCTGCTACTTGAACCTCTGTATATATATCACCTATAGCGCAATCTGCTAACACAGGAACAGATTCATCATATCCTAAAAATACAAAAATTTCAAAATACACAAAACACAACTTATCACCCTCACAATAAGCACACAAATCACCACAAATAGAGTCATCAAAATCAACAATCTTAGGAAACTCCTCACACAAGTTAGCATATGAATTATCAACCAAATCATTAATTAAATCAATATAAAAGACAAAATGTTCTTCCATAGGATGTTTCATAACATCAAGAATATTAAACCTCAAAATGGAATCTCCAAACTCCATGGAAAGAACTCCTACATGCACATCAATCTTTGTCTATGCTGTTTTGATGAAATGTCTCCCTAGAATGATTGGAGCCTTGCTGGATGGTGACTCCCCCTTCATCTCCAGAATATAGAAATCTATAGAAAAAATCAGCTCATTCACCCAGACCAACACATCCTCCACATAACCAGCTGGGTAAGCATTACTCTTGTTAGCTAGCTAGATCACTATACATGTAGCCTACAAAGGACCAAGTTCAAGGGAGTTAAAAATAGACGTAGGCATTACATCAATGGAATCACTTAAGTCTAGCATGGTAAGCTCAAATCTATGATTTCCTATTATACAAGGAATTGTAAAAGTCCCAGGATCCTTGCACTTTTGTGGCATAGGCTGGATGAGGGCTGAAACATTCTGCCCCATGTTGATTCTATCATTGCCTTTTAGCCGCCTCTTGTGTGTACACAATTCCTTCAAGAAATCGGTATACTTCGATATCTGCTTGATTGCCTCCAACAATGAAATATTGACTTCCAGTTTTCTGAAAGTCTCAAGGAGCTTTCTATCCTTCTCAACCTTATGTATCTTTCTGGTCTTAATGGCTCTTTATAGAAAGGGAAGAGCCACTGTAGGCTGCTGTTGTTCATCGACAATAACTGATTTCTTCTGACCCCCGAATTTTTGGACTAATTCATCATAAATTATTTCTTCTGCTGGTTGATGCTTGCTTACTGGTTGGGGTTCAGGTGATGCTTCTATAGATTTTCCAAACCTTAGCACAATTCATATTCTCTTTTGGATTAGAAATTGTTTGGAAAGGGAGGATTCCAAAACCTTGGGCCTGCAGCTGACTCATTGTAGAAGTCAATTGTCCAATTTGAGTTTCTAAATTTTGTATAGTGGCCTCTGTCCTCTACTGGAACTGAATGTTATTTGTGGCCATCTGCTTCACCAAATCCTCAAACGAAGGCTTAGATTTTGTGGCTACTGGACTTGGTTGTTGGAATTGCCTACTTAGTCCAGCTTGAGGTTAAAACTGTTGCTGTGACATTGGCTGCTAGAATGGCTGCCTATACTGCAATGGTTGCTACTGTTGTGAGGCTGCATTGCCATATCTCCAGTTTGGATTATCTCTCTAGCCAGGATTATATGTACTAGAGAATGGATCATATTTAGGTTGCTGCTGATATTATGGTTTACTAGGAAAGACACTTGCTACAGTAACAGATTGATTTGGAAAAACAGAAACAATAATATGGTAGTGTAGGCAGCTTGCGCATAATTTCTTGAATCTCTTATAGTATTCATACAATGTCTCACCACTAATCTGTCTGATCCCATATATATCCTTTTTTATTGTAGTAGCTCTTGAGGTAGGGAAAAATTTATCTAGAAATAGTCTCTTTATGTCATTCCAACTTGTTATGGTAGCTGGCTGCAAGTAGTGTAACCATTCCTTGGCTACACTATCTAATGAAAAGGGAAAGGCTCTCAGCTTGATGTGTTCCTATACAATTCCTTATGGTTTCATGGTGTAACAGATCACATGGAACTTTTTTAAGTGCTTGTGAGGGTCCTCTCTTGCAAGGTCATGAAACTTAGGCAGTAAATGAATTAAACCATATTTAAGTTCAAAATCAGCATCCAAATCAAGATATTGAATACACAATGGTTGATAGTTCACATCAAGTGCAACTAGTTCCTTTAAGGTCCTATTTTGCATGTTATCAGTAGTGTTATCGATGGCGTTATCAGCGGTGTTATCAGCAGTGTTATCAGCCATAGTTGTAAAATCACTTAAGCTCTCGGATGTACTTGTAGATTCAATGTCAAAATCAAGTTCATATACAATTCTTTCACAAGCCTGCAAGCTCTAATCAGTGTATGCAAGGTTTTATCAATTTCAAGATCAAAATCAAGTAAAGAACTAGTGTTAGCCAAGTGGCCTCAAACTCAAGAGGGGGGTGAATTGATTTTATGAAATATTTTCGCAAATCTTTCGTAAAACGTTTGTTAAACAATTTTCGTTGAAGCAATTGGATAATTGAAGTGAATAGATAAATGAGATTGAATACTTCACTCACAAATTAAATAAACCATGATGAATAATACTCAAGCAAGCGTATAAAGTAAATGCACAAATGTAAAGAGATAGGGTTAAGAGGATCAAACACAAGGCTTTATCCTGGTTCAGTCACCCCTTATGACTTACGTCCAGTCCTCAAGCGAACCACTCGAGATTTTCCACTAAACTTCAAGCTTGAACTGATGCTTGAAAACCTTTACACAATATAGCACTCACCAACACCTTGGGATACCTCACCCTTGTGCTTTGAGCCTCAAAAACAAGGATGCCTCACCTTATACAACCTTTGAGAGATACCTCACCCTCTTTACACCTTTGAAGGATACCTCACCTTCTTCTCAACAAGGGATACCTCACCCTTTTTCACTAGAGGGATACCTCACCCTCTTTACACAGCAATAATGATAGATAGAATGAAGCTCTCAATAGAGCAGATGAATACAAATTAAAGCTCTAATATGCTCTCAAAGATTTTTCACGTTTTTGACAGAAAATAGAGCAAGAAAATGATTTTAGGATTGATTCACGTTTGGACGTATTGGTAATCAGTTTTTGGTTCAAGGTCAACCTCAAATAAAGACCCAACTTTGGTATTTATAAGTTTCTCAATTAATAGAGTCGTTGGGGTGGTTTGGACATGCATTTAATGCATTAAAAATAGCCGTTGGACGTTGTCAGGATTCTTGTAATCGATTACTCAACTTATGTAATCGATTACATATGTTGTTCCAATGTGTTCTTGACTTTCTGGGCTCTGTGTAATTGATTACATTCTTGGTGTAATCGATTACATGGCTTCTGACTTGTGTGTAATCGATTACAATATCTGTGTAATCGATTACATGACTTCTGACTTACTGTGTAATCGATTACAATATCCTTGTAATCAATTACATGACTCTTTGAACGTGTTCTTGCCTTTCTGGGCTTGATGTAATTGATTACATATATTGGGTAATCGATTATATGGCCTCTGACTTGCTTGTAATCGATTACATTGCTCATGTAATCGATTACATGCCTTCTGTTTGCTGTGTAATCGATTACAAACATCATGTAATCGATTACATTAGCCATTGAACACATTTTTCAAGTCCAATAAAGCTTGTAAGTCATTTCTAACACCTTGAGACAATTGTTTAAACATGAATCTTTTTAAGAGTGTTAGTTTTAAGATTGAAACACAAGTTTTCTTGAAAGCCATGTTTATCTTTGAAATTTTCCATTTATTTTGAAATCATATATTGAAAAACCATTTGAGAAATCTTGAGAGCATTTAACATTAATGTTCTAAGTCTTATAACTAAATAAACCTCTTGACTTCTTTCTTTGATCTTGATTTTTCCTTTTGCGCTTGATCTTCTCTTTTGCACTTGAACTTCACTTTGGCCTTTGTTATCATTAAAAACCCATTTGATATGCTTCAAGACATAAGCATTCACATTCTCTCCCTTTTTGATGATGACAAACTAAACATTCAACAGAATGAGAAATATATGCATTTATTTGATTATCAGATAATTAAGTGTAACACTCCCCCGTAATGTATGCATGAGATAGAATATGTGAAAGTGCAAAACTCCCCCGTACACATGCAATACATATGCAATATATTTCACTCATCTTCTCCCCCGTTGTCATTATCAAAAAGAAGACATAAGCATTCAGATTTTTATTTTAGCCCAGTAGGATCAATATCAGAGTATAAAACATTTAGCATAACAATATGTGATATCAATAGGAAATGCATATGAAGAGAAACTTAGATAGTATTTATCATTTATGCCAATAGAAATCAGAGTCATATACAAAAGTAATATGGGATTAGATAGACATTAAGCAAAAGGAAAGCATCATGAAGGACCAAACTTGAAACAATAAAAAAGGTTCCAAATCATTCCAAGACAATTTCAAACATCATTTAAGCATATATTCCAGTCAGATTATGATCCAAAACACATTATTGTGCAGTAAAACAACATATTATGCATCAAGTTGATGTATTATGTAAAAGATTGTGACATTATGCAGCAAAATATTATGGAGTAGACCAATATATTGTACAGCAGAATTAGATGCTTGATTGATCCATTATGACAAATTCAAAGATTGATATTATACATGCCAAAAAAAAACATATTCATTTAGCATATTCAAGATATTAAAATAGTAAAGCATAGAGCAAGTCACACTTAACCAAAGGATGCAAGTTCAAGCTTCTTGGAGACAGGGAGGATAGCTTGAAGTATTTTCTGGTTTTGTGCTTGGCGCAGCCACTTTTCAATATATCCAAAGTTAGTTCTTGGCCTTCAAGCACACCTACAACACACTTCAATTTGTGACTTTTGGTACCCAAATTTTCTTGGGTCCTTGTGTGTTAGTTTTTGGTAAAGTGCCTTTGGGAACCCAAACCAATTTAGTTCTTTGCATGTTATTGATATTCTTCCTTACATTGTAATTTGATGCACTATGCCCTTTCCTACCACAATGAAAGCATTTAATAAAGGGACTATTTGATGTACTTGATGAAACAAAGAAGTTCTTGAGAAACTTTTGTTGTTTATTGGGATTATACCCCAAACTAGCCTTTTGAAAAACACATCTTGGTTTCCAAGCAAAATGTTCAAATTATCTCTTCCATAGGTAAATTTTGAAAGAGTGTTTTTCAAGTCCTCAATCTCAATTTCAAATGCTTTACATGATGAGCAAGATGAGGGTGTAGATGCATTATCAAGAAATAAACATGTCATGCATGAAGAGTTTGCATCAATCAACCCAAGAGTTTCATTTTCTAATTTAAGTTCCTCAATTTCCTTATTTAACATAGATATCTTATTTTCAAAAGAGGAAATTGATTTCTTGGATGATGAAACAAGTTTTGCAAGTCTTATAGATTCATTATGTAATTCTTCAAAAGCATCTTGCAATTCATCATAGGAAGGGGGAAAGTTAGATTTAGAATTTGAAGATGTTACCTCTATGTCATTTTCATCTTCCTCTTCTCCTCTAGCCATGAAACATAGATTGGCTTTCTCATTATCCAAGCTATCGGTTGAATCCATGTCATTATCATCCCAAGCTATGTAGGCTCTTCTTTCTTTCTTCTCCCTTGAGGATTTTTGGTGGTATTTTTTCACTTTACTTTGATAAATCGGGCACTCCATCTTCATGTGACCCAGCTCTCCACATTCATAGCATTTAGGAGTGGATGAGGTTCCTTCCCCTTTGTGATAGACATTCTTTTGGGGAAGGGGAGGTCTTCTTTGAGCTCCACTCTTCTTGGAGAATCTTCCAAATTTTTTAACTAGTAGAGCAAGATTCTCCTCATCTATTTCCAAGTCATTCTCATCATCTTTATCATTTTCATTTACCAAGGAGGAAGTGGCTTTGAGAACAATCTCCTTCTTTTTGTTGTCAACTTCTTCACTTTGTTTGAGTCTATTCAACTCCAATTCATGTTCTTAGAGCTTGCCAAAAAGTGTGGCTAAATTTATTGTAGTAAGATTTCTAGATTCTGAGATAGCCATCACCTTAGGTTGTCAATCCCTGCTCAAACATCTTAAAACCTTATTAATAAGATCTTCATTAGAAAATGTCTTTCCTAATGAAGCTAAATGATTAACTATATGTGTAAAACGTTTTTGCATTTCTTGAATACTTTCAATATGGTTCATTCTAAAAAGTTCATATTCATGAGTGAGGGTATTAATTCTTGATCTTTTCACTTCACTAGTACCCTCATGGGTTACTTCTAAAACATTCCACATTTCTTGAGCAGATTTACAATTTGAAACTCTAAAGAATTCATCATGCCCCAAAGATGTGGTAATAATGTTTTTGGCACTCAAATTATATTGGACTTTTTTCTTATCATCATTGGTCCATTCACTTCTTGGTGTATCAACCCTTACACCATTAACATCTTTTGTGGGGATAAAAGGACCACTTTCAATAGCATCCCACACATCTAAGTCAATAGCTTCAATAAAAATTTTCATTCTTTCTTTCCAATAAGCATACCCATCCCCATTGAAAAAGGGAGGTTTATAGATAGAGGAACTTTTTGAAAACTCATTTGAGGAGGTCATCACTTTCTCTTGAAGCTGCTAAGCCCTTTACACAAGAGCCTAGCTCTGATACCACTTGTTAGCCAAGTGGCCTCAAACTCAAGAGGGGGGGTGAATTGAGTTTATGAAATATTTTCGCAAATCTTTCGTAAAACGTTTGTTAAACAATTTTCGTTGAATCTATTGGATAATTGAAGTGAATAGATAAATGAGATTGAATACTTCACTCACAAATTAAATAAACCAAGATGAATAATACTCAAACAAGCGTATAAAGTAAATGCACAAATGTAAAGAGATAGGGTTGAGAGGATCAAACACAAGGATTTATCCTGGTTCAGCCACCCCTTGTGACCTACGTCCAGTCCTCAAGCGAACCACTCGAGATTTTCCACTAAACTTCAAGCTTGAACGGGTGCTTGAAAACCTTTACACAATAGAGCACTCACCAACACCTTGGGATACCTCACCCTTGTGCTTTGAGCCTCAAAAACAGGGATGCCTCACCCTATACAACCTTTGAGGGATACCCCACCCTCTTTACACCTTTGAAGGATACCTCACCTTCTTCTCAACAAGGGATATCTCACCCTTTTTCACTAGAGGGATACCTCACCCTCTTTACACAGCAATAATGATAAATAGAATGAAGCTCTCAATAGAGCAGATGAATACAAATTGAAGCTCTAATATGCTCTCAAAGATTTTTCACGTTTTTGACAGAAAACAGAGCAAGAAAATGATTTTAGGATTGATTCACGTTTGGACGTATTGGTAATCAGTTTTTAGTTCAAGGTCAACCTCAAATAAAGACCCAACTTTGGTATTTATAAGTTTCTCAATTAATAGAGCCGTTGGGGTGGTTTGGACATGCATTTAATGCATTAAAAATAGTCGTTGGACGTTGTCAAGAGTCTTGTAATCGATTACTCAACTTATGTAATCGATTACATATGTTGTTCCAATGTGTTCTTGACTTTCTGGGCTCTGTGTAATCGATTACATTCTCGGTGTAATCGATTACATGGCTTCTGACTTGTGTGTAATTGATTACAATATCTGTGTAATCGATTACATGACTTCTGACTTGCTGTGTAATCGATTACAATATCCATGTAATCGATTACATGATTCTTTGAACGTGTTCTTGCCTTTCTGGGCTTGATGTAATCGATTACATATATTGGGTAATCGATGACATGGCCTCTGACTTGCTTGTAATCGATTACATTGCTCATATAATCGATTACATGTCTTCTGTTTGCTGTGTAATCGATTACAAATATCATGTAATCGATTACATTGGCCATTGAACACATTTTTCAAGTCCAATAAAGCTTGTAAGTCATTTCTAACACCTTGAGACAATTGTTTAAACATGAATCTTTTTAAGAGTGTTAGTTTTAAGATTGAAACACAAGTTTTCTTGAAAGCCATGTTTATCTTTGAAATTTCCCATTTATTTTGAAATCATATATTGAAAAACCATTTGAGAAATCTTGAGAGCATTTAACATTAATGTTCTAAGTCTTATAACTAAATAAACCTCTTGACTTCTTTCTTTGATCTTGATTTTTCCTTTTGCGCTTGATCTTCTCTTTTGCACTTGAACTTCACTTTGGCCTTTGTTATCATCAAAAACCCATTTGATATGCTTCAAGACATAAGCATTCACAACTAGTTTGAGACCTAGTCAAGCATCATCCACAGCTCAAAAAGCACAAAAACACTCAATAAGTAATATGCACTACACAACACTAAAAGTGCACCAAAATAAGTCTAATTGACCTATCAAATGATTTTTAAAAATTATGGGACCACCACAGCATGAAAACTACACAAAAATGAAACAAAAAAATGAAATAAAAAATCTTCAAAAAATGAAAAAGTAGTCTAAACGATGGAATTAGGCTTAAATCTGAGTGACCTCACACCTTGAGCTTTATTTTTTTGGTCATTTTCCTTCAACTGACCAAGTTTCAGCTCATTCGGAGCACAAGAATTTCATCCAAAATTTACCGAACTGCCATTGAATGAAGACTACCTAAAACAGAAGCAAAACAGGGGGTTAGTGATGGATTAGTGATCAAATAAACTCCTAATATGATTAAACAATATCAGAATGATCCCTGGAAACGGCGCTAAAAAATTTGATAACTGCCGAGGCTACCAATTTATAACCAGTTTACCAAAGTTACTTGTAGCACAAGGTAACACCGGGTCGAGCCCATATATCACTTTGATTATGAACACGAAATCAAATTGGGAGGTTAGTAAACAGGGAAAAGGGGTTTGCAAGATTAAAACGTAGAAATTGAGAGTAATTAAATGGAGAAAATAGAATTAAGAAATAACCAATCTAAGGGAATTAACTGATTTTGATTTTAATCTATTCTTGATCACTTTAAATTCATTCAATTACTAACCAAATCCTTAGTCTTAAATCACATCAAGATGCCTCAAAATGATCTACGGATCTTCCACTAGATAAGCATCTAGAATTCAATTAATTGAGGTTAGACATATTAAGCATCCATTCAAACAACCAAATTAACTTAAAAACCAAGATCTAGCCAAGCTAAACAATTCATCAAAAACCTTTGATGCCTTGTTTAGTCTATGGAATCCTCTCTTAGTACATGATAATTATGCAATTAACATATAAAAATTCTAATCAAATTAAGCATTCAATCAGAATCAAACAAAGAGAAGAAGAAGAAGGACAGAAAATTGATTAACAATCGAATGTATAATAATTAAAATATAATCTCAAGATTAAACATCAAGAATGTCAATCCTGTGGATTGATTAAAGGCTCTACCCCTCCATGAATAGGAGGGAAGAACTCAGAAAAAGAAGAGAATAAAATGAAAACTTAAAGAGAAGAGAGAAAACTCTAAGAAGAAGAATCAAGTAAGAACGGCTAGGGTTTCTATCTATCTTGAGTCCCCTATTTATAATAAAATAACTAACTTAAAAATTAAGAATCCTAATTTTTCTCTAAGTTAAAGTTAATCCTCTACCTTTTAGCTTTCATTGACCATTGAAATCACTTGATTTGGGCTTTAGATGAGAGAGTTATGCCCAATTCACTCTTAACAGGTCACTGATCCCGTCAGCCGACTTCACATAGGTGAAACGCCATCAAAACAATGTAGTTTTAATTCATGGTCTTCATAAAAGTTTGATATTTGTATGTTAGCTTTCCAATTCTACCGATTTCAGGTCCATATTACACCTTCAGCCCAAGTTATGGATCAATTAGTACACACTGCTCGGGTTCCAGTGATAGCATCGTGTTCTTATTTTGTGGCCTAATTTGACTCACTAGACATCCGATTCAGACTTCAAGCTCTCATCAAAGTTGTAAAGATTTCTCCCAGCTTTCATACAAGGTAAAATTCATAATTTTTATATATCAAGAACTCAAGATATGGCTGAAATACAAAAATAGCGTAAAATCCTAATAATGCTAGAAAGATCAATTAAGCCTAATTTGAGCCAAAACTTATAAATTATGGTCAAAATCAATCAATTAAGCATATAAGATGTCCAAGAGACTAAATATGAGGGTTAACTAATGTATGAAAATCATGTTTATCAAGCGGGAGAACCGGGATCCTGCCTCCTAGGTTTGAGGTTGAGATGGTAGGACTAAGATCTCATCTTGGGATTCAGAGCCCATTGCCTTGGCCTTTCTCTGGGCCAAACGTAGTGCAAGGGCTTTGAATCCACCAAGAGGTGATATAATCTTTGTAAACAGGAAACAAACATATTATCACACTTAGAAAAAATTACGAAACATTTATCAATATGTTCAAGATGGAATACCTAAAAACAGTCTTAAAGAGTCGGAGGGCTCACTCAAGACATCTTTACAGTAGATGGCCCTATTCTTTTTAACCCACTCAACTAAAAAGTTAAGCATATCGATTTTATTTGTTGGTGTATGCCCTAGAGGCTAATACATTTTCTGTATTTACATATATTCTATTATGCTATTTTATATATGAGGCATTTCATTTATTGTGTTCTTTTTTTATAAACATAATAAAGTCCTTAGAATAGTAAGTTTGATGTCATAGGACATCAAGTGGATGACTTGATCGTGAGATCCTTTTTGGTTACAACACTATTCTTAAATGTCCCTAGTAAAGTATTATTGTTAATTAGGACAACAATAATACATTGAGACTAGTATGTGCAGAGACTGATGACCACATCTCACGGGTCATGGATATGAGATATCAAGTCTTCACATGGGTACATATTAGAGTAATGATGTACTGGATTGACCCACCATGAGAACGCTACATGGATCGTTACGTGAGTGTCATAAGCGATTCTCATAGTGTTAATGGTGTTTGTGGTCCTTTGACCTGAAATCACTACGATTCCTACATGAGGAGTTGTGTGTTTTAATGCCATCAAACGTCATCTGTAACAAGGTGATTATAAAGTTGGTTATTGGACATACCACAAATCATGCAGAGGGATGTGAGTGACCTAGATGAGATTTGTCACTCCTATATAACAGGAGCGATATCTTCGGGCCCCCTGATTGAGTGAGACTGCGAAATGCATGGCCATGCTCAAATGAGTCAATATGAGATATTGATCTCATTTGTTGTTACAAAGTCTACTCGAGTATCAGGAAACGAATGATTGGACTATACAAGGGTGACGCATTCCATGCCTTGTGTTCAATCTAGATATATTGACAAAGGGACTAAACGACACGGAAACATTGGTCACGAAAAGGTTATGTCAAATCACTAACATTCTTATTACTTGGGTAGCAGCGATGTGTTGCTAGATACCGCTCACTACTTGTAATATTAAAATGGGATTTTAATATTACTGCTAACGTAATAAGAACCTGAAGGGTCACACACATAGAGCAGACTAAAATTGGAGCAATGGATCCAAGTTGGACTCGGATTCAAATATGGGCCAGACTCATAACAAATGGGTATAGGGTTGCACAGCTTACCTTGCTGCTACTCACACTCACTTAAGGCAGCCACTATTATAAATAGTACTGCTAAGGGGGCTGCTAAGCGACATAATTCTGAACCCTAGCCGCACCTACAGAAAAGTGAGTGAGAGAGCAACAGGTTTCTTCTCTTCTCTTCGCAGCTAGCACTGTGTGAGAGACGTGAGGCTCCTCTTTACAGACGTTGGACGTTCGTGAGTCTGTTCGTATGGATACCACAGAGACTTCGTTTCTATTACGGTGTTAGTGATTCACGCTTCAAGAGGTAAATCATTTAAAAACTCAGATTATGGCTTTTTTGCATGGATCCTCGGTGGGAATCCCTGTTTTTCGCTGCGTGTTGTATCCGCAAAAATCCCAACAGTGGTATCAGAGCGTCTTGCGAAACCATGATTCGGTTTTCTATTTTCGTTTACATGAGATAACATGTTTTCTGTTCTTGTTTTGACAAAAGATATGATCTTTAATATGTTATTTCTGAAAATCGTATGAAACCCTTTGCGAAAACATATTCTGTTTCTTACATTGTATGCAAAACCGTGATGTTGTTTTCAAAACTTCATGAAGATGTTCATATGTTCTGTGAAAACCGTTTTGTATTAAGATGTATGTTTTTGTGAAGCTTTTTGATATGTATGTGATACAAACAGCGTTATGGAATCCTTATTCTCAATGCGCGGCGCAAGGGTTTAGAAAACCTTGTTCTTGGCTTGCGACAGCAGGGGTTATGGAATCCTTGTTTCTGCACAAGAGGCACAGCGCAAGGGGTTTTGGAAACCCTGTTCTTGTTTTGCGGCAGCAGCATCAAGTGTTGATGTCAAGCCGCCAATGAGGCGCCTAAGGTTCAAGTGTTGAACGACGGCGCAAGGATTCCTCGCGGCACATAAAGTGTTCATGTTGTTCGGGCTTACGGTTCTGCGCGGCACATGCAGCACCAAGGGAGGCGCAAGAGATTCAGCTCTTGTTTTTGGTCCAATTTTTTGGCCCGGGGCGCTGCCCCGCACCCTCGTGCTGCCTCTGCGTAGTGTGTTATTCGAAAGCGCAATATTTTCTATCCTTTTATAACTCACGAAAATAATTGTGTATTATTGTTATGAGTTTATATGTTCTTTGTGATGCATGGTGCATGGTTATGGCCTTAGTCCTCTCTTTATGCCTTTTGGTTTTAATAAATACGACCTGCGTGTCGTGCCTTTCTCTCTACATTCTGATTGTACATTCTCTTTTCACCTAACTCCCCTCGAATGTAAAAAAAGTTTCTATATAATGTAATTATGATGTGGAGACAAGAAGGCAGCATCAAGTGAGGACGTTGGTGGGAGATGCTTGATGAAACTAGCTTAGTTAATGCTACTCTCTTAGGGGCCATGACCATGTCACTTTTATTATATGCTTTTTATGTATGAGATGCATGGATATTGTTTATGGTATGATAAACAGTTTAATAAATAGTGAGATCTAATAATAATAATAATAATAAATTCCCTCAAAGCAAATATTAAGTCATTATGTGATGCCTTCCAATGTGTGGCACTCATCAAGACTAGTATCGATCAAGTGCAGGTCTGCCAAAGCAGGATGCCTTTATCTATATTAGTAAGACGCGATAGGATAAAGGTAATATCCAACTGCCAACCATTGGGTCTGACTTAACTAGGCCATTTCAATAACATTGAAGGCTTAGGGGCATGAAGTTGGGCTTTGGTCCATTAGATGGACTTGAATAAGTGTTATTCACCCAACTATCCAAGAGTTACATGTGATGTAATTGGAAAGTGTTTCCTACCTAAATAACTGAATTTTGGATGATCAGCCAAAGCTGACTCAAAACTAGGTGAAATATGGATCTTGGCCTACTAGGAAATCTTACGATGGGATTTTCCGAGTCAATGCTGAGGGTCATTGACTTGAATAAAATAGTGGGAGGCATATTTAATTAAAAGACCTCATTAAATATGTTTATGGCATGATACTTATATTTTGCATATTTCTGTTAATAGATTACCATGGCAACAAACACATCGGGTACTTTATCATTGCGATCCGTCCTTGAGAAGGACAAGTTGTCTGGAATGAATTTTCTAGACTGGTACAGGAATTTGAGGATTGTCCTCAAGTAAAAGAAAAAGCTGTATATTTTGGAACAGCCTATTCCTGAGCCACCTGCTGCTAATGCCCCTAGAACTGAAAGAGATGCTTATAAGAAGCATCAAGATGATGCCTTGAACATTGGATGTCTAATGCTGGCCACCATGAACTCTGAGCTCCAAAAGTAACATGAGAACATGGATGCATACGATATGATCGTACACCTTAAGAAGCTCTATCAAGAGCAGGCCAAGCATGAGAGATTTGAGGTCTCTAAAGCACTGTTTCAGTGCAAGCTGGTAGAAGGAAGCCCTGTTGGTGCTCATGTACTCAAGATGATTGGGTACATTGAAAACCTAGAGAGATTTGATTTTCCTTTGGGCCAAGAGTTGGCCACTGACTTAGTCCTGTAATCGTTGCCGGAAAGTTTCAGTCAATTTGTCATGAACTACAACATAAATGAGATTGACAAATCACTACCAGAGCTGCTAGGCATGTTGAGAACTGCTGAGCAGAACATTAACAAAGGCAAAGGGAAGGCCATAATGATGGTCCAAAAGAATAAGGGCAAGAAAGAGTAGAAAAAGCCCAAGGACAACTGGAAGGGCAAGGGCAAGGACAAGTCCAAGCCTAGCACTTCTGGCTTAAAACCAGTGGGTGGAGTGGCTAAGGAAGGTACATGCTTCCATTGTGGTCAGACCGGACATTGGAAGAGGAACTGTGCCAAGTTCCTAGAGGAGCTCAAAAAGAAGAAGGGAAGTGAGACTTCCACTTCAGGTATTTTTGTTATTGAAGTCAATTTATCTACTTCTGCATCATGGGTATTAGATACTGGATGTGGATCTCACATTTGTGTAAATGTGCAGGATCTAAAGAGCAGTAGACCATTGACGAAGGGCGAAGTCGACCTACGAGTTGGAAATGGAGCAAAGGTTGCTGCATTAGCTGTAGGGACTTATTTATTATCTTTGCCCACTGGGCTTGTAATAGAGTTAGAGAACTGCTATTTTGTGCCTGCTATTAGTAGGAATATCATTTCTGTTTCTTGTTTGGACAAGAAAGGTTTTTCTTTTATAATAAAGGACAAGTGTTGTTCTATTTATATGAATGATATTTTTTATGGTAGTGCACAATTGAGTAATGGACTTTATGTACTTGATCTCGAAACGCCCGTCTATAACATAAATACAAAGAGGTTTAAATCAAATGATCTGAACCCAACTTTTCTCTAGCATTGTCGTTTGGGCCACATAAATGAGAAACGCATCTCCAAACTCCATAAAGATGGATTCTTGGACTCGTTTGATTTCGAATCATATGAGACATGTGAATCTTGTTTATTGGAGAATATGACAAATGCCCCATTCACCGAACAAGGTGAAAGGGCTAGTGATCTTTTAGGCCTTATACATAGTGATGTATGTGGGCCACTAAACACACTCGCCAGAGGAGGTTTTCAATACTTCATTACATTTACTGATGATTTCAGTAGATAAGGATTTGTATATCTTATGAAGCACAAATCAGAATCCTTTGAAAAGTTCAAAGAGTTCAAGAATGAAGTACAAAACCAACTTGGCAAGAGTATTAAAATCCTTCGATCAGATCGAGGAGGAGAATACTTAAGCCAACAGTTTGATGATCATTTGAAAGAGTGTGGGATAATATCTCAACTCACTCCACCAGGAACACCACAATGGAATGGTGTCTCTGAAAGGAGGAACCGGACCTTGTTGGACATGGTCCGATCCATGATGAGTCACGCAAACCTTCCAGGCTCCTTCTAGGGACATGCTCTGTTAACAACAGTTTTCACACTTAACCGTGTTCCATCTAAGACAGTTCAAAAGACACCATATGAGATATGGACTGGGAGACTGCCCAGTATGTCTTTCTTGAAGATTTGGGGCTGCGAAGCTTACGTGAAACGTCAAGTTTCTGATAAGCTTGGACCTAAATCAGATAAATGCTTCTTTGTGGGGTATCCAAAGGAAACCAAGGGATACTTTTTCTATAATCCTACCGAGGGCAAAGTGTTTGTCGCACGGACAGCTGTGTTTCTAGAAAGGGAGTTTATCTCCAAAGGAACCAGTGGGAGAAAAGTAGAACTTGAAGAAGTTCAAGTTTCACAAAGCAAAGAATGAACCAATCGTGGAAATAGAGCACCTCCACAAAATGTTGTGGAACAAAGAACTGCTTCTAGTAGCACAAGACCTGCATAGGTCTAACAGATACGTCATCAACCAAAGAGATATGGATTTCTCATGACCCAACAAGGTGACGTATTGCTCATGGATCAAGATGAGCCTGTGACTTACCAGGAAGCCATTATTGGCCCAGAATTTGAGAAATGGCTTGAGGCCATGAGATCTGAAATGGATTCCATGTATGCCAACCATGTATGGACCTTGGTTGACCCACCTAAAGGGGTAAAACCCATTGGGTGCAAGTGGGTTTTCAAGAAGAAAACTGACATGGATGGTAATGTGCATACCTTTAAGGCGCGATTGGTGGCTAAAGGTTTCAAACAAATTCATGGTGTAGACTATGATGAGACTTTTTCCCCAGTTGCGATGCTTAAATCCGTTCGGATCTTGCTTGCTGTTGTAGCATACCATGATTATGAAATCTGGCAAATGGATGTCAAAACTGCTTTCCTTAATAGAAATCTTCTCGAAGATGTGTACATGACACAACCTGAGGGTTTTGCCACTCCAGAGGATGCTAGAAAAGTATGCAAGTTGCAACGATCTATTTATGGATTAAAGCAAGCTTCCAGAAGCTGGAATCTTCGTTTTGATGATACAATAAAATAGTTTGGTTTCATCAAGAATGAAGAAGAATCTTGTGTCTACAAGAAGGTTAGTGGGAGCACTATTGTCTTTCTGGTATTATATGTTGATGACATACTACTTATTGGAAATGACATCCCTACCCTACAGTCTGTAAAGACTTGGTTAGGGAACTACTTCTCTATGAAGGACTTGGGCGAAGCCACCTATGTATTAGGTATCAGGATCTATAGAGATAGATCACTGAGACTGCTTGGCCTAAGTCAGAGTACATACATAGACAAAGTGTTAAGACGATTTAACATGCATGAATCCAAGAAAGGACTCTTGCCTATGTCACATGGTGTAAGCCTATCTAAGGCTCAATCCCCTTCCACTCAGGATGAGAGGGATCGCATGAGCAAGATTCCATATGCATCTGCAATTGGATCTATCATGTATGCCATGTTATGTACTCGACCAGACATATCGTATGCTTTGAGCATGACGAGTAGGTACCAGTCTGATCCCGGTGAAAGTCATTGGACTGCTATCAAGAACATCCTTAAGTACTTGAGAAGGACTAAGGATTTGTTCTTGGTATATGGAGGCGAGGAAGAGCTAGTTGTAAAAGGTTACACTGATGCTAGCTTTCAAACCGATAAGGACGACTCCAGATCGCAATCAAGTTATGTTTTTTGCCTAAATGGTGGGGCTGTGAGCTGGAAGAGTTCAAAGCAGGAGACAGTCGCCGATTCTACCACAGAGGCTGAGTATATTGCTGCCTCCAATGCAAAGAAAGGAGGCCGTTTGGATCAGGAAGTTCATTACTAAACTTGGCACTATTCCTAGCATTGTGGACCCAGTGGACCTCTATTGTGATAATAATGGAGCCATTGCACAAGCTAAGGAGCCTAGATCTCACCAGCGATCCAAACATATACTTAGGCGCTTCCATCTCATTCGAGAGATCATCGATAGAGGAGATGTGAAGATATGCGAGTACCAACGAGATGATAACATTCTTGATCCATTGACGAAGCCTCTTGCACGCGAAGCATGAGGGTCACACTAGGTCTTTAGGCATTAGATATATGCCTGATTGGCTCTAGTGCAAGTGGGAGATTGTTGGTGTATGCCCTAGAGGCTAATACATTTTCTGTATTTACATATATTCTATTATGCTATTTTATATATGAGGCATTTCATTTATTGTGTTCTTTTTTTATAAACATAATAAAGTCCTTAGAATAGTAAGTTTGATGCCATAGGACATCAAGTGGATGACTTGATCGTGAGATCCTTTTTGGTTACAACACTATTCTTAAATGTCCCTAGTCAAGTATTATTGTTAATTAGGACAACAATAATACATTGAGACTAGTATGTGCAGAGACTGATGACCACATCTCACAGGTCATGGATATGAGATATCAAGTCTTCACATGGGTACATATTAGAGTAATGATGTACTGGACTGACCCACCATGAGAACGCTACATGGATTGTTACGTGAGTGTCATAAGCGATTCTCATAGTGTCAATGGTGTTTGTGGTCCTTTGACCTGAAATCACTATGATTCCTACATGAGGAGATGTGTGTTTTAATGCCATCAAACGTCATCTGTAATAAGGTGATTATAAAGTTAGTTATTGGACATACCGCAAATCATGCAGAGGGATGTGAGCGACCTAGATGGGATTTGTCACTCCTACATAACAGGAGCGATATCTTCGGGCCCCCTGATTGAGTGAGACTGCGAAATGCATGGCCATGCTCAAATGAATCAATATGAGATATTGATCTCATTTGTTGTTACAAAGTCTACTCGAGTATCAGGAAACGAATGATTGGACTATACAAGGGTGACGCATTCCATGCCTTGTGTTCAATCTAGATATATTGACAAAGGGACTAAACGACACGGAAACATTGGTCACGAAAAGGTTATGTCAAATCACTGACATTCTTATTACTTAGGTAGTAGCGATGTGTTGCTAGATACCGCTCACTGCTTGTAATATTAAAATGGGATTTTAATATTACTGCCAACGTAATAAGAACTTGCAGGGTCACACACATAGAGCAGACTAAAATTGGAGCAATGGATCCAAGTTGGACTCAGATTCAAATATGGGCCAGACTCATAACAAATGGGTCTAGGGTTGCACAGCTTACCTTGCTGCTGCTCACACTCACTTAAGGCAGCCACTATTATAAATAGTACTGCTAAGGGGGCTGCTAAGCGACATAATTCTGAACCCTAGCCGCACCTACAGAAAAGTGAGTGAGTGAGCAACAGGTTTCTTCTCTTCTCTTCGCAGCTAGCACTGTGTGAGAGACGTGAGGCTCCTCTTTGCAGACGTTGGATGTTCGTGAGTCTGTTCGTGTGGATACCGCAGAGAAATCATTTCTATTACGGTATTAGTGATTCACGCTTCAAGAGGTAAATCATTTAAAAAATCAGATTATGACTTTTTCGCATGGATCCTCGGTGGGAATCCCTATTTTTCGCTGCGTGTTGTATCCGCAAAATTCCCAACATTATTCTCCATCAAGAAGGACAATGGAGTCTCTATTTCCTCTTGACTTCGGTCCTAAACTACTTGTTTCCAATATAGATATATCTTTAGTTTGTCTTCCGGGGTAACATAAAAAGGCGTTAACTCCATAGCACCTTCTACTCTGAAGAAATCCTTCTTGAAGTTCTTGAAGGACTCTTGGTTTGGTTTGAGTATTTTTTACCCTACTTTTGCACTTAAAGTGACCCACCCATTTTGAAAGTTTTTATTGAAGGGTGAAAATCAGGTAAAAAGAAAGAAAAATGACCTCATGAAGTACAATCATCTTAATGTCCTACAAATGGGCTTAAAGGTCTTGATAAAGCATCGTGCGTTCAGATATACTTAAGTTAGAGTTACCCGCAAGTGGTTTAGGACTCCAATCTTGAAGTCGAAGAATAGAAGTCAGACTTCAATTTGGGTAAATAATGCATTATACATATAAATAAAGTGGTCAACCTCCATCTTGGTCAAATAGACATTTTCTTGACCTGACGAAGCTTGGATTACGTATTCTCCACCCCTTAGCCAATCTTCCTTAAATGCAGATACTATAGTTTGGCACTAGCGTCCTTTGAGGTCTCGACGTTGGATGGAGTGCCTAGAACTTCCTGGTCAACCCATTGATAAAGACTGATGTTTCTGGGAAAGGTATATTCTCTTGGTTCTAATGTAGCCGCTCTTTGTCATCCCATCTACGAGCTAGTAGCGTTACCTATAGAGGTCATACTCATGTCAGAATCAGAAGAGGTTTCATCATAATTCTCTAGCTCCCTCATGAGCACAGAGAGCAAACATGATGGTCTTTGCCTTGCAAGATCCCTGGCACTACCTGCTCTCCATATCATTTCCAGGATATTCACCTCGGATAGCGGCCTTTGTGTCCTACCAGTATCTCCACCGCGAGGAGCCCGTATCTGCCGTACCTGAGGCGATGGAGATGGCGGAGCACTCAGAATTTCTAAAGAACTACTCTCTCCATCGTTGTTGTTTAGCATTCTCACTCTTACCATGGTAATTATGGAAGGAAAAAAAGGGTGGGAAAAGGAATTACTTTGTTTTTGAAGAAGGAAAATGTGTTGAGAAGTTGAAAATGCAAGAAAATAGTCGCTGGAGTCTCATCGGAGAGTCACCGGAAATTGCTTAGGTTCATCGGAGGCGAAGCCAAAAATGGAGAAGAAAGGAAAAAGTGGAGGGAAACACCCCCACTCCTATTTATAGTTGTGAGGGTAACCCCCAACCATTACCACATACGGGGGCAAAAGGATATTTTCCTTTTCATTTTGAAATTCAATATTAAATTTGAAAACGACAATCATGACGGTACAAAGATCAAACAACAACTTCCACTAACTTTTTGCCACATGGCATTATGAACCTGATGCAACAGTTGAAAAGACTGTGGTTAGAATCAAAACAATGCATGATAGGGCAGGATGATATCCATGTCGGATCATAGACTAATACCACAGTGTTATGATAAAATCATAATGCGGATAATGGCTTCGCCTTCGAATTACCTTCAAAATTGCTGATGGGTCCCATTGCCTAAATCAGTATGGTGGCAACATAGTATGAATCCCAGAAAACGGTGTATCGACTTAAGATAGAGTGATCTATATCGAATCCTAACCAAATTAATTAACACTGGAGGCATCTCGATTTTTATTTTTCATCACGGATTTCGACTCTTTGTTAAAGACATCGTGAGATCTGACATCAATATCATGACTTGGATCCCTTTGTCCCATGTGTGCCGTTTGCTCCTAATGAACTCAAATATCTTAACACTCAGCTGTCACATCTAAGCGTCAAGATAAAGGCAACTGTTCTGGATCTGGTTTCGGGTTAGCGGTTCATGAGTAACTTGACCCACTAGAGTTAGATCCCTGATATTTATGAGTACTTTTGGATAAGTAAATATACCTATTTATGAGGAGTAAATCTCTAACAAAATCCCTCATAGATAGAGGAATTAATTATATCCCTCATAAATGGAGGAGACAGTTATAAGATATAACAATATTATTAGATTCTTATCCTAATTAAAAATATTTAATGCATATTTAAACATGATTCTTAACAATTAATGTGCTCTTATAAATACTACACAAGTTCGCAAAGGTATGCATCTAATTCCAAACACTACTCACCTTGTACACGGTCTAACTTGAGCATCAAAGTGCCTTTTACAGGTACCCACCCCTCGCACCATTATCGTTGTCATCGTGCTACAGAGGAAACCACATTCATCAACCTAATTTAAGTGAATCTATAAAACCCATTCAGAACAGAAACTATCATTAGGTTTATCGGAAAGAGGCATGAGTGAATCTCTAATAGGTCATTTTACTATCAAATAAAAACTTTTTTTTATCAATTTTAAAAATTAAATTTTAGCACAGTGACAAACAGGGTATCGTTCCCCAAGAAAAAATAATTGATTAAGATAAATAATTAATAAGGATAGAAAAAAACACAAGAACAATTAAAATTAAAATTAAAATTGAATAATTAAATTAACCAAAATGAAAAATATAAAAAGCGATGAGTTTAAAATTGATTGATTGATTTGGTCTAAGGATCAGTTTCCACCACTAAGATTATTATTTTTCTAATTCAATTTTAGTTAATTCCCCTATTCACGTGAGCTAACGACTAAGAGAAGTTAAATGTAAACTACCACTCCCTCCAAAATAGCTAGGAAAAAAATGTTCCCTCCTAACCCTAACCAATAATTAATTCTAAAATGTGTAGAATCAAATTATCAATTGAAATAGAAGGTAAGTTGTTCTAGGCAATACAACCTCACATGGACCTTATGAACTTATGTTGAATTATCTCTTGAAAATTAGCCATTACTCTACCATAACAATTAATCACAAGTGCAACAATCTTTTTTGAAGGCTAATGTCAGTGACTTCATTTTTGATCATTCATGGAATATACCTTCCCTCATTTTTAGTAAATCTCCCAATCTGTTTGCTAGAATTACTGCTATGAGTTTTCCTCTGGAACATGAAAAAGACTGCTTAATCTGGAAGCATTCGGATTCAGGCTCCTTGAGCTTCAGAGAGGCTTATATTTTCCTCAACAATCACAACACTCAATCTGTATCCTGGTTTAAGTCTATTTGAAGTTCCTGTATCCCTCCTTCGAGATCTTTCTTGCTCTGGAGGCTTTTACATAATAAACTCCCTACTGATGAAAATTTAAGGCAAAGAGGGGTGCTTGTTGTTTCTGTCTGCAGCCTTTGTGGTGCTGCAAATGAATCTTCCCATCATCTTTTCCTTGAGTGTTGCTTTTCTAAGAAAATCTGGTCCTGGCTATCCTCTGTGTTGAGCTGCAATGTGGATTTAAGTTCTTTTAGATCATTACTATCTTCTTGCAATAGAAACTGGTGCACTCAAGTTCAGGATATTGTAAAATCTGCTGTTATCCATTGCTTCTGGCATATTTGGTCTTGCAGGAACCATATCAAGTTTGATAACAAAAAGTATTCTGTTAATCATGCAATCAATTGCATTATTGCAGCATCGAAGCTCTCTGGTTCACTTTCAAAAGGTATTATGTCTAACTCAATTATTGATTTTAGAGTGCTGAAATCCTTTGCTGTTGAAAGCCATCCAGCTCGGTCCACCTTCATCGTTGAAGTCTGCTGGCTCCCTCCTCTTTGTGGCTGGATAAAGTGCAATTGTGATGGTGCATCTAAAGGCAATCCGGGTCATGCTTCTGGGGGTGCTATTTTCAGAGGTATGAGAGGTGAATTCTTGGGAGGTTTCTCTGAATACTTTGGTATTTTTCCTTCATGCTACTCAGAATTTTCAGCTGCAATCCATTCAATTGAGATTGCTTTCAAGAGAAATTGGAACATGCTTTGGTTAGAATGTGACTCAAAGTTGGTTGTGGATGCCGTCACTAATAATAGTCTTGTCCATTGGAGATTGAAAAACAGATGGAAGAACTGTCTTCTCTTAGTTAAAATGATGGAGTTTAGAGTTTCACACATCTTCAGAGAAGGTAATTCTTGTGCTGCCAAGTCAGCATCACATGGCTTAGCTAGTAAATGTTTCACTTGGTGGGATTCACCACCTAGTTTCATTTTGGATGACTTTAATCATAATAGGTTTGGTCTTCCTTTGTATAGTTTTTCTTAACTCTTCATGGGTTTTGGTTTGGTCCCCCCATGTTTCTTTGTTTTTCTTTCTCTTTTTTATAAATAATATTCTGGTTTTTGTGCTGCAAATGAATGTTGAGGTGTAGGGTGCCAACCTGGTTGGGATGTTACACCTCATAGTGATGCCTTAGCACATTAACTTCTTCTTTGTTAAAAAAAAAAATTTTTCAAAACAAACTTAGATGATCAGACTAGGATAATTTCAAATATATCATAAACATTAAAGTGTTGAAGAATTGCAAACAACTCAAGTATATGAATAGAGAAATTAATATCAAATTAAATTATAGAACATATTATCCTAAGGATTCAACATCACCCTTAACCAAAAAGAAAACTAGTCTATCATAATGAAGATAAACATCTCAAAATATTCAGAATACATGAAAAATAGAGAAGGAAAAAGATAAAAACTCTTTGAAGAATAGTTTCCCAAATTATAATCAAATGCTCCTTCAATCCCCTTCGTATTGTGCGACTCACCTCTTTTTTTCTACAACATTGTCAAGTCTTCTATTTATTTTGATTTTTTAGTAGCTTGAGTTACACCCAATTTGATTAAGTTTATGACTCCTTGATTTTTTGATATGGATAACAATCTATTCAGAATCAGTTTTGAGTCTTTCAACATCAATTTAGGATTTGGATAAGATTTAAAAAAAATTGAATAAAATCTTTTTAAAGTTTTATCTTCAAGATCTCTCAATCTAACTTAAAATTTTTTAGATTATGCTTGAAAATTCAAATAAAACTATAAAATAGATAATAACGATAAAAAATATTAAAATCTAAATAAAACTAATTAAAATAACATAAAATCAAATAAAAATCTTAACAAATAAAATAACATAAAAACACTAATTTAAACTTAGAACTAGCATAAAAAACAATAAGATAAACATTTGAAATTACACTTATTAATCTCGTGTGTGTTCAAGAGTTTGTCTTCCAACCAGGAAGCTCTTCAGAAGAATGGGGCTGGTCGAAGAAGCCCACCAAAAATTGCTGGTCATCACTTTGGCATCCTTTCTGTTGGACCTCGCCATCCTCTCAAACGAGACCTTGCCATCCTTGCCTTCCTCTCAACCAAGACCTCACCATCCCCACCACCTAAAAAATGCATAACGTTAAAATGAGGAAGAGATTAGAAGTTAAGGATTTTTTGCAATTACCTGCACATAATTTGTTTCTTTTCAGGGACCAACTTTATATTTTACATTTTTACACAATTGCCTGTTGAACAGGTTGCAAGTAATGTTTCATAGCCATTGATTTAAATCTCACACAAAATTAACAGTTAGGATACAAGGTGCATGTTAGACATTGTCTGCCTTTCTGTACCGGACAGGATGGCCTTCATTTTCAACTAGTTTATCAATTCCAGCAGCCTCACCCATTAGCCGTCTGTTTTGGCATAGATCCATTCTGGTACTTTCACTCCTTTGGAGTGAAAAATATACCATGAAATATCTTATCCGTAATTCATGTTTTGTTGCTAACAAAGAATAGTGTTAATTTATCATGAAATATCTTTATTTTTTTTACAATAAATATCTTATATGCTATGAATGCATTTATGTCCACAGTCTAACAAGAACATATATTTCATAATTTTCAGCCATGAATTTACTTTTAAAAAACCGTATATAGAAAATACAATCACATATATTAAGTATCAGACTTTTTCTTTCTCTTATTCAAATGATAATCGAAAACGGAATATATAAAAACAACTAAACCTTAGCTAACCATTGACGAAAGAAAGAACGAAAGAAAGAAAGAAAGAAAGACAGAACGAAAGAAAGAAAGACAGAAAGAAAGAAAGAACGAAAGAAAGAAAGAAAGAAAGAAAGAAAGAAAGAAAGAAAGAAAGAAAGAAAGAAAGAAGGAAAGAAAGAGAAATAAAATGTGTCAACTATTAACTAATTATGTTCACGAAATTTACCCAGTAAGAAATTCAGCCTCATGAAATTTTAAACAAACAATCACATATATCAAATATATATCATAATGCTTCTTTTCTCTTATTCAAATGATAATCAAATCGGCTATATAAAATGTATATATCACACATATATATAAATTCATAATATATAAGATATTTCTTGATAAATTAACATTATTCTTTTGCAGCAACATACATGGATTATGGACAAAAATAATGGTATGTTTTTTCACTCCAAGGGAGCAAAACTATGAGAATCGATCTAGGCCAAAACTGTCAGCTGACGGATATTGGAAGGCTACTGCAGATAATAAACTAATTGCAATTGAAGGCATTCTTGTTGGGTACAGGAAGGCACTGCTTTTCCATAATGGGAAGCCTAAAACTAGTAATAAGACCAACTGGATTATGCATGAATTTAGAGTGCACGAGCCTTCTCGAGAAAAGAGAAAATCAGATAATATGAGGATTTGCATTTTATGTATTTACTAGTATATATCCCGTGCATTGCACGGGATTTTCTTTTAATTTAGATATAATATTAAAATTTTAAATTAAGAATTATGTTTAAAATTAAAAAACTACATCATATTTAGATTAAAAGAGATTTTTTAAAAAAATTAAAAAATATTTAAATTTAAGATTTATTCATAAAAATTTGAGATTTGATTAAGTAGAGGTATATATAGAATTGATAGATAATTGATTACGTATATTTAAAATTTTGTTAAAAAGATTTGATTTGTAACTAATAAAGAGAAGAAAGAGGAAAGATTTGAGTAAATAGAGAGAGAATCAATATATCAATCAATATAATATATTAGGTTGTATCACTAAAGTTATTTGAATTTGAATTTTATTATTATCCTATTAAAAAGAATTAAAAGAAAATGTAAAAAATTGTCATTTGTTATTTTTAGATTGTATTACCAACGTAATTTGAATTTAAATCTTGATATTATCATTTTAAAGAAATATAGAGTCAAATTCCACAACTCAAGCACCATAGAGTTCAAATTCAAAAACAAAAAATATATATGGAGCAATGCTATTCTCTTATCTTACCTCTCCCAAACATTTGTGTTTGAATTTGAGGCACAAATAAAAGCTAAAGAGTTTAAACTCAAAAACAAGAAAATACGACGCACATATATTGGTATGTGATATGAGTCAAATTAATTAAATTTAACAATGTACTTTTCTATGCTAGGGTTAGCCGTTGCTAGGTTCCAAGCCACCCCTAGTGGCTTTGCATCTCCTTCGGGAACAACGCTAGGTTGTGCTCAACGCTAGCTTTGATTCTGCTCTAATGTGTGGCTTTGATCCCCATTGGTGATTCGCTTTGCTGTTGTCGTCAAGGTTGGCCTTTTCTAATCTGTGAGAGCGTCCAACCATAGTCTATGGGGTTCGTGTGTGGTGGTGCTTGGCGGCCTCATATGATCCCTTGGCCATATTAGGTGTTCGTCTATTTGTCTGTCTTCTTCTCTCTTAGATCTAGCACCTCTTATGGCCATGGTGACTTGACTCCTAGCGACCTTGCCAGCCAATGATAACAATGACAGTGATGACAATGAAGACGACAACAAGATTGTATACCTCAACAATAACTAGATCCACACTACCATAACACAATATGATCTGCATTTTGGAAAAATTTGTCGTGAAAGTTCTGCTACCCTAATAACTCTCTTAAGGGTAGTGAGTTGTTGTAGAGACCAAGTGTTTGCACTTGGATAGCACAATAGCTATAATTCCAAATTTGTTGGATGTCTTGGGCACACGTCCATTTTCTCTTGTACTTAGGACCTTGGTTCTCTTTTCATTCTTAGTAATGAATTTCACTATCTTTAGAAAAAAAACTAAATAAATAAATTTAACAATGCAAAGCTTAGTCTTATCTCTTAAAATATTGTTTAAATTTTTCTATCTTATCTCTTAAATTTGAAACTATTATGTTCTAGACCGTGATCCGGGATCTCGTCTAGGTGGATCAACCCGGCACACGTATAACCGAAATTCGCCCTGGATGATGCAGCTAAGACCTTGAAGGCAGTCCGTATCCAGGAGCCATACACATCGGGCGACATTGGGCCATATAATATCAAGATTGTGTGATCCATGAAGAAGAGATATCCCTAAATATCCATAACTGCTAATCATCAACTTACAATATTATAGGATTCACAACTGTCTTAGATGGCTAAGTAGCTTCTATATCAAAGTTCTTATTTTATAGGGATTCACCCATCAATAGTGAGAAGGTAATCTTACCAGGATACTAATCCTAAATACCCGCGTTCAACACAGATTGCATGAGGATTTTATATACGCTCTATAAATATAAGGCTAAGTAACCTTAATCAGGTATCAGTAAATTACTCGCCATATACTACATTATTTGTGCACAGTCTGACTTGAGCGTTGGAATCCATTTACAAGTACCCACCCCCTATTTCCATACGCTTGGTCACTACTGTTGCTCAAGGAGGAAACTTCTATCATGTACCTATCTCAGGTACCCTCTGAATCCACTTTAGAACATTGGTGCCGTCTGTGGGAAACTCTAAATTTCTAATCTCACACAATCATGGTGAATACACGTCAATACTTAAGAAAAGACGCTGCACAACCTTCTGCCAATCAGAGGCAGGGATCAGCAATGCAATGTCCTCCACTTCCAGTGCCTCCACCCGCAACTGAAGCTTCAGTCGTGGGAAACCAAGTATCTATCCCACAACCCTAGCGTGATGGTCATGAGACCTCACTGTCCGATAAGAGTCCACACCCGTCACGAAGGCAGTCCATTTTGGATAGGCTCGGTCGCCTTGGAGAGAGAACTGATAACATCGTTCAAGAGCCCCGAGCTCCAGTGCAAACACGCCTTGGCCCCCTAAACAACATTGCTGCTAATCGCTCTTCTAGCCAGAACATCATCCGCTCCGAGATGACTAGAAATCACCTCCAGGGGCTGGTGGCCTAACAGATGCTGCAGATCGATGAGCAACGCCGCTAGTTGGATGACCAACGTCGTCGGCTGGACGAGCTTGAAATGTCTATGCACGTAGAGCCTGACAATAGAAGGCAAAATACGGCTCAAAACCAGAAAGCTCTGTCATGCAATGAAGTCAGCTGTGTCCCCGAAAACAATTTTATATTGCCCGGAGGCCCTCAACAACCCTTCTCGGATGAACTAATGGCGTATAGGATCCCTAGAGGCTTCAAATGCCATCCAATCTTGAACAATATGATGGCACGACGGACCCCCAGAAGCATCTCGACACTTACATTCACTTTATGCAGTTCCACGGAGGATCCCCTGAATTGCTATGTCGTGTTTTCCCCCTCTTCCTAAAGAAAAGTGCTCTCCGTTGGTTCTCCACTTTACAACCGAGGTCTGTCATCGGATGGGGTGATCTCACACAACACTTCCTGTTGCATTACACCACTGCTAAAGAACAGCCCAAGTTGGTTGACTCCCTTTCCGGGATTTTCCAAGGAGGCAATGAGTCCCTTCAAGAATATATTAAGAGGTTCAGCAACACCCTTGCTTGTGTAGCTAGTCCCGATGACTGGATCACCCTTCATTATGCCCGGAGTGATCTCCGGACTGATTCCAACTTCTTTTTCTCCTTGGCAAAGAAAAAAGTGGAGACTATGAATGAGTTCTATGCTCACTCTACGAAATACATTGAATTAGAGGAAACTATCAAGGATAAAGAGACTTTGGAAAAACCTGAGCCCACTCACCAGAAAAATAACTAAAGCTCTAACTAACCTTGAAATTCCTGCAAAGGCGATGCTTACTGGCCTAAATATTCTTACTACACTCCTCTGAATGCCCCGCGATAAACAATTCTCAAAGAGGTGCTTCAAACCGAGTTCTGAAATATTAAAAGGCCACCACCTCAAAAAAAGGCGAAGGACCACTCCAAGCACTGTAAGTGGCATAAAAGTTATGTATGGCCATGAAACAAAAGAATGTTATCAGCTCCATGATGTCATTGAGTCCTTAATTAAGGAAGGACAGATTCAGAAGTATATTGCCAGGATCCAAAACAATGGCAACCTCAGAAAGTGGAGGAGCGAAGACGTAGTCGTAGGCCCCGGCGAAGTCCGACCCCAGGACAAAGGAGGAAGGCACGTAGCCCAATCAGAAAATCTCAAACACTACCCAGTCATGACGTAGACAACTGGTAAGATCGAAACTGGGATACTCAGAATGAAGCCAACAGAACAGATCAGTTGGTCAGTACTATCTCTGGAGGATTTACAGGAGGAGGTCTATCCAGTAATTCCTGGAAGAATGCACTACGGACTGCAGTGTTAAGTGTTTCTAACTCTATGTGCAGGCCTCGTGTTGATGATAGGGAAGAGTCACTAATCTTTTTCACCGCAAAGGACTATGGTGATATTATCTGGGAGCACGATAATCCACTCATCATCTCCGGAATAATATCTAACACTGAAGTCCAGCGTATTTTCGTAGACCAGGGTAATTCAGCAGACATAATGTTCATAGACGCTTTTCAAAAAGTTGGAGGTCCCCATGTCTGCCTTAACCCCCTATGAAGGCGAGCTCACTAGGTGCTCTAGCGAGAAAATCACCCAGTGGGCTATTTTGAAACACTCCTAACCCTCGGGGACAACAAGGCCTATAGGACAATTAAAGTCAGATTTTTTGTCGTGGATTGCCCGTCTACTTACAACATTATTATAGGGCAACCTACCCTGAATGGTATTGCCGTTATAGTGTCCACCGCTCACCTGGCCATGAAATTCCTTAACAAAAATAATAAGGCAGTCACGTTCAAGGGTGACCAAATTGCAGCACACAAGTGTTATAATGAGAGCCTCAAGATCTACAGGACTCCCAAGAAAGCAAGAGCATATACGTCTAGCTCGGCTTTGGATCAAGTTAACATCCTTATGACCAAGTTGGATATTAGAGAAGAGATTCGAGGTACCAGACCCCAGTTAGAAGTGTTACCAAGTGGCCTCAATACTCAAGAGGGGGGTGAATTGAGTTTATAAAATTAATTCGTAATTCATTCGTAAAATACTTGATTGTTTATTTTTGTTGAAGCTGATAGCACTGTATTTTATACATTTCATAAATCTCTCACTAGGTTTCTTAAGATTCAATTCAGCTTAATTTAGTTGATTTTGACACATTTTATGATATTGGACCTTATTGGATCATTGAAAGAATTATTGCATAAATTAGCCTTAATTTATCTTTTTGGCAGTGTTCAATAAAATGGCTATAACTTAAGTTGTAAATATTTGATTGATGTGATTTTGGTCTTGTAAGAAAGCTATTACAATTCTCTACAACTTTCATGAAGACCTCAAATGCCTAATCACACAGTTAGATAACTCAAATTGGAGTTGAAGCAATAACTAGGATACTGATCCTGACAGCTTGACCTATGTGTACTGTTCATGATATAGCTTGGGCTATAAGATGTAAAATGGGCTGAAATTTTGATGGTTAATATTTAGGACCCAAATCTACAACTTTCATGTTGAACACTTTTCCAGAATCTGAGGTCTAGTAGGTCATATTTGGCTTGGAAGTTAGAACAGAGGATTACTGTCATTGGGCCTGAGCAGTATGTAATAATCAGACCATATCTTGAGTTTTAGGAATGCTTTTAGACTGAAACTAATGGCACTTGAAAAATAAGATTCAGGCCTACAACTTTCATGAAGACCACTTAGTGAGAAAATGACGAATTCAATGACTTCAAAGTTAAATGATTTTGGGAGACAAAAAATCTTCATAATTTTTCACTCATCAAAAGTCATTTGGCATTTTTCATTCATTTTTCACTCATCCACCCACTCACTAATCAGCCCCTTGTCATTTTGTATCCCTAATCCTCTTTAAAAGGCACCATTAGCTGCTCATTTAAGAGTCTTGGTCCTAGAGATAAAGATCATGCTATTTTGTAACTTATTTTTCTTGTTGTAGTTTTCTTTTGTTCTGAATTGAAGTTATGTTCTTCTTCTTCTTCTTCTTTTCTCTTTCTTTCTTCTTGTCTATGAGTAACTAAGTTTCATGTTGCTTGGGTGAAAGGGTGAAGCTCTTGGTAATAAGTTAAGGTTAGATTAATTTCTCTCTTGTACTTAAATGATATATTATCAAGTAGCTATTATATTTGTTGTATTTTGTTTCCAATCAATTTAGAAACCCTACTTGTAAAGTGGAGTTCTTGATTTGTTGTAGACAAGAGATTGGTACAATTAATGCTTGAACCTATTTACAAGTGTTGGTGTTAGAAACTCTCTTTATAAAGTGGAGATCTTGATTTGTTGTAGACAAGAGATTGGGACAATGAATGCTTGAACTCATTTATAAGTGTTGGAGTTAATGGATAATTAAACGAACCATAATATAACTAATATAACTTTTAAAGAACTTTGAATGTTGTATTTTTCGATTGGAACCTCCATTATGTGTGAATTCTAATTGAATTATAAAATAATTAATCTTATCATTAATTTATTTACCAATAGTGGATCTCCTAACCCAAGCAATTCCTTTTTACTTGTGAATAATTTTATTTATCATCTTTATTTTTGTGATAAATCTTTTCCTTACTACAATACATTTTTCTTCATCAATTTCCTGTGGATCGACCTCAGACTCCTGAGAATTTATTACTTGAGATAACCTGCACTTGGGTTTGCAACTTAACTTTTAATACCGCATCAAGTTTTTGGCGCCGTTACCGGGGACTTGATTTGAAGAACAAATTTCTGGTGTAAATATGTTGTATATATACTAACGTACTAACTTAGTGGGAGAATCTCTCCCTTTTATTTTCTGTACATACTAACTTTGTGGGGGAAACTCTCCCTTTTATTTTCTGTACATACTAACTTAGTGGGGAAAAACTCTCCCTTTTATTTTTTTTTTATACATACTAGCAGTGGGGGAAGCTCTGCCTTTTACTTTTCTATAATTTACTTTTCATATTTTATTTTCTGTATGTTATTTTTTTTTATTTGGTGGTTAGTTCATACCACACCATTGTTATTCTTTTTATATTTGGTGATAGGTTCATACCACACCTTTGTAAATATATATTTGGTGGTTGGTTTTATACCATATCTTTGTTAATATTTAATGGCAGGTTTATACCGCCTACTTGTTAATATTATTATAATATTATTATTATTATTGGTTACCATGGCAGGTTTATACTGCCTACTTTTTAATATTATTAAACAAATTAAACAAATTACTCTTGAGACGCATCTAGATTGGGGTAGATAACTATTTTGTGTAAAAGTAGCTAAAGGATTTAGAAAAATTCACACGATTGAGTAAATTGTCTTCTTTCTTAAATATCACATGCTTGGATATGGATGTTGAATTTTTTTAGACTGAGAATGATTGATATATGCCTTGTGAGATTTTGAGCCTATCGATGAATGGATTGAACATCTGTACCATTCTCTTCTTTCTTGTGTAATTTTTTTTTACTCATGGAATTGTTACTCTAGAACTTGTTTTGATTCTTTTTTAGACTACTTTTTCACATAGATACATAAACATGATTGAGGCAATTTTTTTGAATTAACTACTTTGACCAAATAGCCAACCTTGCATATTTTTCTTTGCTTAACCCCTTTGAGCTTATTTGACCATTCTTTGTTTCGAACTCATTATGTGCCATAAATGAAATATCATGTTCTTACCTGACCTTTGGGAATAAGAGAGCATTGGCTTTGTTATCAGATGAGTTTCTTGAATAAGTATGGGGGTATGTGTGCAAGTATTTCTAAAAAAAATAAAGAAAAAAAAGAGCTGACTAGTGGATGTTTAGAAATAACAGGAATAGAAGGAGAATGTTCAAGCCTAACAATGAATTCAATCTACCATATTGGCATTGATCCTTAACAAAACATTAGTCAAATATTGATCATTGTCCTTTATGAGAAGGAAGCAAACAGAGAAGGAACTAAAAAATTCTTGGGAAATTTAAACTGAATGTTCTCAAACATCTTTTCCATTCTAACTGTATCATAATGCTCTTCTATTCTCTTTGGTATTTAACTTGTCATATCTATATTACTTCCTCCTTTACCTTGACCCCGTTATAACTTTGAATAAAGTCCTCATGATTTGTGTATATATGTTATTTTTGAGTAGCGAAAAAGTAGAAGATAAGCAAGTTTATGGTAGTGCAATTATTCATGAGTTGAATAGAGTGAAATACTTACCTTTTTAAACACTTGAGAGATTGAGAGTGAATTCTGTGAGGATCTATCATTATTAATTCATTCTTTTCAACTAAAGTTTTCTTGCTTGTTGGTTTAAGATGCGAAGAAATGTTATCTCATGAATATTTTGATCCATTGAATGTCTGATTGCTCTTCATTATTATTATTGGAAATTGAATCTTTTAGAGTTTTTGAGTTTGTGTCATTTTTCTTTATTCCCTAGTTTTTGTTTTATATGTTTTGCCCAAGAGTGCAAAAGTTAAGTGTGAGAGAATTTGATAACAATGTATTTTATACATTTTATAAACCTCTCACTAGGTTTCCTAAGGTTCAATTAAGCTTAATTTAGTTGGTTTTGACACATTTTATGATATTAGACCTTATTGGATCATTGAAAGAATTATTGCAAGAATTAACCTTAATTTATTTTTTTTGCAGTGTTCAATAAAATGGCTATCACTTGAGTTTTTTTTTATCTGATTGATGTAATTTTGGTTTTGTAGGAAAGCTAATACAATTCCCTACAACTTTCATGAAGACCTCAAAGGCCTAATCACATGGTTGGATAACTCAAATTGGAGTTGAAACAAGAACTAGGATACTGATCCTGACAGCTTGACCTAGCTCTAGGATGTAAAATGGGCTGAAATTTTGATGGTTGATATTTAATACCCAAATCTTCAACTTTCATGCGAACACTTTTCTAGAATCTGAGGTCTAATGGGTCATATTGCGCTTGGAAGTTAGAACAGAGGAGTTGTCACTAGGCCTGAGCAGTATGCAGTAATTAGACCATATCTTGAGTTATAGGAATGCTTTTGGACTGAAACTAACGGCATTTAAAAGCTAAGATCCAGGCCTACAACTTTCATGAAGACCACTTCGTGATAAATGATGAATGCAATGACTTCAAAGCAAAATGATTTCGGGAGACAAAGAATCTCCATAATTCTTCACTCATCAAAAGTCATTTGACATTTTTCACTCATTTTCCACTCATCCACCCACTCACTAATCAGCCCCCTTGTCATTTTGTATCCCTAATCTTCTATAAAAGGCACCATTGGCTGCTCATTTAAGAGTCTTGGTCCTAGAGACTAAGATCATGCTATTTTGTTACTTGTTTTTCTTATTGTAGTTTTCTTTTGTTCTAAATTGAAGTTATGTTTTTCTTCTTCTTCTTTTCTCTTTCTTTCTTCTTGTCTATGAGTAACTAAGTTTCATTTTACTTGGGTAAAAGGGTGAAGCTTTTGGTAATAAGTTAAGGTTAGATTAATTTCTCTTTTGTGCCTAAATGATATATTATCAAGTAGCTATTATATTTGTTGTATTTTGTTTCCAATCAATTTAGAAACCCTCCTTGTAAAGTGGAGTTCCTGATTTGTTGTAAACAAGAGATTAGCATAATAAATGCTTGAACCCATTTACAAGTGTTGGTGTTAGAAACTCTCCTTGTAAAGTGAAGATCTTGATTTGTTGTAGACAAGAGATTGACACAATGAATACTTGAACTCATTTACAAGTGTTGGAGTTAGTGGATAATTAAAGGAACCATAATATAACTTTTAAAGAACTTTGAATGTTGTATTTTCCAATTGGAACCTCCATTATGTGTGAATTCTAATTGAATTATAAAAGAATTAATCTTATCCTTAATTTATTTACCAATAGTGGATCTCCTAGTACAAGCAATTCTTTTTTACTTGTGAACAATTTTATTTATCATCTTTATTTTTGTGACAAATCTTTTCCTTACCTCAATAAATTTTTCTTCATCAATTTCTTGTGGATCGACCTCGGACTCCCGAGAATTTATTACTTGGGATAACCTGCACTTGGGTTTGTAACTTAACTTTTAATACCACATCAAGTTTTTGGCGTCGTTGCCGGGGACTTGATTTGAAGAATAAATTTATGGTATAAATATTTTGTATATATACTAACGTACTAACTTAGTGGGAGGATCTCCCCCTTTTATTTTCTGTACATACTAACTTTGTGGGGGAAAACTTTTCCTTTTATTTTTTGTACATACTAACTTTGTGGGAGAAACTCTCCCTTTTATTTTCTTTACATACTAACTTAGTGGGGGAAAACTCTCCCTTTTATTATTTTTTTGTACATACTAATAGTGGGGGAAGTTCACCCTTTTACTTTTTTGTAATTTAATTTTCACATTTTATTTTTTATATGTTATTTTTTTTTATTTGTTGGTTGGTTCATACCACACATTTGTTATTTTTTTTATTTGGTGGTTGGTTCATACCACACCTTTGTAAATATATATTTGCTAGTTGGTTTTATACCACATCTTTGTTAATATTTAATGACAGATTTATACCGCCTACTTATTAATATTATTATTATTATTAGTTACCGTGGTAGGTTTATGCCGCCTACTTTTTAATATTATTATTATTTTTATCATGGTAGGTTTATCGCCTCTTGTAAATATTTTTTTTATAAAAAAAGGTTGAGTTTTGTATATATTTTTATTTTTTCTTCTTATTTCTTTTTCTCTTTTGTCATGTGTAATTAAATTTGTGTGTTTTTAGGGTAAAAACGTAACTTGATTCAATTGACATGTATTAAGATTGAAATTCTAATTAACTCTTTTCTATTCAATTTGAGTGCTTATTATGGTTCATAATGTTTTTATGAATTGGCCACTCATAAATTGATCTAGTGGGTGTATGTAGAATCGAAAAGTTTGCATATGACCTAAACCATAAATAATAAAGTGTCATGATTTATAATTGTTTATGAATAGAGGTTATATGTTGTGTGGCAGAACTGTGGTATTTTTCATGGGAATCTAAAGAGTAAAAGTCATGCATTTAAGAGTTATAGTTTAGAATAAGGAATTAAATGAAAATTAATTACTGATTCTCCCCATTAATTGAATGACTAGAAATTAATTAGAAGGAATGTCCCAAAGCTACTCTATTGTCTATGATAGATTATTGAATCAAGTGAAATCAGATCTTTAGTGTTTTAATTTTTTGTGTTTTATTTTCTCTTTTTCTTTTTAATTTTGTGTGTCTTTGTGTTTGTTTTCTTTTTCCTCTTAATCACTTTGACAATTTTGTGCACTTGTCGATTTTTTCAACAAGTTTTTGCAAATCTAAGTTGATATGGTAGATTTTGTTGCTTTAAAAATTCAAAATGAGCCAAAAATTTTGTTGTTGATCATTTGTTCATACTTACAATAGGCACACCTTTTGAAATCATACCTGTCAATAATCCTTTTCCCAATGAATTTTTAATTTTCAATTTTATGTTTTAGTTTGTTAATATTGTCAATTTTTCTTGTAACAAGCGAAGTTATTTTTTGGGGATGGTTTTCGCAAATAGAAAAGATAGAATATTCTTCATTAAGAATGGTCTGAGTAATGAGTCATTAGGAGATATTTTATTGACTCTTGAGACACATTCTTGTGGAGTTGTGCATAGCAAATTTACTAATTTGTGAAATCTCTTCAAGGGCAAGTAAGCGCGTTACAGTCTTGGGAATCTGACTCAAAAAGACCCTGTTTGTCAATTTATAAGAAAATTGGATGGGAAGCTTATCCTCGACTCATAGAAGGCGTTTAAGCCATTACTGGACGTAAAACCAGAGGAAGATGTGAGCCACAATCACAACTACATGTATATATTTTGGCTTTGTTTAAATTTGTATGAGCTTTCTCTTTTCAGTAATTGCAACACAGGTACTTTCTTCTATCCTTTACCTTTTATATTTTAACATTGAGGACAATGTTGTGATCTGGTTGGGGGAAGGATAGTTATGTCAATAGTTCTGTGAATAATTGTGTATAGTTGTGTGAATAATTGTGTAAAAAAATGCTTGAAAAAAAAATTTAGAAAGTGTATTTATTAATATGTTTGTCGTGTTTACTAACAGTTAAACTAATTAAGGATGGCAGAGTAAGGAGTAAATTTTTCTGTGGAGGTAATTTTACTCTTGAGACGCATCTAGATTGGGGTAGATAACTATTTTGTGTAAAAGTAGCAAATGGATTCAGGAAAATTCGCATAATTGAGTAAATTGTCTTCTTTCTTAAATATCACATGCTTGGTTATGGATGTTGAATTTTTTTAGACTGAGAATGATGGATATATGCCTTGTGAGATTTTGAGCCTATCGATGAATGGATTGAACATCTGTACCATTCTCTTCTTTCTTATGTGATTTTTTTTCACTCATGGAATTGTTACTCTAGAACTTGCTTTGATTCTTTTTTAAACTAATTTTTCACATAGATACATAAACATGATTGAGACAATTTTCTTGAATTAACTACTTTGACTAAATAGCCAACCTTGCATATTTTCCTTTGCTTAACTTCTTTGTGCTTATTTGACCATTCTTTGTTTTGAACTCATTATGTGCCTTAAATGAAAAATCATGTTCTTACTTGACCTTAGGGAATAAGAGAGCATTGGCTTTGTTATCGGATGAGTTTCTTGAATAAGTGTGGGGGTATGTGTGCAAGTATTTCTAAAAAAAAGAAAAAAAAAAGAGTTGACCAATGGATGTTTGGAAATAACAAGAATAGAAGGAGAATGTTCAAGCCTAACAATGAATTTAATCTACCATATTGGCATTGATCTTTAACAAAACATTAGTCAAATATTGGTCATTGTCCTTTATGAGAAGGATGCAAACAGAGAAGGAACTAAGAAATTCTTGGAAAATTTAGACTGAATGTTCTCAAACATCTTCTCCACTCTAACTGTATCATAATGCTCTTCTATTCTCTTTGGTATTTAACTTATCATATCTATATTACTTCCTCCTTTACCTTGATCCCGTTATTACCTTGAATAAAGTACTCATGATTTGTGTATATATATTATTTTTTAGTAGAGGAGAAGTAGAAGATAAGCAAGTTTATGGTAGTGCAATTATTCATGAGTTGAATAGAGTGAAATACTTACCGTTTTAAACACTTGAGAGATTGAGAGTGAATTCTGTGAGGATCTATCATTCTTGATCCATTTTTTTCAACTAAAGTTTCCTTACTTGTTTGTTTGAGATGTGAAGAAATGTTATCTCATGAATGTTTTGATCCCTTGAATGTATGGTTGCTCTTCATTATTATTATTGGAAATTGAATCTTTTAGAGTTTTTGAGTTTATGTCGTTTTTCTTTATTCCCTAGTTTTTGTTTTATGTGTTTTGCCCAGGAGTGCAAAAGTTAAGTGTAGAAGAATTTGATAACACTGTGTCGCAACCGGGATCGTGACGGGACGACCGAAAAAATGTAAATTAATGGATGGAGTCGCCACCAATGTTTATTTGAATTGGGAAAACATTAAAAAAATCCTTTAATTAGGAAACTGGTCTTTTGGAAAATGAGTTTGGATTCGAGAGTCGATTACAGGTAGGGAAGGTATTAGCACTCTACACTGCCCGTTCCAAGAATGGTACTTTATGTTAGTTGTGCAAAATTTGATGATCTCAAACATATTTATTTTTACCCTTTTTTCAGAAAAAGATTTTGTAACTAAATTTTTTTATTTTTTTCAAAAGAAAGAAAAGGAATAACCAAATGATGAAAATTTAATTTTGGCTTGACAGAAATAGATTTCTACTCCTACGTATCCCTTGGTGTAATGGGAAACTCAAAGTCACGTAGTTCTTTAGAAAATAAATATGGATTAGTTGATTTTAATAAAAAAAAATTGAAAAAAGATTTTGTTTGAAAATAAAATTATTCTTTGCTCAAGATTTAAATTACTCAATAAACTTTTATGATCTAAATGACATTGAAAATAGCATTAATTATTTAATCATCATCATTGATCATTATATTAATTAAAAACCTTTTTATCATCACACAGACAAATACATAAACACAATTTTCTATAAGCTAGATAAATAAAAAAAATTAAATATTAACATCACAAACCAAACAACTCTAAACACAATTTATTTTATTTTTAGATTTTTTTCATTTTTTAATTTCTTATATTTTTTAATATATTTTTTATTTTTTCATTTTTTATTTTATTTTTAAATTTCATTAATCACAAAACGTATCATTTAATAAAGTAAGCATTATCAAGTAAGAATTAACCCTATAAAAAACAAGGACTAAACTCAAAATTCATACTTCTATTATTATATTTTTATTTAAAAAAACATTAATCCAGTCCAAATCCTTTTTTATTTATTATTTTTTATTCAAATATCACAACAATAAGCACACCCACGTATTAGTGGGCTGATTTTTTTCTTCAAATGTCACAAAAAGCACACCACGTGAATGTGGTGTTCTGTTTCATCTTTTTATATTTTCTTTTTTTTAATTAATTATTCACATGTCTAAAGAAAGAAGTGGAGGACAACTGAAAGTGGCTTCACCTTTTTATATTTTTTTATTAACTACTTTTATTCAAATATAAACAAAGGAGGGGGGCAACCACGAAAGTGGTCTGATGCTTCTGTGAATAGGATCATAATTGCACGGGAAAGCCTTTATTTCTTCCTTTCCACGAACCTGAGTTCTTTGGGTGAAGTGTAACTATGATTTTCTTAAGTCCCAACTTCTGTCCCATTTTCTGTTCTGCCAACTTCCAATTCTCAAACATCTCTGCCTCTTTTTATTTTTCTTTCCAATCTCTTTTATTTAAAAGTCCCAATATAGAATTGATCAAAAGGACATGAAAAGTCCTCCCCAGAAAATAGAAGCATCGAGAAACAAAATGAAAAAGGGAGGCTCACGGAAAATAAAAGGAACACTAAGAAGCAAAATGAGAAAAAAAGACTCACCTTGGGTCGGTGGTTGTGCGATGGCGTAGAGGCGCGTGAATCACGGTGGAGCGCGGTTGCTGTGCGTGGAGCACGACGAGGTGTGCCTCCGTCAGCGACGCACCTCTATCAGTGACGTGGGGACTGGGTGGCTGGTGGTTCTGGTTATTTGAAGTGGTTGAGGATGTAGTGACTACACGGTGGTGTAAGGTGGAAGAAGGTGGGTGAGGTGGTAGAGATGAAGATGAGAGGTGGTGATGGGTTTTGTGAAGGAAGTTGGGCCAATGGGATGAAGATGGAAAAGAGTTGCTGGCTTGTTAAATTGGTGCACACAAGCTGTTTGATAAGTTGTTTTAAAGAAAATTTTGGATGAGATATTGTGGGTATATGTTGTTATGGTAATCAAGATGGAAGGAATTCTTGTGTGTGTGAAGGTGAGGTAATGCAGGTGGGATTGTGATGAGGGGTAGTGAAAGTTGGTGGTTTATGGTTTGATGTGTGGTAGTGCAAATTGGTTTTAAGGGAAGAAGGCAACTTGTACATGAATGGGGTCGAAAGATGAAGTTTGAAGATTGAATGTGAGAAAAATAATGGAAGATGGTGAATGGTAGTTTGAAGGTTGCTCGGTTGATGATGGTGAGGGTTGATATAGCTTGGTGTTTGTGAGTGAACGATTGAATGTGAGAAAGAAAAAAATTGGAAGATGGTGCAGGTTCCTGGTTGAGTGCCGATGGAGAAGAGGAGGTATGGTATTTAAAAAGTGAGACTATACGTGAGTGAGTGGAGTGTGTCGGTGCATGCAGTGGGTGAGTGAGTGGATGCATGATTGGGTAATTGTGTGGGCGTGGGTGCATGATTGAGTAATTGTCGGAGTTGGTGCATGATTGAGTAATTGTGTCGGAATTGCTATAGTGGAGTGTGTGTTGTGTAGTGCAAGTAGTGCATGGGCAGTGAGAAACAAAATCCAGACTCATCACTCTCTGTTCCACTATTATTTATTTATTTTTATTTTTATGTTTTTATATTTTTTTTATTTTTACCATAAAAACAAAGTGTAAAACAAGGTAATTAAGCATCAATTAACATAAGATTATTAGTCTTTGATCAAATATTAAAAGAAATTTTATGGACAAAATTAGGTATCAACAGCTGCCTCCCTTTACT